>PVIW01002411.1:0-221159 GCA_004026585.1 Noctilio leporinus
CCAAAGTCAATCCCACCTGTTGTCCATGTCCATGGTTCCTTTATACTAGGTTCTTGTCTAAGCTGCTCCCCTTCTTTGCCTCTGCCTCCCCCCTCCCCCCAACCCCTTTCCTCCTGACCACTGCAGGCCTATTCCTTGTATTCATACACTTGGTTCTGTTTTGCTTGTTGTTAGTTTTGCTCATTATTGTCCTGTAATGTGTCTATGTTCGATTTGTTACTTTTGTGTATTCTGACTTTCACCAAAGGTAAACCCTAAAGGATCAGGATAAAACTGATCATAAAGTTAGTCTTTGTTGCTGAATATATTACACAGACAATGTCATAGTTCTAAAGAGTAAGCTATAGCCCACTACCTAAACCTCCCCCCCCCCCCCGATAAAGAAAGTGAAACTGGTAATAAAATGTAGATGCCTATATACAGTTTGAAGACTTTTAGTTCAAGGACATACGGTAGAAACTTAAAAAGAAATCCATGTCTTATTTAGGTCCATGCAAAAAGTAACTGCTTCTGGTCTTTGAAATCAAATGCTGTTAAGAATGTACTGAAGACCCTGCAATCAATATACAGACTTCATGTATATGTAACTCATAAGAGGCCAAAATCAATATAAACCCCTTAAATTCATCTTTAACCTAAAATTGATAATTTAGGTGGATTTCAAACAGATGTAAGAGTAAGGATTGACCTAAATTTGCACATGCAATCTCTGTGTGTCCCAAAGAATGCCTTTCTCTTGAGAAATGGTCTGTAATTGAAAACACTCTCTCTTGTAATCATGTTTATTTGTATGTGAGTATATGCATATAATATATAGGATATAATAGATATGTAATATATTCCAATGTCTATAAATATATGTGCACACATATTCAAATAAATTAATTAGCAAATAATGAATGAGAATTGAATGTTAATTATATACACATTTTTTCTAATAGGTGTTATTTTCTTACATATCTTGAATGAGCAACTGCTTTCTCACTAGAACAATATAGATACATAATTGAGAATGAAGGACAAATACAATGCCTCTGTCATGGAACTGATAGTCTAGCATGAGACTTTTTATGAACTTGTTTATAATGCCAAGTGATTAGATAAATTTATTAACAATAGAACCAGGCCTAAAATACTCAAATAATAAAAACAGAAAATATAAAATTGGCCTTGTCCTACTTTTTTCCTTCCTGTTTCTGGAGTATTTGAGCATCACTTCCTAACAGCAACAACACATTTGAGATCACCTAGAATAATATACATAGTACTTAGCTGTATCTGATGAGTGATAAATTAAAAGTTACATGCTTATGATGAAAGATATCTGGTGAAGTAAAGATGATGTCATCTCCCAGCTAATATGCAGAGTTATGATCATGAATTCACAAGTTTTTAAAGTCTAACTTTAAGGGTTATAGGCTTCAAGAGTTGAATTTTAAACTTTATCAACAATGACTATGTCACCTATGCATGACCTATAACTGATTCTGATTCTATAAATCAGAATCCAATATGAAATGTTTATGAGAAATATAATGAGAGATATAAGATAACCTTATCTAATTTATTTCCCCCATGAAAACAGACTGAATTACAAGGTTCTATGTGCATCGGTTAACTATATGCACTCATCTCCTCAGTAGATATTTACTTAATAGCAGAAATAATATAAATCATTAGTTATGTTTATAAATGTAATGGACACATACCATAAGATGCAGGGTTTCTTTTATGCCTTTCACACTCAATAATCTTTCAACAACTAACTTTTCTCACACACTTTCTTGAATCATTGGTCAGGGATTCATTCTACATTTTTAAGGAAATTGGACATATATTGTGATTTTTAAAAATCTCTAATTTTCCCACAGATGAAAATCTTATTTTTAAGTTCCAAAAGAATAGACAACAATTCTGAGTAAAGTTACTTTCCTGTGCAATATTATTGATGATTTTTACTAGTGATGATTGCATTACTTTCATAATGCAATATTATTGATGATTTATGTGTTTGACTTACATTTTACAAAAGCATATTTGTAATTTTTGAATATGTAGAGAACATGTTAACTCTGTTGTAAATATTTATACTGTGTACTATGAGTCCACACACTGATATGATATTACTTGTTGCTTTCCTGCTATTACAAATGAGGCACTTTTGTAGATAAATTAAGGGTCTTTAAATGGGGAGGTTATATTAGATAGTTCAGATGAGCTCAATGTGATCATAGGTACTAATGAGATGAAATCTGGAAAATCAAAGTCAAAGAAGATGATGAGACAACAGAAACAGAGGTTTGAGTGGAATAACTGCTTGCTTATATGTGGAGGATGGGACCATTAGCCAATGCCTGCAGTCAACCCCTGGAAGCCAGAAAAAGGAAAGGAATAGGATCACCACAGAGCCTCTAAAAGGAGCACAGCCTTAGGCTTTAACCCGTGGAAAGTGGAAAACCATTTAACATTTTTTTTCCCTCTAAAACAATAAGGCAAATGTGAAAAATATATATAAAATTTGCATTATTTAAACTACTAAACTTATAATAATATTGTATAGCAGCCATAGGTAACTAATATATATAATTAATCAAAATAAGCCCTTGTAAGTGAAATAAAGAAATTTAGAAATGTAATTTTTGTCTAGAATGAAAACATATAAAGCATTACTCTAAGCAATAACTATTAGAGGGGCCAAAAAGTCTGTTATGATTTTTTTCCTGTAAAATATGACACATTTTTTTTTTCATTTTCACAAATAACTTTATTGATTTGGGGTATTTTGAGTATGTTGGCAACCTCCCTCTTCTGGTTTCTTGTGGCTGGGGGCCTGAGGTACTGCTAAACATCTTCCAAAGCATAAGACAGCCCCACAGCAAAGAATTATTTCACCAAAATGTCAGTGTACCAAGAAACTTTGCAAACCACTTTTGACACATTCTGTCAGTCACATCACCTTCTCCATACACTGCACAAATCTTTTTTGTTGTTGTTGTTTTTGTGTTTTTACCTTTCTTAAAATAATAAAGCATAATATGCCAAAAATGTTGCATAGCTTTCTATCTTTAATATTTAAATGGCTGCACAAAAAATTCACTAATATTGATGGTTTCTTTTTCTAATGTACACCGATAGGACAGCTGTCGCAATGCAATCTAACAAAATTGTCTCAAATAAAATTAAGCACTACTAGAGCCTTTGTACAGAAAAAACTAAATGAACATTTTGGCCAACCCAATATATTATACAAAATATAGGTCTCTATCTATTCATTACTAAATGACATTATATTAACTAATGTTTCATCATGTTGATACATTCTTTCTGCAACCATATAAGTAATGTATCATCATATTGACCAACTGTTTCTCATTTCAGCCCTGCTAAATCTAGTTTATGTGACCTTAGACAAGCTATTTACCATCAGTTTACTTGATATTTCTACCAACTAGCAAAATAGTTATGAAAAGGACAGGTTAAAACAACACCTGGCACACTGTAATCAATAAATGTTCATCTATTTGTTCATTGGTATTACTAATTACCTTGCAAATAAAAGCTATATTAATAAAGATAACTATTATGAAGTATGATAAAGTTTCAGGTAACTTCAATTTGCAAATGGAGAATTTCAAAATTCTATGAGTATGATACACCATAAGATCTAGTTATTTTATGGCACTATATTAATTACTTAATTAATGAAAGAACTACATAATTACATATATTAACAATAGAAAAACACAACTTCATAAACTAAAAATAAGAAATGGAAAAATGTACTAATTATTCTAAATAAATAGCATTTTTTAGTATTCACAGTGTGTCAAGACTAACAACAAAATCTAAACTCCTATTTAATGGCCTCTGAATACATACAATTCTCTTCCTCACCTCGCTTAATAGAAATCAAATATAAAATAGTGTTAGACTATAAACTGAAAATCCAGAAACCTAAAGTTAGAGTAATAAATTTCTTTTTAACATATACTGCCATCAGAGTAATCAATAAATAATTGTTTGTGGAAAATTGTTTAGCCTTTCCTCAACTGCGGCTTAGAAACTATGACCATCCATTTGAAAGTATTGTTTTTTAGATTAAACAAAGAACCTGCCTTAGAGGGAGATTCTTATGTAATGCCGAATTATACTTCAGAGTAATTTATAAACTATATGTGTGATTGGTCATTAACATTATCTTGAAAGACAGGGGTCTTTATTGGTAAGGATTCTCTGCCTATTTGAAGAGGAAATGAATAATGAGGAAGGCCAACAACTATTTTTATGTATTTCTACACACCCATGCTCAGTGGGTTTCTTCTGAAGTTAACCATGGTTGATTCAGTTAGTATCTACATAGATACCTGTTTAGTTAAAAGTTTTATTATGATCATTATTATTTTACTTTGTCTCAACAATGGGCAGTAATTATCTTCCTCTTTGTATTCCTTTTTTATCAAATATAAACTTGAAACATATTTCAAATTGTGAAGTAATTTAATATACTGTTATAAACTAATTTAAATTAATTTAGACATAAAACAAATATTATAACAATATATTATAAATATATATTACAAAGATACATAGCATTTTTATAAGGTAAATATATACAACTTCAACATTATAGGGTAGTAGTTAAAAGTACAACACCTATAATAAAATTTATGTAGATTACTCTTTTAGTTATTTGATTGCAGGCCAGTTATATATCTTTTTATAGGCCTTAGCATAGACCCTGGCATATAGAAGCTAATCTATGTCTTTCTCTGTTCTCTCTCTCCATATATATATATATATATATAAAACTATGCATATATGTTCACAGACAGATATATGTACATTTATGTAATATCTAATATTTCATGTGTAATATATGTATATTATTCATATATACCTTAATTCAATAAATAAATGAACATATTCCAACTCTTCAAATAGTCTGCCTTGTTGGTGATGGTATGTCCCTTTTTGTTAGCAATTTTTCTATTCTCCTTCATAAGACCACCATCATCACAATGGAAATGAAGCAACTATTAAGGATAGTGATATCAAACACAATAGCTACAAAAAAAACAAACATATAGTGAAACAAAAAGCCATTACAGGTCCATCTCACTCCCCAATATAGTTGGGAGATGGCCCGCCGGGGCAGATGATAAAAGTAACATATGAAATGTGAAAATGAGCAGAAATGTACATAGCCGCAAAGTATCACTTTGCAAGACACTCAGAGTTTAAAATAAAGAAAAAGAAAACATCTGAAGAAAGCTGCCAGATAAAAACACTTAGCAATCATAAATGAACATGATCCGTGCTAGGACAAATTTTGTCACGTACTGACTGACATGATGGAATGAGAGGCATGCTTATCCTATCTCTGATAGTCCTATTGAAAGAGCTATACAGGAAGTAATTATATTGAACTATCAGTCAGCTTAAATTGAAGAAGCGTTTTCTAAAAGAACTTCTTATAGTCCCCAAAAAATGGTCACAAAAATAATATCTACAAAAGTTCTCCACAATGAATGCGACTAAAGAGAGCTGACAAGTAAATGTAACATGTGATGTAATGTTGAAGAACATGCTTGGAACAGATGGAAATTACATAGAAATAAAGAAATGTAGAGATGGATGGATATATACATGATCGATAGATATAGAGAGATGATAGAGATGGGATAGAGAGAAATCTTGTTTTGGAAGGTTATCAAACTACCTTTCAATTAAAAAAATACTGGCTAAGAACAGTTAATATTTTATCAAAGATGATTAAGCCTGGAGTTTTACTCTCATCTTGACTTCTGTTAATTTTTTAATAAGCTCAAATATTTTTCAGGTATGCACAGATAATGTAAGAAGAATGTTTTCCATACAAATTTAAGGCTTAGCTCTATTATTTTAGAACAGGTCATAGTATGATGTGCACATGATTCACCACTGAATTAAGAACATTGCAGACTTTATCAACATGATTAGGAAAATAAGCCGGTAAAATAAACCTAGTCATAATCAGCTAACAAATGGATTGTTAGACTGCATGCGTATTTAATTTCTAGTTTAATTGCACAATTTTCCTTCAGATTCAAATAAAATTTGCTAGAAAACTGTTCTCATTTCATTTGAAATTTACACAACTAAGCAAACACTTGCTAGATAATAGTACCAAAAGACATTTTAGAAAAGCAAAGGTTTTCATCTGTCAACAATGTGTCACAATCATTTTTAAAAGCAAATTAGATGTCTATATGCAAGAACTAAAGCTCTAGACTTTATAAAAAGAAATCAAGACAGGGAATGATCTTATGCCTACTTCCATAGGAAGATAAACCAACATCATTGGCATAAATATCCTGTGATACATTTATAAAAAGCAGTTTAGTTGACGCTCTGATATCTATTATTTTCCATCCAATTGGTCTAACACAAGTATAACTATTTAGTGATTGCCACCTAAGTAAAATATCAACCAATAAGAGACAGGTCAAATCTGATTCAGGCTTCTGAAACTAGAGCATTTTTAGTTCTCAAAGGAAATACATAAGAACTCAGAATCTAATATTGCTGGGTAATAATGAATTGTCATCACCCCAAATGCCAGCGGCACCCATTTTATAAGTAAATAAGGAGCTAGTCTGAGGATGTGGTCAATGAACATTCAGTTAGCCAAGCAGAGACTGAAAGCTATAGTGTTGATGACATTGTTGAAATTGTTAGTTATTGAATTACCTCCCCTGAAGTCTTTTCATTGTACATGAGCAGACTTATAAATAATGGAAAAAATTGCTAGTTTACAAAAACCTAGAATAAAGATTTACAAGACAAAAGTAATTACAGAGATAGAAAAAGTTATTGAACATTTAGTACTGAAAATTACAGTTAAAGAGATGTGTTCTTGCATTAATCTACAGTATGTTGCAAATATTCACTTCCCTTTGATACTAGAATGCTGAAATCTTAGAGTTAATAAAAGCTGAAATAGTCTCTATTATTGTGGGACAAAAAATATTTCTGCAGTCTATACACAGACACAATGGATCTGCTTTATCAGATTTACTAGTAGTTTTAGTTAGAGTTGGAAGATACCTTAGACATGTATATGTGATGTATATATGTATATGTGAAATATATATATGTATGTGTGTGTATACATATGTGTGTGTGTGTATGTATGTATGTATGTATATGATGAGGACTAGCACATTATGCTCAAGATGTGCTTGCAAGCAAATGTTTGAAGATTAAATTTAGGTCTTCTGCCCTGTTTAATTTAATGCACTAAAATTGCTACTTTCATCAAAGCAAATGATGCCTACAAAATGTATTGCTTGGAAAAACTCATGTAAGAAATACGTCCCAGTAATATGTATAAGTGGGAAAAATGGATTTAAAATATATACTATTTAAAAGGTAACCAAGTGAAATTAAATACATGTCTACAGAAGTGTAAAAGTTGCCATTTTCTAGGTACACTACTTATTTTGAGGAAAATTTCAAATATAATGAAAATATTTTGGAGAACTAAATACATGCAGAAGTCTAAGAAAATCAATAGCTTATGCTTGACACAGAAGAAACTACCCAAAAGATACTTATTATTATTATTATTATTATCATTATTATTGATTATTTAGAATATGCCTGCAAGTCATAGATCTCCATGTGGCTTTAACAAAAATACTGGAAGCCTTAAATGTTTCAATTATTATGTAGCGACCAAAAAAATGGATAAAAGTTTATTTCATTTTCTCCAATTTGTAAAAGTTGCAACTTAGAGCCACGTTATGTGGAGATGCCATTTGCAACTGCAGAAACACAATGATCTGTCCCACAGAGCAGAACAGGACAACCACAATCCAGACTCACACTGGGTTAGATTACTCTAACTTGGGAAATATCTGGAAAGCCTCCAAAATGACTTTCTATTCTTCAAGCACACCTAAATGATGGCTTTGAAAATATGAATAAAAATAAGAATTTATAAAAAAAATTAAAGCACAAATCCGCTCCTGAAGTAATTTTAGGTGGCAGATAAGATTTATAATGGAATCCACCTTTGAGCACTTGCTAGGCAAAAATAAAGTTGTGTTTAGTTGTTAATGGTCTAACAATGGTAAAAATGCCTCTGCAAACTTATCAGCATATGTTGACCTTGCTTTCCTCTATGTCATCAGAGCTCAGCAAAGAATACTGTTGCTTTCCAGATGGAAAACAACATCTATTTCCAAGCAATACTTCTCCCAAATGATTAGCAGTGAATCAGTCACTTTATCTTTAATTGTGGTACTGTATGTATATTCAGATGTCTATGGCAAATAAAATATCTTAGTGGTGCCAAGTACTTTCAGAGAGTACCACTTAGACATATGGTACAATATGTTTGTACCTATTGCAGACCATCTGCTGTCTAGGCTCCACTGCACGTTTATTTTACTTTTAATTCACAAAGAAAATGGAAAATAGAACTGGCCTATGCACCATAATTTGGCTGAGCTTTAAGCAGGTGCAAATTCGATAAACATATTTGGAGCTATAAAAACTTCACTTATTCTATACTCATGTGGAAATATATTCCTTCCAAACCAATATACATGTTTCAGTTCCTTTTGTATAGATCTATTGTGGGAAGTTTGTAATAGGGTCAGGTGGGATAAGACTGGTTTATAAACCAGAGAACTGTATATCCTTTTGCTAAAAGAGTAAGCAATTCAATTGTATTGGTGCCACACAGGTTTTATATTTATACAAAAAATAACAATTTTGAAGACTTTGTCTTTTTAAATAATGTTGCATTTAATACTATATATATGATACAGAATAAAAATTTAATGTTGCATTTCTATAAGCACAATCATCTCTCTTATTAAAAATGTGAATATTTATTAGAAACAAAACCACAGGTACGCAGCCACAAAAAATAAATCAGGGAAAGAGAAGAGAGAAAACAAGAGAGAGGAAGAAAATAAGATAGTATGCTCTTATAGCAATTAAATACATATATGCACACTTGTAAACCTGGTGACCAGCCTCAGACTACAGCAGAACACAATTGGTTCCACAGTCACCAGTTGCCCATAGCTGTGGCCTTCTGTATCATCCAAATAGTTTCCATGGAGGAATGTGCAAGCTTAATGCAAAATTTGATGATGATTCATTGCTCTACTTGCTTAGTCATCTTGAATGCAACAGCCACACAGTACACATACCCACTCAATGAATATATAATGAAATACAGACACACACACACACATACACACACACACACACACACACATAATGAAATACTACTCAACCATAAAGGTGAGAATAACATCTTACCATTTACAACATTGTGTGTGGAACTAGAGGTTATTATGCTAAGTGAAATAAGTTAGACAAAGAAAGACAAATAGCCTGTGATTTCACTTATGTGTGGAGTCTAAAAAACAAAATAAAACAAAACAGATTCATAGATACAAAGGAGAAACTAATTTTTGTCAGAGGGTAGGGTAGTTGGGACCCTGGATTAGAGTGTGAAGGAATTAAGTACAAATTGGTAATTACAAAATTGTCATGGGATGTAAAATACAACATATGAAATGCAGTTAATAATATTGTAACAACTATGTATTGTACTAGACTTATTACAGGCATGTACTAGACTTATTGCAGGATCACTTGGTAAATTATAAATTAAATGAATGTCTAGCCACTATACTGTCCACCTGAAACAAATATAAAATAATATTGAATGCCAATTGTAATTTAAAATAAATAGGTACATACATATATAAATACATAAATAAAAAATGTTTATGAGATTTGTACTCAAAAAATGGTGACTATGAGATTAAATGTATACAGTAGGGGAAATTACATACATGCGTATAACATACCACAAAGAAAATACAGGTACATTTTGGGAACCCAAAAGAGTAAATTATTTTTCTGTTCCATGGCTAGGCAGTACTATTGTAATAGGAAAGAAGAGCAATCTGCTTTGGTAGGGTTGCTCACTGCTTAGAACATTATCCTACTACAGCAAGATTGAAGGTTTGATACCCAGTCAAGGAACATATCAGAGGCAACCAATAAATGTGTAAATAAATGGAACAATAAAAATCAACTACTCTCTCTCTCCTCTTTCTCTAAATCAATTAAAAAAAAAAAAAAAAGAATAGCAATCTAAAAGAGCCTTTTTTACGGAGGTCGATTCTGTAAGTGCATTTTGATTGTTTGGAATTTGATCAATTTTTGTGGGAAACAACACTCTTGGGTTTGTCAGGTCCTGGAGCTTTGAGCCTTGGACCAGTAGGTTCTGATGATGGGCAGGCCTCTGGCCTCATGATAGGACAGGGACGTACACGGAGCTTTCAAGAGAGTTGGTGTGGTTTATTGCAGGCGGCAGGTGTACGACCGCACAGGTCAGGCAGGGAGGGTGTTGGCGTCCACATGCACAGTTGTCTCACCCTTACAACAGCTGCACTTCTGTGAACGACCACAGAGAGAGAGCAGCCTGGGTGAGGGTGTTGGCATTCCACACAAGGTTTGCCCACCCGGTAGAACAGCAGTGCACTAGCTGACAGCAAGGTCATCTTATATATACATTGGAACAAAGGAGGCTCCATGGATCTTAGAACAAAGAGGCAGTCTACCCAAAGGTGACACTTGCCTGCCCAGGGCCACTATGAGGGCTGCTCTTGGGACTGTGTTCCAGGCTCTGGAAACAAGATTAAGTTCACTTAGCAGAGCCCAGGTAAGGGCCAGCCATATACAGAGAGGAATGGGGGACCAGCCCCTGACTCCATCCTGATAGTGATGAGGGACCATGCAACTAAAACCTATCTCATCATCTCTTGAAGGCCACTTAGGTTCCTTCCCATCATCTCTTGAAGGCCACTTAGGTTCCTTCCATGTCTTGGCTACTGTAAATATTGCTGCAGCAAGCATAGGGGTGCAATTATCTTTTGGAATGAGTGTTTTGGATTTCGTTATGCACTTGTTTTATATGAAATATTTAATAAATATTTTCATCCCCTTCAACTTCTTACTGCTTCTTACATTTAAAAGTAAGAAAAAATAAATAAAGTGTCTTTGATTTTAAAACAATGCCAAACTGAGGGCCTACTAATAGCTTTAATTGGAACGGTGAATAGATTTAATCTCACAATCAACTTTTCCCAATTGATAATGTCCTCTGAAAGCACTCTTCCAAAAATCGTTTAGAGTCTTGTTTAATGTTCAATGGAATCAAATACAATGATTAATAGTGTTACCTTCCAGAGTCATTTTATGCATATTTTACAATCCTACTTTTAATGCATGACTCCAACCTTTCTCCCTATAATAACAGAAGTCTATTTGTAACAACAAGCTGAGAGACTCTCCATTATAGTTTATTTGTAAAGGGATCACAAAATAAACTTAATTATTTAATTAAACATCCTGACTTTTGAGGGTCTCTTAGCATGTCTCTAGATTTCTCTTTCCTTCTCTAAAATTAGTGCCGGGGTAAGAAACAGACTTAACTTAATTTTTAATATATAAAGATGGGCCCAGGTTATTTTATGACAATGTGCCTGAATTGCAGTTATTGGAAAATATTGATTTGACCATTTGTTATTGAATTTCTTTTTTTCAATAATCTTTTTTATTTATTATTTTTAGAGGAAGGGAGAGGCAAAGAGCAGGAAAAACAGCAATATATGGTTGCCTTTCACCTGCCTTCAGCTACAGACCTGGCTGGGGACCTGGCTTTCAACCTGGTTATGTGCCCTGGCTGGGAATCGAACCAGCAACCTTTGCGTTTTCAGGTCGGTGCCTTATCCACTGTGCCACTGGCCAGGGTTGTTATTGAATTTCTACTTTCTAACTGAATCATATAAAATTTGGCTCAATTCTCTACTTTTCCTCCTACACCATAATTACCCTGTAATATTTGTTCGCTCGTGTTATTTTCGGAAAAGTAAAACATTCTAAAGGATATAGGCTGTTATTCAGGATGCTATTTATTTACCTAATCAACTCTCACAGATTATCAGAACCTTAACTCTGTAAACATCCTATGGACCCATATGATAAACATATGTATGTATCTAACAGGATATGTCTAACTTCCAAGCTTAAACAATTTTTAATAAATTAATTCAGAATAACTAAATCCTTGCTATGGATTCAAAGCTACACACAATTAAATGTATATGTAAAGCCAATTATATACTTACTATAAATAGTATATATGTTATGTGTAAAACTTACATATGTAGCTATGTATATGCATATACAACGTCAGCCCTGAAAAAGTCCAGCCATTGTCAGTATAATGAGACCAGTTTGCAATGTAACCTGGCAGCCAAGGAGCGTGGACTGGAATGTGCATGCTCGAACAGTGATGACTCCACACAAAAATCAGTTTCATGTCTGTATACTAACGATAATAATCTCAAAGGAAAACATGAGAATACAATATGTAATATAATCAACAATAATCAAATACTAAATTGAACCAAGAATGTGGAAGACTTGTACAATAATAACTATAAAATTTGTGGAACAAATTAGAGAATACATTGATAAATAGAAAGACATTCTTATTAATGAATTGGGAGATAATATTGTTAAAATATCAATAATACTCAAAGTGATCTGCAGATTCAATGCTATTTCCATTAAAATATACAGAGAACTCCTAGAACCCAGCAACAAATAAAAAAGTAAATATAAAGATGATCAAATTACTTGAATAGATATTTCTAAGAAATACATACACAGCCCTGGCTGGTGGCACAGTGGATAGGCACCAGCCTGTGAACCCAAAGGTCGCTGGTTTGATTCCCATTCAAGGCACATAACCAGGTTGCAATCCAGGTCTCCAGCCAGGTCTGTAGCTGGAGGTAGGCAAAAGACATCCATACATTGACATTTCTCTCCCTTTCTTCCTCCCTCCTGACCTTCTCTCAAAAAATAATGAATAAAATGTTTAAATAAATAAACACAATGAATAAAAATGCATATGGTTGGTCAATAATCATGTTTAAAAATGCTCATCATGATTATTAAGAAAATGTAAATAAAAATATACTGATATTCCACCTCATTTATTAAATGGCTTTTAAAAAAGGAAGTCAGTTTTGAAAAATGTGTGGAGAAATTGTAATTCTTATTCGGTATGGTAGGAATGTAGAATGGTCCAGCCCATTGGGTAAACTGAATGACATCTCCTCAAATAATTAAAAACAGAATTATCATATAATTCAGCAACTCTGTTTCTGGGAATATTCTTCCAAGAGACTTAAAACTAGGTCTTAAGAGGTATTTGTACACACGTGTTCATAATAACAATATTCACAATAGCTAAAACAAGGAATCAACCTGGGTGTTCATTGATGGATGAATGATTAATCAAATGTAGCTTATACATAAATGGAATATACCTCAGCTTTGAAAAATATGGGAATTCTGCCATATGTCATATCAATAATAAATCTTGAATGAATTATGCCAAGTGAAATAAATTAGTTATAAAAGGACAAATGCTGTGAAATTACACTTATATTTTCATATAATTAGTCCTCTCCATGAGCAGACTACTCATATACATAGAGCAGTCAAAAATCATAGAAACAGAAAGTAGAATAGTGGTTACTAGTGAATGAGGAAAGGAGACAATGGTGAGTTACTATTTAATGGGTATAAAGTTTTAGTTTTGCAAGAGGGAAATACTCTGGAGGTGAATGGTGAAAATGGTCACGCAAAAATATGAATGTACTTACTACCACTAATTGTACACTTAGAAGTGCTTAAAATGATAGATTTTATGTTATGTGTACATGACTGCAAAATAAGTACTACTGTGAGTCTTCAAGGAAACCATGGTCAATACCATAGGAAAGTAGGAAGAAAACTGAATCAGGATTTTTATAACTTAAAAAATCCAAATTACCAGTAAATATCTGAAGATGCTGAAATCATATTGGTAAGTAGACAAATATAAGCCCAAAACCGTGAGACTGTTTTGCATACACATTAATGTGGTGACAATTTTAAAGAACTGACAAGTCCGTGGGTGGTTGCAAGGAACATTTTTAATATGTACGCACTATCAGTGGATATGTACGTTGAAAAATAGTCTGGTTGTATATGGGAAGGGTAGAACAGTGCTTTCCCTAAGACAAGCAATTCCGCTACGATTTACTTAAAGGTCTGTCCCGAAAGTATCGAGCCAATGTCCATATAGTTCAAACATTACATGACTCAATATTTTCAGGACAGACCTCATAAACTTGGAAGAATCAAGGTCACCAGAATGAATGTATAAGGACGAATATGAAAGAATTCTCAAAAGCAAAGAAAATATTGTCAGTAGAATTACTAAATGAATTGTGATTAATCCACAAATGTTGAGGTCATTAAAATTAAGAACGTGAAACTGTATTTTAATAAAAATACAGTTACATTAAACACTAGTTGAAAAACATATTAGATGAAAGATTGAAGGAAAAAGACTGCCTATACTATAAGTTCTGTCTATAAAATGTGCAATAGCAAACAATATTAAACTATACTGTTTTTAAGGGTTCAACTGCAAGGAAAACCATAGACAAGTAAAAAAAGAAGAAAATGAATATCACAAAACTCAATACAGTAGTGAGTTATGGAAAATAGGCAAGTTTGTGACCAAATAAATAAATAAATAAATAAACAAACAACAGATGAGAGAAGAGTACTGAGTTGCTGGTAATATTTTATTATTTCTTCACTAAGGTGGTACACAGATTATTCATTAAAATATATTTCATTATTTTGTCATGTGTATGAAGCATTAAAAATGTCCTGGTTAATATTTCCTTTTTTTAAAATACTGATATTTCTTAAGTGTCTGGTTACTCTCATGATATCTTTACATGTGTTGTAGCTATAATTTAAAAAGAACATCATAACCTAAAATTTATATAGGACTTTTGTAGAGAACTGAAACCCATATTTTTCATTGGGAATTTTGTGTATAAAATGACACCCAAAGGCAAAAATAGCAGTGTGACCTAAATTTTGGAGTAGTAATGAAAATTGTGACTTTGAAACATATGTCACTTATATTTTAGGAACTGAGAAAAATACAGATGGTGAATACATATGTGCAAAAGTGATACTATTAAAATGTGTGTGTATAAACTTAAAACATATTCTAAATTAACAAAAAAATTAAACCCAAATGAAAAATTAGGTTTATTTTTAAAGAGGAGTTTGAGCAAGAACTTATAAAAGTATTTTTTCTGAATATGACTAAATTTGATATTTATAATTCCAGATGTAGAATATATGAAATATCCTTAAAATTGCACAAATAATTTTTTCTGTTTACAGACCATTTTCCTGTATTGCTACAAAAGTTTATTACAATGAGGATAATAAATCTGTGGGGGAAAAACATAATAAGCAGCTTAAAATTACTAATACAAAAAGCACATTTTGGGGAAGCAATACATGGGTCCCCTTCACCATTTTGTAATGATGAAACTAATTCAGATGAATTATCCATTTATCCTCTGCAACTTCAAAGCAAGTAAGCACACTTGTAAAATTAAGTCAAAGGCTGATTGTTGTGTGATTCATACAAAATTAAGAGATAATGGCTTTATTTAAGGCTGAAATATGTCTTAGTATCAAGTACATTTACAAATAAATCAGGTTGTTATTCCAGGTAAACTCTATAATTAATTAAATTATATACAATACTTGGGAAATAAGTGGGCTAGTAAGATTTGTGCTAAAGAAAGGAAGAGATGAAACAGTTCCAAGCAGCAAATACCAGCTAAATAAGCATCACCTGAGGTCAATAAACTTGACTAAATAAAGTAAATGGGTAGAAAGCCTTGAAGCTAACTAAACATGGTGCATTTCTTGGAGGAGGAAATGACCAGTGAAGTGATAGAAATGAAATAGATTGTCCAACTTTACAACTGTGTGTGTGGCAAGGAATTTCTCTCTCTCTCTCTCTCTCTCTCTGTCTCTCTGTCTCACACACACACACACACACACAAACACGGGACACCTGATTTGGCTAGAGTTTCAGTTTGTCCAAGAATCCCAATAACTATGATCTGAAATACGAGGACGACTTTGTTTTGATCTTGTTGTTGTTCTTCCACAAAAGGGGTAAGACCCTTTGCAAAGGAAGGGACCACCATGAGCCATTTTTTGGGGATACTTTTTTTCTGATTTTGCTATCAAATTCAGAGTATAGAAAACTGTCAGTTTGTTGAAACCCCTTTCTGAGCATATGTACATCATTTTCCCCAAGCTATCTTCTTCCAATATATTTCCAGTCCATCAGTCATTTTTTTGAAATGATTTTTTTAAAAGATTTTATTTTATTATTTTTAGAAGGATGGGAAGAGAGAGAAGCAGAGAGGGAGAGAGATATCAATGTATGGTTGCTTTTCACCTGCCTCCAGCTACAGACCTGACTGGAGACCTGGCTTGCAACCTGGTTATGTTGCCCTGGCTGGGAATCGAACCTGCGACCTTTGGGTTCACAGGCCGGCGCCTTATCCACTGTGCTACCAGCCAGGGCTGAAATGATTTTTCATTACAAAAGTTAGTTAAGATATTTTCAAACATTTAGTGTTTTTGATTGCTTATAAGAAAAAAATCATAATCCTTAACATTATCATTTCTGTGATTCAGAGGTAAGAATATCTATGGCAAGAATTTCATCCATCATGACATTACATTCTCTCTTTGTTTCAGCCTTTTAATTATTAACATATAATTTGCAACCCTGCACCAAAAAAGTTCATGCCCCTGGCCTAAGTTAGCAGTAATGACCTAAACTACACAATGTACTCACGTATTTGCTTACATGGATTTCTGTTTGATTTCCTTGCTAAAGTTAAAGAATCAGAATGTGATTTTTAGATTTGCTTATTTTAAGGCTATCTAATTTGGAAAATTGATCATGGAACCTATGTCTAGCTCTATATATCACATTCTTGTATTTTGTTGGTTTTTCTGTTTTGCTCCTGGTGACCACCCTAATTCCAATACTGTGGAAGGTGAATAAACAAGTCAAGTCATTAGCTCAAGCTCATAGAGAAATGTTTCTACATGAGAAAAACTTTAACAAATGTTAGGAAGTGAAGCAAGATGCTTGAATATATTTTATGACAGATGGGAGACCAGTCAACATTTAGGTTTGTTCCAAGAATGTTCACTATGGAAATTCTCAGTATTTGTAGAAACTTATGCTACATTAATTACCAGAAAAAATGGTAGAACAGCAAAATGGTGATTGCATTTTTAGAGCTATTCGTTGATCAACTTGAGTTCAGAAAAATTGTGATGAAAAACAACAATTGGAGGCCAGTTTTTCAAAGGTCATAGTGAAACACTTTAAATCTTTCAGGGGTTTTTATAGTCATACTACTTCACCAGCATTTGCCTCAGGGAAACATCTTAACACTGAATGTCAGAGTCCAGAATTTCTTCTCCATCCAGGTATCCAAGTCTGAAAAAGAAGCGATAGCCATAATCATTGGAAATATTTGAACTTCCATTTTTATCAGTTTGCTGTGTGTTTTTTTTTTTTTTTTTTCTGTTGAATATATCAGAGAATGCTACATAAAAGCACTTATTGCTTTGGACAAGATGAAATACAGAATTGTGATTCTAAGGAACATAAAAAGTGAATCATTAACATACTATGGAGTACTTCCTTTAGCAATACTAACTTTTCTTAATCATAGCCAGAAAACAAACAAACAAACAAACAAACAAATAAACCAAATCTAAATTTCTGTATTTGGAAACTGGAACAATATCTGGGTTTCCAAGTTGTGTTAGCTTCCTGTTTAGTTTGTTATCCTGTTAGTCAAGTACTGTCTAATACCAAGGATTAGCCATCCACATTCTCTGCCAAGTTTTCTGGGCACTCTTTTTGGATATGATAATTTTGAAATTATCATGTGCTGCTACACAATAGTCCATGCCTCACTTTGTGTCTTTCTTCTTGTATTTTACTATAAGCAGTAAGGAGAAACTAGGTCACACCCTCTGCATTTTGCTATGAAATAATATTCTCAGCTAAATATCCAGGTGTGGGGGATCCCCTGACCCTCAGTAAATCCCCAGGTGACATGGATGAAATAAAACCACCCCTTACTTCAAGTTCAGGAGAAGAAGGTCGGCCAGTGTCTGGGAAACAAAGGCATGTTTTTTTGTTTGTTTGTTTGTTTTTCCTTCTTCAGATACTTTATTGAACTACAGTAAACCTGAAGGCATGTATCTCGTCAATCAATACTAAATAATGCTAATTACAGGAAAACAGAAAAAACAAGTAAAGGGCATGGAGATGTCACTCAGGTCAGGATGTGCATTCAAATTTAAAAATCTACTGCTATTGATACAACAAAGGATTAGGCAAGACGAGAAAATAGGCCAGGCTTCATGGTAGCTAAAATGTTTTCTCATGACCCAATTCCCCCTCCCCCAGGGTCCACTGGCTATAACATGGAAACGTGTATGTACCCTGCCTTCCCGGTTTTCTTACAGACTTAGCCTGGCCCATGTGGGACTCCAAGTTTCGATGTTTTCCCAAGTGGACCCCAACATCCAGGTTTATCATTTAAAAATTTTCCACAACATAATACAACATAATGGACAAGTTCTTTACCATTTCTGTCTGGGGCATCACCAGAAGTATCTTTAATAACTTTAGCTGTATCAGTGGCCAAGTGTTTAGACTTTCCTAAGAGCTTCTACATCTCTTAGTCATAGTCCTCCAATGCTGCTTGCACTACATTCCTGTCACACAGTCACTTTGCCTCTAAATAAGCCTGTGTCTGTGTAGTCTATCATCTATCTATCTATCATCTACCATCTATCAGGATACTAGGTTTTGGGCTGACAATAGTATTAATTTATTTTAATTTTTAAAAGGGTTTATCTATTTATTTTTAAAGAGAGAGAAAAGGGAAAAAGAGAGGGAGAGAAACATCCTTGTGTTGTTGCTTCTCAGATGCCCTCAACTGGGGACCTGGCCTGCAACCCAGGCATGTGCCCTGACTGGGATTTGAACCAGCAACCCCTTGGTTTGCAAGCTGATCCTCAATCCACTGAGCCACACCAGTCAGGGCAATTTATGTTTAAAACAAATATATTGTGGTAACATTGGTTAATAACATTATATAAATTTCAAGTGTACACTTTCATAATATAACATCTATATATTCCATTGTGTAATATTTTACAGAGTTGAGTTATTTTCAAATATTTAAACTAAAAAAATCTCTGTAGCATATAAAGACAAATTACAAACTGGTTAACAGAGAGAAGTGAAAAAAAATAACAAAACCTAAAATATCTCAATCATTCAAAAAAGAATGTTATTTAGAAGGAGTGAAATAGAATTAGGAAAAGGTTAGAACAGAAAATTGAAATAGTAAGATGCTAAAAATTCCTCTGAATACTTGAGTAGCCTCTGTAAATATAAATATGTAGAAACACAAGTAGGCACATTCTGGATTCTTGTTTTGCATTTATTTATTTATTTATTTATTTATTTATTTATATTATTTTTAGAGAGATGGGGAGGGAGAGAGGCAGAGAGAGAGAAAGAGATATATCAATGTATGATTGCCTTTCACCTGCCTCCAGCTAAGGACCTGGCTGGAGATCTGCCTTGCAGCCTGGTATGTACCCTGACTGGGGAATTGAACCAGTGACTTTTGGGTTCACAGGCCGGCACCTTATCCACTGAGCCACCAGCCAGGGCTTGCATTTATTTATTTTTTAATGTTACTCAAAAAACTTTTTCAAATGCTTAAATTTTATCAGAAAGTGATATTTCAGAGTAAACATATTTTGTTTTCAAAATAAAATACAATTTATTTACAACACTTTTTAAGTTAGTGCTGGAATGTTGGCCTAAAAAGGGTTATTCAACAACTTGTTTTCTCAATAGACCTTTTCCTCACCAGCTAAAAAAGAATACTTTGACATTTCAGTAAGTATTCTGAGACATGGAGAAAAGAAACGAGTCCAAATTAACTGGGACAACTGTAGCTAAGAAAGGAATGTATGACAAAGATCATTTTTCTCTCAGCTTTATGTTAATCATTTGACTCACCATGCGTGACTTATACCATTTTCATCATGCAATGTCTCCAATAAAATGAGGCATTATTCTGAAACCAATCATACTAATTTTAAATAAAAAAATACTGGAATGTTTCAAAGGTAAACATAATGAGCTTCTAAAAGCTGGAAGTCATTTGAAAAAGTCCGAGGATCTCTTGCAGTGTGACTTTCTCTGTTTCATTGGTTGAATGAGTGTACAATGTACAATCACTGAGAGATTACAAAGCCCTGCACAGATGACATTGATGAATGCCTTCCAGATGAAAAGTTAGTAAAAAAAAATCATGGCAGTGTACTTTTCCACTGATTGAGTAAATTTTCAAATTAATGATTTGCCCAAAACCATGAAGACTGAATTAGCATTTTGTCGAAAGGGTATGTACTTTTGACTTACAAATGGGATAATACACAGATGTGGCTGGCTATAAATACCGTTTGCTGCAATTGGTCTAGAATAAGTGCAAATTAAACATCATAAACAATTATGAAGCATGCCAATGTGCTGAATACTCTTCAGTTATCCTGGGATGATTGTATCGACATTTACATCGTTGGTGTGGAGCAACACTAAGTACAACTTCTGTTCTCTCAGCACAAATCAAGGTAGAAACACCGAACTCTACCAACAGTCAGATTTCTTCACCTCTACACACGGACCGTTTTACAAAAAAGGATTTCGGTTTCAAACAAGTATTTGAACTATGAAAGTTTTTATTCATCTCTATGAGCTTTATATTTCCAACTAGTTTTAGGTTTTATGATGTGATAGATGAATATATCAGCAATTATAAATTATTATTTTTATTATTGAAACAAATACTTTCCAAATGATTACTATATGATGGTACAAAATCAGACATAGGTAAAATATACATTCAAAAAGAAATTAATGAATTTTTAAAAACTAAGTTATTAAAGATTTATTGATAATGGCTTTTCTACATCAAAACTAATCTTTAAAAAACTACTACTCTCAAGTGGAATATAGAATCAAAATAAGCCACAATTATTTCAAAAAGATACTAAAATACTTCTCACTTTTCCAACATCATTCTATAAGAGGCTAGCTTTATTTTTTAAATATGGAAATGAGAACTCAGCTCTATTTGATTAATATGTGAAACAAAATTCTAATTGTTTTGGATAGTGTTGTTTTCAGTAAAATATATTAACATAATGAACATATAATTAATATTATAAAACAAAATGATAAGCAAGTGTTTTTGGACATTCCTAATTTTAATTTCTAATAAAGTAAATATTGATAAATATAAACATTAAAACAAAATATGTTGGAAATTCTTAATAATTTTAAAAATTGTAAAGATGTCCTGAGAATAAATTGTTTGGCATTTTTTCTTGTTCACCAGGGTCAATGAACAAAAATGTTCAAAAAAGTGATTTTTATTATTGTAATAGCCTATTAATAATGAAATGAACTTTATATAATGGATGGATACATAAATTGTGTTATGTTAATTTACAGTATTTATTTTACTGTATGGTCAATTACAGCAAAATTTGAATTAAAAAAATTATAACTACTATCACAATGCAGATCCTCTAACATGAGCTCATTATGAAAAATTTGCCTCTTACGTTTACCAGGAGAACCTTTTTTTCTTGCAAAGTTCTACTGATTTCTATTATACTGATTTGTTCTAGGCCAGGAATGTCAAATCAATTTTCACCAGGGGTCACATCAGCCTTGAGGTTGCCTTCACAGTGCCTAATGTAATTTTAGAACTGTATAAATGTAATTAGTCCTTAATAGTTAAGCGAAACAAGGTGCCAGGCAGAAGGTGCAGGGCCGGATAAGACAAGGTGGAGGGCTGGATTCCACCCATGGGCCTTGTGTTTGTCACCTTGTGTTCTAGGCTGTTGAAAATATCACCACAATCAATTTAAGGAATAAAAAAGAAAAATGAAACTAAAAATAGCACATGATTGCATGAAATATGATTGCATAGGACAAATTATATGATAATAAGCATTTATTGTAATGAGAATTCTGGAAAATTTGAGAAAGTATTGAATCTATTTAAATTCTGAAATGTATGCAAGTAATAAGGAATAAACTTGCTAAGAAGTTTGTAATTAATATACATATATCCTAGATTTTATTTAATTGCACTGATAAAAATGCAATATGATTTTAAAAACACACACTTTAGTCACATACCAAAAAATGAGATTTCCTTTTTAATTTTCAATCTTATTATTTGATATGGGCAAATTCCAATTTAGAGTGCAAGGACTCAATGTTCTCAGTTACTGCTGTCAAGATTTGATGCTGTTCTGCAGTTGCAAACCTAGGTATTAAAGAATCTCAGACTATCCCACTGAAATCTGGACAAAGTGCTCTTTGCTACCATTTAATAGAAGAGAATGATTTTTCTTCATTTTTATTGCACTGGAGAAGTAAAAGTAACTATAACAATTTCAGAAACCTTGTAAAGTGTGCATGTGTGTGTGTGTGTGGGTGTGTGTATGTTCCAACTTGCACTCAGTATATACACATATATGTGTGTGTATATATATATATATATGACTATATAAGTCACCTAAAAATATATACATGATTGAGCAAAACATAGAAATGTCTTTTTAAATGGCTGAGATAGCTTGCCATTCTGTTATATACTTTGTCAACTCTGAGACATTATTTAAGTTACAGTTTTAAAGGATTTTGCTTTTTACAGGAACTTAAATTATTATGAAATGTAAAAACAATTCCATATGCTGCATTTGGAAAGTCCTATAATTAAGTGTTTGCCAATTAAATAAATATAAACAGTATCCTAATTGCAGAACAATTTATTCCTTTTTTAATCATATGTATTATTGGCAAATACGGTATATATGTTTTTGGAATTTGCTTTCAAAACAAGAATGTAAATATTAACAAGTCACTGGATTGCATTGTAAAATGACATTGTAAAGTCATTGTTGAAAGTGAATTTATTATTAATACAAACATCAATAAATGCTTTTTTAAATTTCTAATTTTTGAATATGTAATATTATATAAATATTTATGGCATTATTTTTATGATTATTATATTGGGAGCAATGTTTTACAGAAGATTCAAATGAACCATAACTGAGAGCATAATTCAAGCACCATCATTTGCATAATTCTTTTTTTAAAAATATTTTATTTATTATTTTTAGAGAGAGGGGAAGGGAGAGAGGCAAAGAGAGCAAGAGACATCAATATATGGTTGCCTTTCACCTGCCTCCAGCTACAGATCTGGCTGGAGACCTGGCTTGCAACCTATGCGTAATTCTTTTAAAAAATAAAAATAAATTTGAACTAGTACAACATAAATATGTTAATGCCTTGCACTGTTTTTGTTTGAGAATTTGTAAAACACACTTCTTCATTTCATTATCACAGTTGTTCTTAAAAAGACCTAACATTGACCGATGATGAATAATTATTTCCATTTTACAGTAAGAAAATGAAGAGATTAAAATATAAATTTAAATGATTTTCTTAAAGTTATACAAAGTCTGTCTGGGAGAAGTCCAGCCATTGTTAATATAATTGGAATGGTTTGCCCATCAATGTAACCTGACAGCCTTGGAGAGTCAGAATGCACATACATGAACAATGATGGCTTCACTGTACTAGTAAGTGGGGGTGGTAGACACCACTGAGTGAGTGTGTGTACTGTGTGGTCATCTCATTCATAATGACTGAGCCCATAGAGCTATGAATCTGCATCACATTTTGCATTAAGTCTGAACATTCCTCCGCGGAAACTATTCCAATGATTCAGAAGTCCGCAGCTACTGGTGACTGGCAGCTTCATTATGACAATGCACCTACTCATGCATCACATCTCATGCAGTTTTTTGGTGAAACATTAAACCACCAGGTGACTCAGCCCCCCTACAGCCCTGATTTGGCGCCTTGCAACTTCTGGCTTTTTCCAAAACTAAAATCTCCTTTGAAAGGGAAGAAATTTCAGACTGATGATAAGATTCAGGAAAATACAATGGGGCAGCTGATGGTGATTGGGAGAATTGTGTGAGGTTCCAAGGTGCCTACTTTCAAGAGGACTGAGGTATCATTATCTATGTACAATGTTTCTTGTATCTTGTATCTTCTTTATTAAATGTCATTTTTTTTCATATTACAGACCTCATATTATTTCAAAGATTGAGAGTAGCCAACAATGATGTAGGAACATACTGAAGTAGTGGTATAAAAGATACATGATACAGATATCATCCATGGCCCAGAGAAAGATGCAACCTTCAAAGTGAGGTACTCTTATTTTGAATTTCAATTACCTGTGATGTGTGAAGATTTATTGAGTTTTTCAGGCTAAATTTTCACTGTAAAACTCAGGTACTATACAGCCCTGCATTGGTCTTCTGTGACAATTGATTTAAAAAACTATGTAAAATTTTATTCAAGTTCTTAGCATATGGTGCAAATGCTTAATCAATAGTTTCTTTTGCCATTTTATTTATATTAACCACAACCACATCTATCACCAGCATTTCTCCTAGTCCTACCCAAATACAAACACACAAACTAGTTATTCAATAGCCTTTTAAATATCACATGAATAATCGAGGTTCTCAGAATGCTGCATTTATTTATATTTAACTCTCTTTTCTGATTCTTTACAAAAAGCTTTCAAACTATTAAAGCAAACAAATCTATGTTTTTTTTAAATAAATGGACATGTCTAATATGTAAAGAATAAATACATGTGTTTTCTTTCCTACTTTCTAACCTAATTGATACTTAACAATGGAGAGATATATTTTGAATACTATAAATGGTTGCTTCTTTTTAACCCAGAGTTGAAGTGAGATTTTTAAAATGTTTTTAAACTGGTCCCAAATTTTTAAATCATTCATAAGGGCTACCACTAGAAGAGAATTCCACTTCCATTGTTACTTTGAAGGAAACATGAATAAAAGGATCAGTATGGGTTCAGCGGATAATGATTTAAGTAACTTCTTCACAAGTAATAACACCATGTTTCTTTCACATTATTTCTAATGCCTAGTAAATGTGTTAAAAGCCTGTCATCATTAGTTCAGAATTTACCTGAAGTATGTGTTTATGAATTTTATACTACCTGTGTGGACACTGAATCTTTGAAAATTTAGGGGGAACTTTGTTTTAAAGGACATAACATTAGCTATAGGAATTATATAGCAAGAAGAAAGGTTTCTAAGAGCAAGGAATGGTAAAGGTCAGCATCTCCATTACCCTTTGTGCTGTAAATGATCCTATGTAAAAGAAAAGTTTCTCATTAGGATAAAAATAGAAGGCTGTACATTTAGTGCCCAGCTAAATGATTTTTTGTTTGTTTGTTTGTTTTTTAATAAACAGAGGGCTTCATTTTCTTTTTTCTCTGCCAAGCTTCCTTTCAGTTACCTAAATTGGGAGCAAGTGTTAAATGTCTGAACTTGGAGATTCTAAAAGTACTGGCAGTTTGCCACACTAAAGACCTAACTATCCCTGCCTGGCTTTGTATTTATTTAAATACTCCACCCTATGAAGCTATTGACAATATAGAGAACAGGGATGTTCTGTCGTTTCCTGCCATAGTTCATGGTCATTGGGAGAAATCAATATCTTTACAATGTCCTGGTTTTAATTTCTTTTCATCCTGACCTTTACTAAAGTAATCATTAGATTGGTAACTTGAACAATTCTAGCTACGATCAAAACTGAACTCTGAAGATGTCTCTGCAAGATGTTTTCAATGGCTGCACTGCCTACAGTGGATCAGGAATATAGGATAAGGATACAAACCAGCATCAGGGACTGGGAAAACTGATGGCAAGGAGTGCAATGCAATACAAACATAGTGCCATCTTCCACCTGGCTAATGCAGTGTGCCAGTCCCGTGACAAGTTTCCATTGAAAGGAAATCACCGCAGCACAGGTTGACCCACATTAGATTTGTGACTTTCATTTAGAGAATTTAGAAGATTATTTTTGCCTCTATTTTTATTTCAAAAATAAAGGTAAAATAGATATAAAATGTGTGCTTAGCTAGCTGCAACAGAGTCAGCACTCAATGTATTTCCTGACACTTTCATGGCCCAGTTTCTATGAGATATATAGCCCTTGACAAATACCTTCAGGTCCAAGGTAGAATTTTTTTCAGGTTTCTTCTTACAGACATTCTGTAGTGATTATATTAAGTCCCAAATCTGACCATAGCAATTTTCTTTTTCTCTTCTAAGTTGTATAAGATTTTAGAAACACATATTTAGAGTAAAATTAGCACTGGTAACATATTTATAAATATTTTTGTATGGAGGGAAAACTACTTCTAGTGACTATGTCTCAATTTCTAATTTTCCCACTTTTCAAAGATGCTTAAAGTGCCATTTTAAATTGTGTGAACCCGGAATGTCCATCAGGGCACAAAATCACACTGTGGAAATAAAAGATATTTGTAGTACAAGGTGAACAGGAGAAAAGTATTTTCTACCTAAAGTTCCTGAGTCAAGCTTTATAACTTTCATCATTGTGTCTGATATATCCAGTTAAAACAATCCATGTCCTGGCTGGTGTGCTTCAATTGGTTGAAGCATCATCCTGTACTGCAAAGTTTGTGGGTTCGATTCCTAGTCAGAGGAGATACCTAGGCTTCAGGTTTGATCTCCTGCCTACAGTCTCCAATCCAGTGTGAATGGGAAACATCCAATCAATTCTTCTCTCTCGCGTCTGTTTTTTTTTTTCCTATCCTTTCCCCTTGGGTGAAGATATAAAAATGATTGAAATGATGTATTTAGCTTTATATCAACATTATATTATTTCCTTATTTAGAAACAGCTACCCAGTGAAACAAAGACCCCTCGTTTAAAGATTTCAGCTGATGCTTTAGAAACGTCATGACATTAAATTCATTCCAAATGATTAGAAAATGTTGAAATTTTGAACATATCAGCCACCCTAGCTAAATTTACTCACACAAACATTCACTAACACACATTGTATATGTATTGTGTATTATGTAATCATATATTATTATTATTTGTTAGACTTCATCAAACATATGGTTTTTATTGATTTTTAGAAAAAGTGGAAAGGAGGGAGAAATATCAATGTGAGAGACTATGTATATATGTATATATGTATGTATTCAGTCCACATGTATGATGGGAGATGATCTTTCATTCTTCTCCTTTTGTGGTTTTGATTCTGCTGTCCAAGTTATTTTTAAGAATATATTTTCTTTATTCAATTACTTCTAAGTATCTTCCAGTGTCATCATTGATTTCTTTCAAAAATTATATTTGCATCAGACTAGCTGAGGTTTATATTTAAGGTCTCTCTTTATTGTCACAGTGACTTAGAAGCCCCACTTGATAATTAAACTTAAAAATCAATGTAATAAATAATGTGCATTGATAGATAATGAATCTGGTATAGATTAAGCACTCAAGAGCACAGATCTCCCTTTTCACAACTCAACTATTGTTTTTTTCCCTTCACACCATCCCCCATTACTAACCAGAAAACCTGTTATGTTACTTGAATTTAGAGACTATTTTCTAATTCCTTTTGTGAACGTAGTTTATTTGAATGTAAATTGTTGTTAAATTGCTTATACTTTACTTGTCTCACTCCCATCTTTGTTATAAAGATTCATTCATTGATGAAAAAAGTTAGCATTTATTTACTTATCCTGCCAGAGAACATTTCTTCATTGCTTTAAGGGAGAGGATGGTGGGGGTGGGAAGACAGAAAAACATGGATGTGAAAGAGAAACATCGATTGACTGCCTTCTAGTACACACCTCCAAAGGAGATCAACCCTGAAAACTGGGTATGTGTCCTGACCAAGAGTCATACCTGCAACCTTTCAGTCTATGGGATGATGCTCCAACACACGGAGCCACATCGACCAGGGGGAAATAATAATTTTTTCCTGAATTAAAAAAAAAATACTAATCAGTTTTATCTAGCATTAGTTCATAAATCAAATTTAGTATGGGTAATATACTTATCAAAAATGTACACAATACAAAATATACTTTCCAAGAAAAACTTTCAGTGAAAACCCAGCTTTCGGAAAGCCATCAAGTCTTTATGTATTCAGTCACAAAGTTTATCAGTTGTGTTAGTTCAAATTAGGGCACCATCTGCTAGGGTGAGAAGTATTCAAATGTTACACAGAATCTTCACTAGCTCTGGTCAGAAAATTAAGCATTTAATAAAAGTCAAAATTATAAAATCAGCATGAAAGTATAAATTCCCCATTTGTTCATAAGAAGCACAGTCTGTTTCTCAAAAGCCCTACATCTTACATCCTTTCCCTCTAATGTAATGATCCCAAAGCTCTGCCTTTCTCTTCTTTAATAAAAATTTTAGAAAATTTGTTATCCTCTTATAAATTTGTGAAGTTAATTTTGGATTAATGAGATTGGATGTCCAAAGTTTGTTTGAATACCTTATTATTTGTATTTGGTTTTTTAATTTATAAAGGTACAAGTTTCTGAATTTTTATTATGATTTATTAAATAGTTTTTCAGTGAACATTCTGGACATCAGATTTACATATAAATATTTTTTTTATTAACAGTTTATCTCATCCTTACATGATTGTAAACCCCTTGGTCATTTACTGATAAACTTCAAAATTTTTCTATTTTGTTTGAATATCTAATTCCTCAACATATGAAATATATAAAAACAACCAAATACTCATATTGATTCTACCTGGAATGACTAATGTAAACATTATCTTAAGAATATTAACATACCCCAAATTATATCGTAAAGAAGTGATTTAAAAGATAAAGTGCGATGCTTATCAGAAGTATATTTAAAATAAAGAATGAAATATATTTTAATATACAATTGGTTCTAAAATAGTATCAACTTAATGGTATGGTATATAAGGCAGTAATTAAAGATCACCTTTAATGGAGTATTTGTTAGCGTCCTGATTGCATTAACTCTTGTATTAACTTAATCATGTAACTTTACATACTGTCCGCAACATTTGGCGGTCCTTTCCATTCCTGCATTTTGATTCTGACCTCTTCAGATTGGCATGCCCCTTCCCTTTCTTTTCATCCAAGCCATATTTGTTCTCCAAGGATTAGCTCAAAATACACAATAGGCTCCTCTAAAACTCTAGCCTATTTTTATTCAGCCACATGTGAACGTGTCAAGCAATGCCAGGGTAAGAACATCCAAATCTGTAGACAATTTTATAAAAGTCCATTAGAACTTATTTGAGCCCAACAGAGGATATGACTGGAAGCATGACCTTAATAGACTGAGAAAAACACTTCCAGAATCACATTTTTTTTTTTTTTCATTTATACAATTAGAATTAGTGGGGAGAATGAAAATGAATACATGAAAGAGAAGAAAGTAATAGACTGTATTATGGGATAGTTGAGATTTTGTGCTCTCTTGACGGTGGTTACTCTTCCTAGGGGAGTCTCAGAATCAAGCATTTCAAAGATGCTTTAATCTAGATGCACAGAAACAATAGACAGGGATTTCTGTAAGCAAAGGTAATAACCACATCCAGCCAGTTAAAAATTTATGATCAGACCACCCTGTGATGCCAAAACTGAGCCCAAGTCCAGCTGCCTGCCACAATAAAACACAATCTCGTGAGACAGGTGCTGGTGAGAAGGAAAGTGGTTTCCTCAAGCCAGGGCAACTTGAGAAGATGGGACTCATGTCCTCACATACCTATCTTAACATCAGTGCAGGGGAAGGTTTTTATAGGGAGGGAGAGTGAAAGCAGAACAAAGAAATCAGGATGGGGGGAGGTTCTGGACAGGAAGATAGTGTCCTTGCCCATCCTGACATGGATCCTAGAACTGGTCAGCGCTAGCCAAGTTCCAGGAGCTGGTGGTCTGTCAGCTGAGACTATGGTCACTGCCATTTCTCATACAGACAGAAACTGAAACTGTGGATGCTTGCAACATGCTTATAAGAAAACTGTCAGCATGTGAGTTTTTGTAAAAATCTGTTTGTTAGTACATTTTATTCTAATTCTATACCATGGTTAGTCAGAGTAGTATAAAGTTTTTATTCCATGTTACAAAATGACTGTAGCCCTCTGCAGTCCCATCAACCCCAGTCTAGCTCCTTAGAAAGGCTGTATGCTACCTTGGTTTGTTCTGATTATCCTGGTGTCTCTTTCTCTGTCTCTCTCTCCCTCATTTTTACTCTGTGTACATCTTAAACTCATAATCTCTAAATCTTACTTTCACCTTTTCTGGGGCTTCATATATATATATATATATATATATATATATATATATATATATATTCAACTGAATTCTAACAAGTAGTTAAAATTTACCATATGCCAAAGTGAATCAGTCATCATTTTTCAAAGTTGGGCTAATTCAGTTTGTCCTCCCAAATCTCACTATCATCAATTAGTGAGCAATATTTATCTTTGACTAGATCTATCTTCTTATCAGTACATAACATAAATCAATTAAATAAATACCTAATACTCTCATTTTATTAAAGAATAATTGTAAGGACAGAGAAAGGTTATTTTGTCAAAGACACTTGAGTATAAAATTGAGCTTTACAATAGGACCTATATGATTTTAGACAAACTCTGAAATATCTCTGTGACAGTTCATTTTTTTGGTTAACTGGTCACAGTGTGCCCAGATATTTAGTAAAATATTGTTCTAGGTATATTTATGTGGAGGACTATGGATGAGATTAATATTTAAATTGCTAGACTGAGCAAAGCAGACTGTTCTCCTGAATGTGGGGGGACTTTATCCAATCAGTTGTAGGCCTACATAGGACAAAATTGTTGATTAAGAGAGAATGTCTTTTGTCTGACTGCATAACTGGCTTTGAGTTGGGATATTGATTTTTTCCCCTTGCATTTGGACTTGAACAGGAACATTAGCTCTTCTAAGTTTCAACCCTACTTGCTGTCCCACTGGAACTATATCTTTGTCTCTCATGGGCATTCAGCCTCCTGACTAAAGGTCTTAAGACTTGTCATTCTTTATAATCATGGGAGTCAATTAAAATATCTTGATACACAGATGGCTTGACAGCAAGATGATAGATAGATAATAGATGATAGATGATCATGATAGATGATAACTAGATAAAAAGACAGATGGATAGTAAGATGACTAAATAAATAAATATGTATTTCCTACTGGTTGTGTTTCTATGAAGAACCCTGACTAATACAGTTTCTTAGCTGCATTTTGGTTTTTCTAATCAAAAAGAATGATAATCCATACCTCTAGGACACAGTCAATGAGCCTATCCATATATACATACACATTTTTTAGTATATTTTCTGGCTCAAAGTCTGTCAATTTTTATGAAATTTATTCAAGTCCTCATAAATTTTATCTGAGTATTTCTGCCTAAAATATGCTTCCCTCTAAAAACAGTTTCTACCCAATTATAATAGATTAAACCTTCAGTTCTATAAAATGCTATAAATTAAAGTGTTTTACAGATCTCGTCACCAATGTCCATTAGTCAAATAATTTTCCATTACATCCTATGTCATCTGGCATCTCTCCTCATGCCCAGTGTCATCTCTTGCACTGCCTAAATTGTAACTAATTGCAGTTCTTTTTGCCTAAAGCATTTACATTAGGAATAACATCCAACATGTGTGACATTCTTTTCTAATTGCCTTTAGATCAATTATGCCAATATCATTATCTTAATCTTCCTATTAACAACTAAACATGAAGAAGTAGATAATTTAATCAAGGTTACCTGGCTAGTATAAGGCAAACTTAGAGTTTGAATCTGGGAAGATTTGAGTCAGTGTCTCTATTTTCATTTCTCTACTCTACTCTACCTTGATATGTAAATCACACTCCCTGTTTATACCACATGAAATACACCCTTAGAAAAATTAAGTATCTAAAACTATGTTTTATTTGCATATTTATAACTCATTTTATAAAGACTGCAGGTTTGAGTTTCTAAGATTTAGAAACAGAATGTTTCATGGTAGGTAGGGAGCTCAGTTGTTTTACCAAATAGCTAACATAACCTACAATAGTGTCAGGCACATAAAAGGCACTCAGCAATATGTGATAATTAAACTAATGAATAAGTGAATAACATATCAGAGAATGTTTGCAAATTGAGCTAACCTAACATTAAGGGAAGTTTCTTAGAGGAATTATATATCATAGAGGAATAGATGGACTTATATCAGACTTATTTTAAATATAATACTCTTGAATGATTTGAGTCTAATCTTGTTCATTATTTGTTTTCATTTACTATACCATTCAGCATTTCATATTGGTAGTTACCATTACAGAAACAGATAGAAAATAAGGAGCTTTTCTTTCTAATCCTATTTCTTTAAATTTAACATGGGTATATATCATCCATAATAAAAATATTAAGTAACTAATTGTTACTCTCATGAAATGCATTATTTTTTAATTCCAAACACATTTTAGGGTCTTTCTACATTAAATGGAGATACAAAACTTTCTTATGTTGGATACTTCTGTGCTGGAAAGAGCTATTAGCAGAGCCTCTAATAGCTGAGGATGAAATATCACATACCAAGTTTCTGGTACGTGAAGTGGGAGAAGGCATTATCCCTTAAAATAATCTTTGGGTTTTAGAAATGTGGTTTTATTGTGTGTGTGTATGTGTGTGTGTGTGTGTGTGTATATTTTTATTTATTATTTTTAGAGAGAGGGGAAGGGAGAGAGGCAGGGAGGGGAGAAACACAATGTGTGGTTGCCTTTCACCTGCTTCCAACTACAAACCTGGCTGGAGACCTGGCTTGCAACCTGGTTATGTTGCCCTGGCTGGGAATCGAACCAGGAACCTTTGGGTTTGTAGGCTGGCGCCTTATCCACTGTGCCACCAGCCAGGGCTGTTGTATATATTTTTTAAGTTTTCTAGATAGATGGGGCAAAGTGCTATAGTAAAAAGGAAAGTGGACTTGGAAGACGAATTGACTCTAGTTTAAATCACTTTTGCTCTATGACCTTGGCAATAAAAATACAGGCTTGGATGATGTAATGTTTAAGGTTTATTCTTTCCCAGCTCAAGTGTTCTATGAATTAAATAAAATCCCAGCTTTTAAGCAACATAAAATCATTAGCTATCTTACATTTGTGACTGATTTGTGTGCCTGTGTCCATGCATAAGTTTAGATAGCAAGTGGATTAGTTTTGACTCTGGGGTTTTTTCTTCTTTAGCCTGCAATTTATTTTTTGCTGCCAGAAAACTGAAAGAAATTTAATGTGTTCTACTCTTTTCCAAGTAAGATATTGATTTTTCCAAACTTCTGATTAACACTTTTGTTCAGCATAAATAATAGCCAATATTGTCTATATTTTTTACTCTGCATTTCATTGTTATTATTTGTATTCATTTGTAAACCAAATAAATTGTCACAATTCAAATGTGACATTTATTACATCGATATGACTCAAATAATCCTGCCTCTGTTCTCTTTATTTTTTTGCAGAAAAATAAAAAATGCTTTAACAAATAAGAGGCATTACTTCAAAGAATAAGAGAGCAAAGCAGGATTACCTGATTAGCAAAATTCAACACCTGATTTTCAACCTCTTTTTTTCTTTCAGGGAATGGAGGCAAAAAAAGAACCCAAATACTATAAAGTGTAAGAAAAGTTTGGATGTAAATTTAGACTCAATCAACAGTTGATCAATAATTGCAAATCAACAGTCAGATTTGGCAGCATTATGCCACATCAAATATAAGAAGGCCATGTGATGTATCTGACATTGAGATTATTCTATACCAAAAAATTGTTATTAAACAATTTAAGCACATTATAGTATTTCTCATGAAGCTACTAGGGCATAGACCAAGACCAAGTATGATCTAGGCCCCCTAAAGATTGGGAAACACAGAAAATAATTGTGTCGGCAATAACTTATCAATCCATGATGCCTCTTTTTTTCAACATCTATGTCAGAGTAAGTAACAACAATGTCAGAACACAACGGTTGGGTACCTATAAGGGTTAAAGAAATTCCCCCAGGTAAAATTCTGTTGACCATATAAATGCAGTTGGTTTTCCATTAATTCTGTGACTTCTCATTTTATCACCTCTTCACAATTACAAAGTAATTGTGTATGTGTGTTTATAAGTATCGATAACAAACCTTATTTTGTTTTCTAATATTTTACTTACCTCCTAAACTCTACCAAGTATCTAGCTTCATTCTACTTAGACATTTTGTCGTTGTTTACAGTTTGGAATAAATTAGACAGGTCTCATTTAGGCTGCAAATGACAACAGCTAGAGACACCATTGATGTCACAGCCAAAATCTGACTCACCTATTAAGAAAGGGCTTTAAATAAAAAAAAAGGATTAAATTGTAAAATCCAGAATACATGTTTTTGCTTAGCCACTATTAAAATCTGCCTATTAGAAAAAAAAATGCAATTATTATAGTAAAAAAAAATGTATAGCCCTGGCTAGTGTAGATCAGTTGGATGGAACATCGTCAGGTAATGGAAAGATTGTGGGTTCAATTCCAGGTCAGGGCCTAAATCTCGGGTTTGATCCCTGTCCCAGGCAGGTATATGAGGCAACCGATTGATGTTTCTCTCTTGTGCGGATGTCCCTTTCTCTCTCTTCCTCTCTTTAAAATGCAATGAGCCCTGGCTGGTTGCACAGTGGATAAGGCATTGGCCTGCGAACCCAAAGTTTGCTAGTTCGATTCCCAGCCAGGACACAAAACCAGGTTGCAAGCCAGGTCTCCAGCCAGATCCATAGCTAGAGGCAGGTGAATGGCAACTATACATTGACGTCTCTCTCCCTCTCTGCCTCTCTCCATTGCCCTCTCTCTAAAAATAATAAACAAAATCTTTTTTCAAAAGCAAAGAAAAAGTGTCCTCAGGTGAGGATTTAAAAAAAAAAAGAAAACAAGAAAAAGTATGGAATAAAAAATGAAGGAAAAATTAGGGGAGAAAGAGCTCTATGTTCTGAAGGTCTATGGCTCCTCCAATTTCTATGCTGAAATCTTAACTCCTAAAGACAATAATATTAGGTGAACCTTCGGAGCATGATTAGGTTCAGTGTTTTTAAAATTAATAGGGTTAGCTCTGGTCAGGCAACTCACTTGGTTAGAGCATCATCACAATACACCAAGGTTGTGGGTTCAATCTCTAGTCAGGGCTCAAATAAGAAGCAACCAATGAATGCACAAATAAGTGGAGCAACAAATCTCTCTCTTTTTTCTTTCCTTCTCTCTACCCTTTCTTTTCTCTCTCTAAGATCAGTCAATAAAAAAATAATGAAATTAGCATGCTTTAAAAGATTCTATTAAGTTTCCTTGGCACTTCCACTACATGAAGGCACAGTGACAAGTCTCCAGCTATGAACCAGTAAGAAAACCCTCACCCAACCTTCTTGTCACCTCTATCTTGGACTTTCCAGCCTCCAGACCTGTGACAAATTTCTGTTGTTTAGCAGACCGAATGGACTAAGGCAAAGTGAAGGATGATTTTTAAGATTTCCCCTAGACTTTTAAAAGCCATGTATCCTCTAAATAGCCACATAATTATTACTTTTATTATTTAAAAGTAAACAGAAAACCAGTACATCTGCATATTTTTATCTTTCTCTTGAACTCCTGTCCCATTAATACATCTGGTTTTCTCAAAGATATCTCCTTATAGATAACCTAACTATAATGATCTCAAAATCATTACTAACCAAATGTGTTATTTTCTTATGGCCTACCAACTTTTGAATTAAAAATACCACCCATCCTTCCAAATAAGATTACAAAGATTTTATAAATCAATAAAGACCCTTCTATAAAAAAGCTGTTTACCAAGTACCTTTACTCCTGCCCTCTGAAAGTTATTCTGTTGTTCTATTCTCAATCTTACAAGTAAGCCACAATATAGAATGTGATTGCCTCCTCCTCACATGTAAGTCTTAAACCATTTAACTCTGTCTAAATTTTTTTCATCTATAGCAAAGTTACCTTTTAAAAACACAAAAATGATAATAATATTCTATTTTTATACCATTGATATAACTAGTTAGAGCAGATTTAGTTCAAAGTTTTAGCATAATTTTAAGCAGTTCATGGTCTGTCATATCTTCAATGTCCATAGCAGTGAAAGACCTATTTGTCTTTGAAGACACAGATCAAATGCTTTTTGTTATTTCTGTGGAAGACTGAATAACCTCCTAAATCTGCCCACATCCTCATCCCTGTAACATTAAGAACATGTTCTTACATGCCAAAGGGTATTTGCAAATGTAATTAAGTCTACAGACCTTAAAATAGTGCAATTATTGTGGATTATCTGGGCAGGTGCACTATAATCATATGCACCCTTAAAAACTAAGCACATTCCCCCTGGACTCAAAGAGTAAGTTGTAAGATTGGAAACAAGACAAAGGCTCATCTCTGTGTTGCTGGAGTGGTTTAGAAAGTATAAGCAGTGAGTGCAACCTCTAACAGGGAAAATTGGCTCCAATTCAGAGCCAGCAAGGAAACAACTGCAGTTGATCAACACCCCTGATGACGTTGGAAATGAATTCTTCCCCAGCATGGAGTAAGGAACCCTGGCCCATGGTTACCATGGTGTTGGTCTACTAAGATCTAGATCAGAAGAACCTGCTAAATCCACCAGGACTTCTGACCTAAAGATCTGTGGAATTAAAAGTAAACTTCTAAATTTGTGGGAATGTGTTACAACAGCAATAGAAACTAATATAAATCCTCCCTTAGAAATGAACATTTCATCCTGTTTCTTCTTACTCACCTTATATGTATGTGTTGAATTACAGTTGTTTGCATGTATTTTTTGCTCTTGCTGCAGAAGGTCTTTGAGTTGGTTAGTATTCCAATCTCCCTAAAGTTACCAACATAGGATCTATGGCAGATTTGCTTCCAAAGATAAGCATATCGCTCATTCCACATATATTATGGTACTGAGCTAACCCCTCAGCAAGAAGTGGAGTTTAATTCTCCACCCAGTTGGTGTGGCTGTAAAACAAAACCAAACAACCAGAAGTGAGGTAGTGTTGGTGTTTCTAGTTGTACTTGACTGATCTGTTAGCTTCTACTTTCTGCTTCCTGGAAACCAGATGCCATGAATGAAAATGTGACTACCCTGGAACCATCCAATTGTGAGAAAATTTAGAAATCCTGGTCACATAGAAAATCTCTGGAAAATGAGGCACCATAATTATGGAATCGAATGAGAGAAAGAGAGAGACAGAAAGAGACAGACAGACAGACAGACAGGTGCTAGGACACAGACAACAGATATGAGAATGTACAACCCATCATTAGGACATCCTCCACCCAGAACTACTCCAGCCGATACCAAAAGGATCAAAGTAAACTACTCATTTTAACCCCTTTCCAAATTCCTTCCCCTCAAATTGTGAGCAAATTAAAAATGGCTGTGTAAGCCACCAACTGGGGGGTAGTCAGCTATACAGCTACAGATAACTAGAACTGGCTGGTTTGGAAAATAAAATAAAATAAATAAAACAAAAACCCTTTGGCCATTAAAAACAATATCAACAACATAAAAACCAATAATAATAACACCAACTACTTCTAGTGCCAAAGCAGATGCATAGATACACTCTTGGTCTTTTGAGTGTATGTTGAGAACTGAAGCACCTTGCCCAAAATCCTGCCAGTGATTTTGTAGGCCTGACTACAGACAATTACAGTGTTTACTTGGAAGCCTCATGGAAGCCCTCCCCACACCAAGCCTGGTGCTGGCCCCTGCTGTAGTCTCTGCAGGGAGTCTCAGTCAAGGTCTCACACCCCATGCCCAGCTATGCCCCATGCACATCTGCATTCCTAGCCAACTGCCCCGACCACAGGTCCCTGAACCTGGCGCCCTGGATCAGGACTTGCCTCCTGAAATCTTTTAACAGGAAAAAGGAGAGGAAAAACATGCATACGCTCTTCTCCAATGGACTTGCAAGTTAGCACGTTTCCACTCTTAGCCACCCTCTCTGTCTTGCCTTTGACCCCTGGGTTCCTAAAACTGAAGAGCATTTTGCCCAAAGCTCTGTCAGCAACGATAACATCCCCATAACCAGACGGCTGCAACTGAGCCTTTCCAGTTGAACCTCTTGCTTGACCATCATGGTAGAGATTAAAGGCTTGATGTTTCTGTCACTTTGGCTTGTATTGACAGCTAACAGCTCAGCTCTTTCTCTTTACCTCAGCAGTGCCGTTGACATAGGCTGACAGTGCAGACGGCTAATTGTATTTGTCAGGATATGCTGTGCTATGATGTTTTATATTGAAATACCTGTCCCCGAATATCATTAGCCAAAACGACAAATGCTTACTTCTCACCCAGTTAGCACCTTCTTTAGAGGTGTCAAGGATCATGGCTAAACACAGTCCCTGAGGGACCTGTACTGACAAAACAGCTACTATTTTGGCTTTGATGTGAGAGGGAGAGAATGCCTGGGAAGATCTTACATTAGCAATTAATTGATCTGGCCCAGAAGTGACCCTTACATCTTTTGCTCTCACTCAGCCTTATTGAGTCACAATGACCCATTGAACTCTGAAGACAGCAAGAAGTACCATCATGTCATAGTTCTGGAGTCCGGGAGTCAAACTATTTGGCAGACATACCATAAGACTACTTTTCTGAAAACGGCTGTCTTGTTAATACCCATTTTTGTCCTCTTTGGTGTACTGCCTGCTTCCAGAAATTCCATAGATCATTCAAAAGGAGGTTCCTTGGGTTCTGGTTATTTTTCTGCTTATAGGGGAAATACAAAGCTTCAATTCTATGTCTCAAATCTCATGTTAGCACAGTGTATAATGCAAAGAGTCATGATAATGCAGTTGAGACAGAAAGGTGAGCAGGGTCCCTTGTTTGGGAAGATTATAACTCTAAGTATCTCCTTTTTCCTTCCATTGTTACATGGTAAGAATTTTAGATCCTTAGCTAGGCTATCTGATTGACTAAGCATTAATTATAACCCGGGAATAGAGGGAAAGGTTGGGAAAAGTTTAGTTGAACAGAGGGAGCTTCTAGAAACTCCCCTAGATTCTGCTCTGCATGATAAGGGTCTTGACTTGTTGGTTTATTGAGGTTATACAACATGGGAAACAGTGCTTCTCCAAAATGACTGTACAGCTAGAAATGAAAACTGAAAATCAACAAACAGCAACTCTTGCTAGGGAAAAAGACATTTGCTCAAGGTCAGGCTTTACTGACAAGTCCAAAGTTACCCCTAATTCATTCATGGAAAACAGTGCATTCTAAGACAGAACATATTTAGCGTGGTCTTCCTGTTCTCCCTGTCTCAAGGTGAAATGAACAAAATAATACTCTACAGAAAAGTCTCTGCATCCTTGATCGCAGGGACTGCCTTTCTCAGTTTGTCATGTCCCCTGTGACTTGCTCACTGACTCAATGCACGAGCCAAAGCAAAGTCACTGCCTATGATGACAGCAGGTTATTGGCAAATCTCCACGGAAATATCATCACACTGAGGTTGATAGTAAATTAGAACAATGCTATTTGGCTTGATGGAAGTTGAAGCCATTTTTTCTGGCATATCATAGATGTCCTAGCTTCAAAAAATTGCCCCAAATGCATCAACTATATTAGTCTTCGAGAATCCTGGTCAGATAAAGGAAGTCTTTAAAAATACAAAAAATAGACCCTGGCTGGTAGCACAGTAGTTAAGGTGCCGGCCTATGAACCCGAAGGTCACAGGTTTGATTCCCAGCCAGGGCACATAACCAGGTTGCAAACCAGGTCTCCAGTCAGGTCTGTGGCTGGAGGCAGATGAAATGCAACCATACATTGATGTCTCTCTCCCTCTCTGCCTCTCTCCCTTTCCCTCTTTCTAAAAAATAAAATCTTTTATAAAAAAAAAAAATACAAAAAATACAAAAATTAGCATATGCTTTCATTTAGGGCAAAATGTGAATCCCATATTATTTTTAAATGTTAATTTGATTAAGGAAAATGCCTCCTTGCAGTAGACAACATCCATGAATAAGCATATTTGGAAAGCATGAAAATCAATGATGGTGACAGAATATTGATTTAAAGCACAGCTATTAGGTGAGATGGGATTCAGGGGCCACAGAATCCCATAGAAATACTCTGAGACTTGCTGTTCTTTCATCGTATAATAACCCAAGTAATTTTTTTTGAGCACATGCAATTTTTTTTGTTTTATTGCTTTATCTAAAATTATCATACTTTTAATGTTGAGCAAACCAGGTCTTTATGGCAACTTGGTGCAGACCAGACAATTAGTATTGAGAAGAACAGGTCTTCATTTATAATATTCCAACCTTGGAGGGTGGGCTGGGAGCACTTGCACTCAGAACCCTGCTCCCCCATGAGACCCAGTACTTCCCTCATCCCACAAAAGGCTATAAGCCAAAACTAAGCCCAACTGTTCCCTATTCCTCATCTGTCACCTCTCCCCTTCAGGATATGGGGTGTGTTGTCTTCAGTCTCTGTATGGTAGTCCAGGAAAGCATGTGCTGTGTTACACTGGATCATGGTGAAGTCCAGGAAAGGCAGTTTCCCTTCCATACATTCCTAGTTCCAAGTGTCCAGGTGGAGTCTGGGCCTGCAAGACAGAGGCCATGGTGGCTTGGGAGTCAGCTGGCCTAGAAACAACCAAAGAAGCAACATGCCCACTTTCTTCCCAGCCCAGGCCATGTGGCTGGATCCTGACTACAAACTGCATAGCTGCTCACTGCTTCTCACATGACTACTACAACATCCTTCCACGTCATGGCACCCCTTCACCATGCTTCTCCAACATGCTTCTCCAACCTGAGTAATTTTAACTTGAGGACACTGATTACTGGGGATCCTATGAATCGAAGTAGAATCAGTCTTGATGCTTTCTGGGATAATTCATATGCATTTTTGTTTCTGTGGTTAGTTCACTGATTTTTTTTTTTTTTAAGATTTTATTTCATAATTTTAGAAAGAGGGGAAGGGAGAGAGGCAGAGAGTCATTGAGACATCAATGTAAGGTTGCATTTCACCTGCCTCCAGCCACAGACCTGACTGGAGACCTTGTTTACAACCTGGTTATGTGCCCTGGCTGGGAATCAAACCTGTGACCTTTGGGTTTGAGGGCCAGCACCTTATCCACTGTGCTACCAGCCAGGGCCTAGTTCACTGATTTTTATTTAGAACAAAAGAATGATTTTGTTTGTCAATAGACAAATGTCACAACTAAGCAACTTGAGGTCAGGCAGGCCACAGTGAATGAATTTCAATGCTAACTTAATCTGATAAGGTAGATCTGAAGTGGGTACCTGGTTGGTAACTGTCCTCCCCCTCCCCCAAATTCATTGGTAAATTGCCAAAGTCCCATAAAAAGTAATAGACTCAGGATCTGAACAATGACGATTTGAAACAAGTCAGTGGTTAGTGAACCGGGCACAGCCTTGGCTGCCCTCCTGCTAACCTGAGCTTGTGGTGTGGAAAGGAACAGGGTCGGAGGGTGTTAAAACCACAGTTGTAAGAGCTGGTGCCCAACAGAACATCACGGAAGCTGCCTTCCCTTCCTCGATCTTTCTTTCATTCTCACCTCCCCTTTCTTCTTTTCCTTTGCCAACGGTCTTTATTTATGCTCCTTTCGTTCCTTTTCATGATTTGTTATATTTAATCTCGATGACAGTGTAATACCCTAGAAAAAATTCAATCACTTAATAAAAGGAGACAAGACTCAACTCTGACAAATTTTATAAAAGAGGAATTTTAGTTTTAAACCTGTTAGGTTATATTTTTACATTGACATTTAAAAATAACTTTCTTCTTTTTCTCTGATTTAACTTATCAACAAACATGTATTGGGGACGATTTTTGCACCAAGGAGACCCTGGACATGGCCAGTTAACATGTTAAGTGCAAATAGTTTAATACAACACCAGTGTGCCCTATTTAGGTCTTAATCTACATGAAGATATGTTCCCTGTTAATAACATTAGACATATGGCATGAGTTTTAAATCTTTTTCAAGTTCTTAAAATAACTTAAATGTCTTAAAAGAAGATATTTAAGTGCCTTCTCATTTAAATAAAGTTGATTAGAATACCTGGTTGTCTACCAGGTTCATATTGAATATTCTAAGTCATATACTGCCCAAATTTATAAAGAAATATACATTGAAGTTAACATAGAATCAGTATTTCTTGAATTTTACAACTAATAGAACTTGTATTTATCACTAGATGGCACTCTAAATTTAGATTCTGACATGTTTCTTCCACTGAAAGTGCATTACTTGTTTTAGAAAGTAGAATTCATGATGATATAAACAAATAATCCACTCCTTCCCCATATACAGAGTTGAGATTTTTTTCCTACTAACAGTAATAACTAAGAAAAGGTATAATGTGTAACAGAAAAATAGTTTTAAACAATTGCCCACTCAATAGGATAAAAAGACCGGGCTATAAAGAGAATACAATAAAATTTTTAAATGTTTCTGTTTAAATTTTAAGACAATATGAATGTCAAATGATATAAGAAATTTAGAAGTGTCTTTCTGTAAATCTATAGATCTAGAATGAGTCACTAACCTTTCAAAAAGCTTTGTATTTTTTTTAATTACTTTTTTTCATAAGTAGGTATACAAATAGGGTGGACACAATAAAATAATTGTGTGTGTCTTGAAATATTCCCTTATAATTCAATATAATTGTATGTAGACTGCCTCAATAAAAGACTATAACTTGCACGATTCCTATTTTTCCAGATAGGCGCTCACCATGTTCTTTCCCGAGCGATTTCTAGCCTAACAAAAAGGCTAAGCACTTTCTTGTCTTATCCTTACATGTAAGTGATGACATTCCGTGTAAAATGGTAGGAGTGAACTTTTGGAAACTTAACCAGCCAATGATCTTCTGACAGCAGCGTAACTGAAGTCGTCGAGGTTCCCCGCGCAGGGACAGCAGAGACAGTGCATGGTGCCGGAATGGGTGCTTAGCAGAAGCGGCAGCGAGGCAGCTGGACCTCACATTTAGACTGTCAATTAGGCCACGTTAGTGAACACTTCTAGCGGGTCTAATGCTGCTTGCTGATAGAAAAAAGCAGGCATTGAAAGACAGCCAATACTTAGAAAAATTCTATATTAGAAGCCAACGTTTTCCATGGATGAAAGTCAATACCTTTATCTCTCATTCCACGCTGGGTTCATGACTCCAATTATTGTGTAAAAACAGGTGAACCTGAATGGTTTTGACTTTGCTGATGACTACACTATTTTTTTTTTTTCCGTGTTCTGAATGCACACTAAAGATCGACGCTCATTCTCCAGTTCAGATATGCGAAGAAATGACTATTATATTTTACCTTTCCACCTCAGAGAATTGTATCTTTGAATACAATATATTGTGGACAAATAAAAAACATGTAGAGTCATGTTACATTGCAGCAGAGTTTCTTTTTCACTGCATGGTTCTCTTTACAATGTGAGAGGAAAGGAGAAATAATCTTAACACTGATAAATAGATACAATTAACATTTATATTTCTGACTTAATTACTGCTAATGCAATATGAAAGAAAAAAATAATATTATTGTACTTTGAGACATATAAAATGTATGTTGCATGCAATGAATAAGATGTTCTTAGAAAAGAATTTTTTCTTCTTTAAATGTTCCAAAAATGATCTGTTGTATTAATAGCATAAAGAAAATAAATTTAAGGTTTCTTTTATTTGAAATTAGTAGGAGTTTCCTTCATCAATGTTACCTATTGTAGACAGTTAAAAAGGAGACCAGAATTCAGATTATTGTTAAGCATTGTTTATGAAGACACAATTTTAAAATAAATATTTACTTATCCATATTAAATTTATAAAGATTTGATATTTGGTTCAAGATGCAAGAAAAGTGCTATAAAATTAAAATGCATTGGTAAAGAATAAACTCTATTAGCCAGCTGGGTAACAGAAGGTAGAGTTTTAAGAAGAATACTTAAAGCAAGCACAACCTTTTTGCCCAAATCCCTTGTAGAAATCAGATTGGAAGCTACAAATGCCTAATTTGAGGCATCAATGCATGAGAATTATTTTCAATAACCTCAGGTATATTTGCTAAAAATAATAAGGAACTAGGCATTAGCCACACTGCATTTGAATTCTGACATTGTTCTTGAGAGCTTTGGGAACTTGGACAAATGACTTAATTACTTTAAGCCTGGGTTTCCTACTTCTAAAATAGGAGGAACTAATGCCCACACAATTCTACTGTCAATTGCCTGTTTGGCTGAAAACCTGGCATTGATAGGTCTGGAAACCATGAGCAAGCATTCATTACATAGATTAACTCAAGATTCTTTGGGGACATAATTGCTTAATTTTATCATCCTTCCTCAAATTCCAACTCAGACTGTTCCAAATTCTGTCAATTAGCAAGGTTTAAAATACCACCACAAATTTTCTAAAATAAAATGGAAACATGCATTTGAATTATTGAAAAGTACAACAACTCTATTAATTAAATATTCCAAAATGTGTTTGAGTGCAGCTATGTATATCTTTTTACTCTAAAATACACTTGGCTATATGCTTTTGACTTGTTGGATCACTTTCCATTAACTTGAGCAAGAATTAACCAGGAGATCCTGACTTTAGATCGCATTTTATTTTTTATCAAGAATTATAAAAACTAAAAAGACGTGTCAATTATTAATAATAGGGGAATAAAATAAGAATATGCATATTCTAAGGATTTGAATGGAAAAGTCGTGGGGATCAGTGTAATCCGATTCCACCTCTTGATGCTATCTCCTAAATGCTTTGTGATCAAAATGTTGGCTTTCAGGCCTCCAGAATGTGCACCATCTGGAAATTTGTGAGAATTCCAGGTCCCAAAACAGATGCTGCTCCAGTTGATTCGTAAATATACAGGATTAAGAAGCACTGTTATTTATATAATTTACATAGGTTTGCAAACTGAAACACTATCCCTCCATTATTTTACCCCTTTGTTATCCTTTCTTAGAAACAATGTGGAGCAGTAACCTGTCAATGAAAGTAGTTGATGGCAGAGTAACTTGGGTTAACTTTTCTTAACAAGTAGAATGATGGAGCTTATATAGTTCTCTCTCTCTTTTTTTAATGAGACAGTAATCAATTGAATAAGTCAAAAAAAAAGTCCTTCATGTACAGAGAGGAAGGGAAAAGGGTCAACTACTGATTTTTCTGAAATGAAAATTTATTCAGTATATTCAAGATAACATCTCTACATATTGGTTTGTCCCTCTCTGAACCACTGTGACTTCTTACTATACATAAGAACAGTTATCTTTTCTCTGCTGCTTTTCAACTACTTTTCTTTATATCCTCCAACATAAAAATACACATATAATGGTCAAGGAACCTTAATGGATAAAGATAATTACTTCCCAAATATGTTTAATTTATTTCTAGATCAAAGCCATCTTTGGTTATTACTAGGCCAAAAAAATTATTATTAATGTGAACATGTGGGTTTAAAGGAAAATGACACATTCAAGGAACTCCTCTGTTCATTATTTTTGGTACACAGCTCTACTCTCAACATTTTGATGGTCACCTTCTCTGCTCCTTATAGGAAAAATTACATTCTTCCATTAAACTTAAATTTGTTTTGGATTAAATAACAGCCTATGTTGATAACTATAATAGCATGACTTACAAAAATAATTTTAAGTAATTATTAAATATTAATCATGTATTAATTAATTTGTTCTTCATAACCCTAATACCACTTTAGAGAAGTTAAGTGATTTTCTTAAAATTGGAAACTTCCTAACTCTAACTCTAAAACCCATTTCTTAAAGTTTCTGTAATTATAGCTTATCTTAACCATAAAGTTTAAATCTTAAAAGAAAAAATATATATATTTATATATATATATTTCTCTCAGGCTTAAATATAGAAAACATAAAACAACTATTGGGAATGTCTCAAAATATATTGGTTTAAACTTTACATAAATTTCAAATATAAATATTTCATTACTTTAATGCATATAAATAAACAAACATGGATAGAATTGTTAGATAAATTAACTGTACATACATTTTTATAAAGTCCCTGTATGCATTTGTCTTTTTTCCAAATATTTGTTTTCTGTGGAGATTCAAGTTCCCAAACAATCATTTATCCTTCTGTAAGCAGTGAACTAATCCTTGTCTTTAGTCAATTTTGTATAAGGCAACAAAGAGAACCAAGAACAAATAGATGGTTAATATAAACAAATTGAAAAAATAAATCTTGACTAGCTTATCTAAGCTTGCACTAGGTTTGCATGTTTAATGTTTCACAGTAGACTTGCCCTAAATATTGTGTTCTGCCAGCAGACCTAGAAGGAAATATGTTATCTGACTTCTGTTATCTTCTTAAACTATGATCTTCAAAGGAAGCATTGATAAGCAAATTCTCTCATAGATGTATAGTTTGACAATTATTCTTTAAAATAGCACTGATTTGATCATTTTAATATTTTGTTAATGTTTTATTATAAATGCAGTATACATAAATAACTCATCAATATCACAAAGCAATAAATCATATAAATGAGAATATATGCAATAGCTAAAATTGAAAGAAAAAAATTAATAGGTATTTATACATTATTACCTATATTATGTTCAAAGTAAATTATATTTACAGCTTGCTTTTTATTTTAAGATTTTATTTATTATTTTTAGAGAGAGGGGAAGGGAGAGAGGCAGAGAGGATGAGAGACATCAATGTATGGTTGCCTTTCACCTGCCTACAGCTACAGATCTGGCTGGAGACCTGGCTTGCAACCTGGTTATGTTCCCTGTCTGGGAATTGAGCCAGTGACCTTCTGGTTCACAGGTCTATGCCTTATCCACTATGCTACCAGCCAGGGCTCTACTACTGCTTTTAAAAAAGCATCCCACATTTACTTTAAGAATCTATTCAGCAATTCAACTACTGGTACTATACCCAAAGAATCCTGAAACACCAATTCATAAGAACCTATGTACCCTTATGTTCATAGCAGCACTATTTACAATAGCCAAGTGCTGGAAACAGCCTAAGTGCCCATCAGTGGATGATTGGATCAAAAAACTTTGGTATATTTACACAATGGAGTACTACACAGCAGAAAGAAAGAAGGAACTCCTACCCTTTGCAACAACATGGATAGAACTGGAAAGTATTATGCTTAGTGAAATAAGTCAGTCAGTGAAAGACAAATACCATATGATCTCACCCATTATAGGACAATAATGAACAAAAACAAACAAACAGGCAAAACAGAACCAGATACATGAATACAATGAATAGACCTTCAGTGGGCAGAGGGGAGGGGGGGAAGGTGGGAGGGGAGAGGAGGAGGCAAAGAAGGGGAGCAATTTAGTCAAGGAACTAGCATGGAAGAACCATGGACATGGACAACAAATGGGATTGACTTTGTGGGGGAGTGGGTGGATGGGGAAGGGGACAGAGAGGAGTAAAAAGGGGATGGATGTGATACAACAACAATAAAATTAACATGAAAAAACAAGAAGAATCTTATCATCCTTTGTCATTGAGAAGAATCTATGTCTTCTCAGGAATTCTAGTCAACCTTTATGATTTCCATGACAAAAAACTTAAAAAATTATACAGAAGTTAGGTTCATTTGGTCTAATGATGAATAATAACTATTACAACCTTTCCCATTTGAATAGAGCACAGCTTTAATTAAAGTAACAAGGAGGATTGTAATTTGGAAGAAAAAACAGAAATGGATAGGGAGATCAGATTATTTGATAAATAAAACTTTGGAAATAGTGATATATTATGTATCATACTAAATTAATATGCATATTTTAAGTATGGCAACTTGAAAACAAGAAAACATAAAATAAATAAAATTCCTGTTGTGAAATTTAAATGGTATAAAATATAAAATTACTAATAGGAATTTTTTTCAAAATTACTTTAGAACAAAAAATTAACACATAATATATTTTTGAGTAACTAGTACCAAGAGTTGTGGTCATATTTTCACATTTTTCTTTTTTTTTATTTCTGACTTTTAAGTAATGTTTATAAATTATACATATGATAACTAATAATATAATTAGAAGTAATTCTCATTTTATCCCTTTGTTTACAAATAATAATACAGACATTCATCCTTGCAAATAATTCAGAATAATATTATAACTGACCTTCATTTAAAAATATTTTTGTTTGCATAAGCAGAATACTCTGCACAAACATTTTGTGTGTCTCTACTATAAAGAAAATTAGGACTTATTATTCGATACAGGTCATATTTTAAATAATATACTACTGCCTAATTTGAAAGCAAAACATAAAAGAAGTTCAACTTCAAGTACAGGTTGTACCTGACACTGTGTAATCCATGAAATTTCCTGGGTCAAGTGGTTTTTCATTATATCACTAGGCTTCTAAAGATGTTATTCTCCACTTTTGAAGACAGGCTTGGTACAACATGATCTGTGGAAGCAACCAGGCTGAGTTGCCTCTTAGCAATATCACTAAACATATCCAAACTTCAGTTTTCCAATCTTTAAGGTGAACATAAGCTTAACTGAGATTCTTTCAAAATTAAATGGCAAAAAAAATTGCAATAATTCCTGTAAGATGTGACTAACATAAATAATCACAGCATTTTATCTCTACTTAGCACACATGAGCAAACAAGCTACTCACTGCCAATGGAAAAGGTGCTTTTAATAGACATGTCGTATGCTGGTTGTTTGACTTGGAGGTTGGTGAATCTAATGGGTTTTTCATTTGCAGTGACTTGAATTTGCAAGAGGTAAGGATTGAGGCACATGAAATAAACTATGGAATATCCTGATTTAAAAAAAAAAAAACCTACATTTTCAAATTTAACTTAGATTCTAGCTACTATTTCATGAACAGGTTATTTAAACAAAATTTTATTTTGATTAAATATTTCTAGTCATTTATAGTGAAATACAACTGCTATTTATTTAGTTTCTATTCATGTGAGCATAGAGCCCCCTCCAGGTAATTGTGGCTTCCTAGTGATTCCCCATAATACAGCATAAGAGTTTTCATAATTCAAAGGCAAATATTTGGAGAATCTGGTTTGTCATCACCAAGGACACCATTAATTCTGCCCCTGACACCCTACTTCACCAGAACTAAAGATCATACTGTAGGCTGTGACAAATCATTGAGGTTTCCTATCCGATGGGTACTATATACAAAGTGGCATTTTACAACTATGTAGCTGTACATATACTTGATTCTTAGGTGGCCTCAAAATATCATGTACAAGATGTTCACACTTCTTACTAACAATAATAAATAACTTAAGATAGAATGAAGGATGATTTTTTTAATTGTATGGTTAAGGCAAAAAGCTATTTCAACAATATGTATGAAATAATAAAGACTAGCTTATATACAGTAAGATAAAGTATGAAGAAAAAGTAACATTATAAAAATAATCAGCAAATTATTATGAATACTTATACAGGAAGAGGGGGCAAAAGGATAGATAGAGTATGAGGGAAAAAGGAGACAGAAAGGAAGACACTTTGTGAATAATAAGTTCATGATATCATTATTTAGTCACTGATTTGAACTGAAATTTTCCTCATTCATATTCTGCTATTCTTTCTCTTTCCTTTTCAAAAGGGTGGTGTTTTCTTTTTCTAAACTCTATTATAACTGATAGAATGCACTTGTTGTGGAACTGGGGAAATCCATGATGTAAAAGTTCTAATCTTTTTTAGTACATTTAAATATGGGTTTACTTACTTAGAGTTTTGAAAAATGCCACCTATAGTAAATTTTCATTATTCCCAGTAGTTACATTCTATAAAGTCACTGCAAAAGAACTGAATTAGCAGGGAAGTAGGGGAAGGAAGGAGAGGTAAGGAGGGATAAGTGGTGATGGAAGAAGACTTGACTTGGGGTGGTGAATACACAATACAATATGCAGATGATGTGTTATATAAGTGTACGCCTGAAGCTATGTAATTTTACCAACCAATGTCACCTCAATAAGTTCAAGGAAAACCTAAAACAAACAACAAAAACCCTAAATTAACCAACACCAAGCCATTGTTTCCATGAGAAATACATAATTAAATTCCTGCAAGCTTCTGTTCCTAACTTTTTAGTCAACGAATCAACATATAACTTTGTTTTATGTGTCTTCCTTTTAAATACACCTTATTTAATACATGTTGATTTATTAACATTAATAAGAGTCTTCCTGCACTTAAAGCACAAAATGACACTTGAACACTATGCTTGGGGCCACTTTATATAGCCAAATCATCAACATAAATCATAAAAGTGGGAAAACTCTGGCACTAAATAGGCACAAAAAAGCAGTTGCTTATAATATGAGAAGTAAAATGAGGAGGTGGGGCATCGCTTGTTTGACATCAGCTGGGACCATATGTGTCAGGCAATTGAAAGTTTTAGCCTCTTGATGCATGTTTGTAAATGACCAGAAGATCTCCACAAGTATTGATCTGGCAGCTCCAACAGAAATTTTAGTGAAAAGGGACATTCTCAAATACAGAATAGATAAAAATGAGGCCCCACTCTGCCTGTTTTACTTATTAACATTTTGTTTCCCTAGAAATGGAACTTAGTTTTATTTAAATGCTTTCTTTTCTGTGTGTGTGTGTGTGTGTGTGTAAGAGAGAGAGAGAGAGAGAGAGAGAGAGAAAGAGAGAGAGAGAGTGGGTGTGTGTATTTTGTGGTAATTTGGCATAAGAAGAAAATGTTTCAATGATTTTAATGAGAAGAGTCAGTTTCTCACTTTTGTTTGAGTTGAGTAAGGCACATCATTGGAAGGCACAGTACCGCCCCTCAATATCACCACTAAGCATCCATCTTTCATTGTGTCCTGGAGCTCAGAAAATGTTCTCACACAGTCATTCCATTCTTAGGATTGACAACATAAGAAATGTATGAACTTGTAAAGAATTTTATAAGAGTTTATTTGAGCCCAAACTGATGACAGTTGCCCAGAAGCAAAACTAGGATACTCCAGAGATGGACAGTTACGCAGTTCCTTTCATGCATTTAAAATTAAAAGTGAAATCTAAGGAAGATGATATGAAGGTGGAAGAAAGCAAAGCCGGGATTGGATTACAGGATAGTTAACAAGATATTGTGTTCTCTTGAGGGTGGCCAAACTTTTGAAAGGTATTACTTCTGGTATTTCAAAGGTGTGTTAACCTAGATTCACAGGGACAATGGGCAGAGCTTAAAAACTTTTCATAAAAAGTTATAGTCTTGGGGTGTGACTACCCACCAAAACCTGCCCATTTAGAAATGTATGTTCAAATCACCCTGTGAGGCTACTTATGGGAAAACCCTTTTTCTCCATAGTGTTATAGAGCTTATATGTCAGTGATAACATGAAGTCAAGAATATGGTATAATATAATTTTGGCAATTACATAAACTTGAAAAAAGTTTACCCCTGATGTTTACTAACTTCATGACTTTGGAAAATTGGCTTATGTGTTCAGTATCTCCAATTCCTGATTATCAACTGGGCCTAATATAGTATAATTATGTCCTTAGGATTTAATAAGAATATATATTTAAAATCATTCATGGCTTCTGCTGTAGAGTAGGCAGTAAATAATTGTTATATGTCCCATATATAATAAAAATGCATAATATCTATGGAAAAGCACAATACAAAGAACATTCTTTACCACCGGAAGTAGTGTTTTTGTAACTCTTTGTTAAAGAGTTAAAAACATATATGATAGTTGATGTAGAGTTCTGAAATGTAACTTTACAAAAAATAGGAAGAAAAAAATCCTATTGTAAGCGAGGGGTGGGTCTGGCCCCATTGCTGGGCAATGGAGGGACCCCTGAGGCATCATGAAAGGCTGCACTCCCCAAAGTGTGGGAGGGGTGCAGGACACCTCAGGGCATTGGATTGACAGATCTTCTAACTCCTGGTGAGAGTAAACAACTAGTGCATCTTGTGACACAGCGGGAGGAAGCTTGCGCAGAACACAAGGGGCTGAAAAGGTCACAACACATGTGTATCCTGGAGGTGACATGGTAATTCCCTCTACTGGGCAGAGCTGCCAGGTCCTGATGAGCGGCTAGGAAACCCTCCTGCCAGCTTCCCCGTCAGGACTATGAGAAGAGGGCAGAGAGGCTGTGCGGGCTGCGGTGCATGATGGACGTGAGCCTAGGTTGGCTGGACCCTCGCACAGTGTGCTGCGTCCCCGGGGGCAGAATGTTTAAATGGAGCAGAAACGTGCTCCCTTTGCTCTCGCTTCATGTGCAGGCAGGGGCTGGGGCGCAGGCATTCCTGGGCTGCTGGTCTCTGGAGACCTGGGCCCAGGTGACAAGCCCCACGCCCTTCCTAGTTCTAGAAGCAGTGGCAGCTCTGGCAACTGGCCCTGCCCAAGGCGGTCCCACCTTGCCAGGCACACAGACTCCAGAGAGAGAGAGGCCTGAAGCTGGCCTGAGACTGGACCCAGCTCAGGAATAACCAGGCGGTAGCCCCCTGCATATCCGAAAGGACGGGCACTTTACATGGGCAGACAATGCTAGGCATGTCGTTGAATTGAACTGGCAATGGGTTGAGGGTCTATTTTCCTTTGGGTATTTTAAAGGGAATGGGCTTTTAGGTGGAAGCCCATTATTCTTCCAAAATTGAGTAGCTTTTAAATGAAAGACTCCTTTCCATTTTCACATAACCACTGCCTCCAGATTTTATGGGCAGTCAGCAGCAGAACACCCTGTGGCTATATGGTAACCATCTGATTTGTTTTTCCAAATGCAATAATTAGAAGAATGAGTTCACATGGTCATCTGGAAAGCACAGAATTTTTGCTTGATAACATCTGAAATACTTCAACTGATCTATCAGCTATTTTTTTTTCCACTCTAAACAATAATAAAGTTAATGTGTGACTGTTTTAAAAAGTGTAAGAGCTTTAACAAGCTTCAACTGAACTTGACGCTTGTTAAAAGCATTTTGAAAAAGTACCATAAAGAGAAATGTGTCTGAAGCATCAGTTGGCAGGTATGGCACAACAACTTATTGAAAGTGGGAATGCATGTCCTTGGGCATACCATCTTGTCATAGAAAATTTCAAAAGCATCAAGTACAACGTGAACATTTTTCACTTTGTAGAATCACTTTGTTCAGCTACCTTATCCAAGGAGGACTACTTGGAAATAACAAGAGTCACCATGCCTAAAGCCATAAAATAGCAAGTCACAGACACATAAGAAACAATAAATAACTGCAACAAAATAAAGGAAAACCCCAAGGGGAAGTATGGCATTTCTCCCCTTTGTCTGGTGGAAACTATTCAACTATGAGATAGGAAATATTTTATTCCCTTTGGAATTTTACTGAAAGATTCTCTGAGAGCAAGGTATTTTTCCTAATAATAATAAAAATTTGAAATCAGCTTTTCCAAGACATCGTTGTAATATATGACAAAATAGACATGTTCACAGAGGGTAAATAATAATTGACTGATTTTAAAATGTGAATTTTCTTCCCTAATTTCTCAAAAGGAAGTGGAGCTGGTAGTCATAATAATTCTAGCCTAGCATATTTTATTAATCTGAAAAAAAATACTCAGAAAGCTTAAGAGGTTTTGAAATGTAACCTGTAACACCCTAACAAAAATGTAAGGAATGCTGGAATTAAGCTATATCAATAAATCACAACTTTATAGTTAAAAGACACGTTATATTTAATTATGAAATGTTGAAAATTTATAATAGAGACAGCGGGAGGAGAAAAATAAATTTTCCTCCCACCTTTCTACATTTCTCTGGCTAATAAATTAACGTGAGGCAGATTAGCAGGAAGAAATGCCTAAAGTTTGTTATATAGGCAGGGTGGGCACAAAATAGGTTTATAGTTGTGAGTGCAGAAAACACCATTTATTTTTGTATTATTATTTAGAAATTATTTTATTATTTATTTGTATTATCACTGCCAACCCACATTGCCCACATTGTAGGTACATAGGATTAGGAGCCAAAAGGACAAACTGGACAGTGAGGTTGATAGGCTGTCCTGGGAAAAAGGCAGTGTGTGTGTGGATGTGCTTTGGAGCTTCAAGGACAGCAAGGTTCTTTGCATGGAGACAGAAAAACAAATGTTTCATAAATATGTTCGCTGGGTCATTTTTAATAATTGGACACATAGGAGACTTCCAGCAAATGAGCCTAGCCTGGTCCCTCCCTACCACGCTTAGTTAATATTAAAATGTTGTTATCTATGAGGGGGAACCCCCCCAAAAAAACCAGAATTTATTTATAAAAATGTATGCATTTATTCTTACATGTTTAAACTTAAGTCACCTTCAAGGTATTCTCACCATTTGATGCAATAGAGCTATTGAGATGTTTTTCTACTGCTCAAAACAGTTTTTGAACTCAATGATCTTGATGCCTTTTAGTGCTTCTGCCATGTTTTGATTTACCTCTTCCACATTTTTATCCAGGAAAACAAACAAGAACTAGTCTCTCTGAGTGAGATTGGGTGAGTAGGGAGAGTGGGGCATGGGAGTCAGGCCATGTTTCGTTAAAAACTGCTAAACTCATTACATTGTGGGCAGATGTGTTTGTAAATTACTCATCATAAAATGGGCAAATGCATTGAAAGAGTTAAAAAATTATTGAAACCTAATGCAGCCCCTCCCAACTCTGCCAGCTGACACACTGATACCATACGGACAGGTTCCTAAAACTCTCATCTAGTGGGGAAAGCTCAGGTTACAAGGGGTCCACCCCCAGAAGGTAATTCCAGACTTTGGGGGTTCCCTTCTCATAGGATGATAGTTCCATTCCTGGAGCAGGCCATTTGCTTGATACTTTTATTCAATGAGGGTGGTAAAGAAAATGTTTCCTGAGTCTTTTGTTTCTAAAAATCAACTAACTTAATCAATATCCCAAACAGGTCTATCTGCAACCCATCAAAATATGTGTAATTGTAACCTTGGCAATGGGCTTCATTGAATGAGGAATGAGAGTTATTTTTAACTTCTACAAATCTTTGTAGAAGATCTTTGACTTCTACAAATTTCTTTCCTTCATTAAAAACAAAAATCAAATGTGTCTTGAAGATAAATGGTTTGACTAAATCAATGCGAACATTGGTTTCAATAATTTGCATTGTTCAGATAACAAAAATGGTGGGAAAAGGAGGAGTTTTGGAAACCATAATTTCACAGACACGCACACATAGATGAAAAGGTGGCTAAAAATAGATAAAAGGAAAAAGATAGAAATAAAGCAAAGCCAGTAAAACAAAGTCTTCTCTCTCTCTAATCAAAAGTAATGGATTGTAGGAGTAACGAAATGTGAACTATTTCAAATGATTTACATTGCACAAATTATTAAATAATCAAGACTGTAGCAATGATTCCATTTTCTAGCTCACATTGAAGTGTTTTCCTTTCACCCGTTTGTGTTGCCAATGCAGTGTGAAGGATTACCTCTAACCCCTGCTCAGTTTTTTTAAATCCACCTGCAAAATAAAATTTTATAAAATTTTGCCAGTTCTCTCCTTAGAAGTTTTACCTTTTCAAGAATGTTTGATGAACTCTGTTGTATTTATGTCAGGTAGTTTGTGACCAGGAAAAAAAAAAAAAAGTAAAAGAGGAAAAAGAAACTACTAATAGAATTGTTCACCTAAGTGAAGCATTTTTTCACTGCGGCTCCAAGGGCCATATTGGCACACATATGAGGGATTTTTTTCCCCAGCCTATCTTGGGTAGGACTTTATTGAGCCTTTTACTTTGTGTTTGTTTATTTCTCTCCTCTCCTTGACTCAGAACTATTTTTCACCCAGGCAACAGAAAGTATTTTGGAGCAAAGCAAGGACTTCAGTAAAACTGAAATGGTTTCTGTCCTTGGTGCTCTTTTCTGAGCCTAATAATTCACTTTGCCAAGTGCCACCATTTGGTGCCTCCTCAGGCCTTCAGAGCTAGTTGGGTGCATTAGGTTAAGTGTGTCTGTTAAAACAAATGTCTTGCATTTTCTGCAATTTCTTTCTGAGCAGTAGCTGTTTGGTTAAAGGGATTTCTCAATAGGAGATATGTACAACAATCAGAACCCAAGCTTGGGCTGCTTGCTTTCTTTGTTTTGTTTTGTTTTTTAAAGACTTTATTTATTATTCTCTGAGAGAGGGAAAAGGAAAGAGGCAGAGAGAGAAACATTAATGTATGGTTGTCTTTCACCTGCCTCGAGCTATGGACCTGGCTGGAGACCTGCCTTGCAACCCAGCCGTGTGCCCTGGCTGGGAATTGAACCACCAACCTTTTTGGCTTTGCAGGCTGGCACCTTATCCTCTTTGCCACCAGGCAGGGGGTGGGCTGCTTGTTTTTTGATGTTAAGGAAGCTATTTTCACATCAGAAGATGTGACTGACTCAAGGCTCAACCTCTATTGGAGCTCGGGTATGTCACTGCTACTGTTGGTATTAAAAAAAGTAAAGAATGCAAATAAATTTAGGTGCTAGATTAGCAGGAAATTGCTTTTACCATAGCTTTTAAGCTGCTCCAGAATGTCAGTAATGTAGATGTGCTGAAGAGAAAAATAAAACTTACGTTACATGGTTCAATTAAATCTTTAAAATCACTATGTTTAAATTCTACCTTTTTTGACACATCAAAATGTTTCCTGTTTTAATTGCTCAACATGCTGGTGACTGAAGCTTATATAATTAAAAACCAAACTGGTAATCATGTAAATGTGAATATTTAGCAACCTGGGGAATATTCAAGGTTTAAAAAGCATAGCTCATCCTTTGTATCTTACAAACTAAGAGTTATGGGATGTCCGCATTAAAATATGTAATCAAGGTTGTTAGCCTGTTACTAAAAAACTTGGACTAATCAATTAAAAAGTTTTAATCTAATACAAGTTTAGGCATATTTTTTCTCCTATAATCTTGGACTAACTCTTCATTTTCATTAACCTACAGTTATCTTTCTAATAATGAGTACGTATTTTAAATGTTATGCCAACTATAGAGTGTCATTTTAAAGACAAAATTTAAAAAAAAATCATGTCTGTATACCCTGAAATGGCCTTACTATGATATGGACATAAAAACTACGAAGGTATTCTTTCCTTCCTTTTTTACATGCTTCTTTCTTTGTTTCTTTCATTGTTCAAAATGATGTTAGAGCACATATAGTTAGCATATATAGTAAGCAGAAAATGCAACTGGGCACTTAATGTGATAGAGAAGTAAAAGGATATAATTTTTCCTGATGTCTGTATTGCAAGCTCTTAAGAACCACTAACAGCATTTAGATTTTGTCTAGAGTAAGAAATGTTACATAGCTACATAGGGCCTTCATGAACAATTGTTCCCAGTAATAAAGAAAATCATTTGCCAATTTAGGTTTAACACAGTCAGAACACTTGGCACAGAATTAAAATTTTGAATTCTGCCTAGTCATTAATGCATGAATGGGACTGATTCCCAAAATTAAAACCAATCTACCAAAGGACACACCATGTAAGGATATATCATACTGAGTGTGCTTTAATTAATGCGGGCTTTAATTTCACACTCTGGGTAGGAAGGAAGAAAGTCACAGGAGGTACATAATGAAGGCCCATGTTTGCTATTTGGGGAACAAGTAAAAAATTATTTTCCAGAAAAAATTTTAAACTGTCACCTTCTGTTTGTTGCATAACATATTATTAACACTAAACCAGCCTTGTATTTTTGTTTGTACATTTTATTGATTTTGTTGTTATTTTACCTTAACTACAGTATAAAACATTTACATTATTTTACCAGAATGCCTGGAAAAGAGGACAGTGTCATTTGTTTAAATATAAACAATATCCATTAATATGCAAATTTAATTCTTTAAACTCAGATTCTGAAATAAAACTATCAACTACCTTAATTTTCTTTTGTATGATGACTGCTTCCTGCTTCCTTTTGGGTGGGGGGAGAAATCTTATTTCCTGATTATAAGTAACATAAAGCATTGGTAAAACAGAGCAGATGAATACATAGGTTTTATCTCCTGTGTTCTGAAATTCCAATAATGTAAGAAACAGGAGACAAAAGTCAAGGGGAAGGGTTAGGAGCCAAAATTCACAAGGTCAACGAGACATGAGAAAATGTAAGATGGATGAAATGCTAGAAGCTGGTGGTAAGGGACACAAGTGATAACTGATTTATAAGATGAAAACTCTTGAGACTTAAGCTGGCAGCAAAAAAAAAAAAAAAATCCTAGCAACAAACCCAGCCTCACAACAGAAATGCTGGCACTATGGATACTGACAGCGTGGACTCAGCTGCAGCTCCAGTGTCCTTGTTCAGGGCCTCCAGGCTGGAGGGTGGCTCTCGGGAGACTCGGAGAAGGTGTCCTGTTGGAGGTAAAGCAGATGGCAGGGTCTGTACATAGGAAGTTGAGAGGCCCCAAGCTCTGTGTGCTGGGCTCCTCACCGAAGAGGTTAAGACACCCTCCTCCTTGCCCTGGGAAAGCATAGTGAAGATTTTCTCATTAGGAAATGAGGAACATAGTGATCTGCACATACTTTTAGTCAGGGGCCCAGCCAGATTAGTCTGTAAAGACATACCCACCCAAAGCCCTGTCTACCCTCACTCACAGAGATTCTGATGGATCTATGGGGTCTTAACTACAGACAGAGGAGAATCAGGAATCACTAGGCAGTGGAGGGCATCTTCTACTCTGCGGGATTAACACAGTGAAGGAACACTGTGAACACAGGGTATGGAGTAGGAAAAATCTGTTTAAAAAAGCTGTGACTATACCCAATAACCTAAAAAGAATGTTTCACATGGAATAAAAGATTGCAAGAAGCACAGGTTTGCTGAGCCATTAAGATTTCCATTTATAAACAATGTTAAGTGTGAAATGCTGCTCATCATTAAAGAGAATATGTGAAGAACATCATAAATGTAAGTTTGAAATACAGAAGTTCTAATTATAGATATAAACTTGGGAGTTGTAATCATGTACATGATTGAAGATGAGAAAAGTATGTAATAATTGCACCAAGAATGAGCATACAGAGAAAAAAGATTTGATGACCAACTGAGATGCGTATTTATAAGTTGCAGAGATGAACCAGCTACAGAGACTGACAGCTAAAAGAATGACCAGAAAAGTTGTAGAAAACCAGATTAGAAGAATGTAATAAAGACAAGTGACTAAAGTACTTCAGGAAGAGAGTGATCCTCTGTGTCAAAGGATGCTGTTAACCAAGTAAAGAGAGATTGAAGAAAATTTGTTACATTTGACATCAAGAAGTCATTGTTTATCAAATAAAGGAAGTTTGTCAAATGGTAAACATGAAGCACTAGGTGCAGAAACCTATTTGGACAGCTTTCAAGAGAGAATAGGCTGATACAAACAAATTTTTTAAAATATATAAGAAAGTTTGGTTGTAAAAAGTAGAAGAAAAATGAGATCAAAGCTAAAAGAAGAGTGAGATCCAGACAATTTTTCTTTCAGATTAGGGAAATAATACCATGCTTGGAAGCTGCCAAAAATGGTCCAGAAGGGAGAGAGGGAAAAAAATGATGATAATAAAAGAAAATTGGGAGACTTGATAGAGCGATATCTTTGAAAATTAGAAATGGAATGGGATTTAAGACATATTAGGCAATTATGGAGAGTTTAGCTATTGTTTGGAACACAGACAATGCATCTTTAATAACAGGAGTGGGTCAATGTTATGAGTGGATATTCAGGTTGATATATATATATATATATTTTTTTTTTTTTTTTTCTGCTTGTTTTAATCTCCTTAATAATGCCTGAATCAAGGTTATGATTACTGGAGAGTAGGGATAGGATAATTGAAAGAAAGCAAATAAAGGATACAATATGTAGAATCAGAAAAAAAGAAGGCAGACTTTTTCAGATATTTGAGCACTAACAAGTTTTTCTTCTTTGCCCACATTGTCAGAAAGAAACCGGATATAAGCTCCTCTAACATGTGGCAATTAAACAGCACAGCTACTGTGGAAAGCAGTGTGGAGCTACCTCCGAAAAAGTTAAAAATGGGTCTGCCTTTTGACCCAGTGATCCCACTTCTGGGAATATATCTGAAGAAACTCAAAACACTAATTCAAAACAGCATAAGCACCCTTATGTTCCCTGAGTTTACGTAGCCCGGCTGATTCTCTTCCATTACCTCTGTGATGTCTAAATAAACTTCTTGAACCAGAGTTCTTGACCCTGAATTCATTTTTAGCCAACCTCAAGAATAGAGGTCTAACTCCTGACTCCACTATCAACAGTTAGAATATTGAACCTTGGGGTTGTATATTGAATGTGTTGATAGCTTTGGCCAGTTACACAAACGAGGTGAATTCAGGGGCAAAAGAAAAACTGACCAATTTTAAATTATAAATTTTTAAAACTAGATCTTTTGTAACACTACACTTTTAGAGTACAATTCTTCCTGGAATAAATTACAGTGGTACCTTGGTACTCATCAGCTTCAAAACTCATCAGAACTGGTACTCACCTCATTTTGATGAGAGTGTTTCAGCACAGGTCGCTTGCTCACCCATTTGCTAGAACTCGTGGAGTCATGAAGCCACCCCACTAGAGAAAAGGATTCATCAAATCATCACTTGCTCGCCACCCATTGGAATGAATTAGTGATGAGTATTTAGGTACCACTGTGTTCGGAAACTAATTCAAATGATTTAATTGGGCCAATACTAAAAATTAAAAAGCCATCTAGTGTGTTCTATTAATTCTTTGAACTATTTGAATTGAGTGAAATAAAAGACTACACATCAAGTTAATTCAACTTGTGTATCCTACAGGAAGTGCAATTTGGGGTAAGAAACACAAAGGCAAAAGCTATTGAATGATCTCTAACTCTATGTGAGTTTTGAAAATCTCTTCAATTTAAACTAATCTGTATAAGAAGTTGGGATTATTTCCTTCTTCTTTTTTTTTTTTTTTGAATTTGACAGGTAAATGCAAGATAGATTTATTTCAGTCTTAACTATTTGCCATTCACTATTTTTGAACTCTATTATGAAGACAATTTTGTTTTTCATACATTTATTTTCTTTAGCATGTCTGTGTGATTTTTTTAAATTCAGTATTTTTCATAATGTCATTTTATTTCATTAGAGAATTTGTAACAGGACTTATAGAACAATTTAACTGAAAATAATTTGGGAAGATTTTGACTGAGTAATGCATAATTTTGGTGTGAATATAACTAATTAAATTACTTTTCTGAGCCATTAATAGATTTTTGTCTCTAAATTTTATATAGCTTACCATAAGATTCTGGTTTCTTCCTTTTCCCCCCATCTATTTCTCTAAGTAATATAAAGTGATTAATTGACATCTTTATAGAAAGGATGGCAGCAATTGGTTCACTGTTCTGAAGTGAGTTAATTGAGAAATACACATGGGCACAGAAAATTTAGTCCATTTTCTTCCTTGTGCTCAAACTAAATAGACACAAAACAGAGAAGTGCTTTTTTTTTGTTTGTTTGTTTGTTTTTTTCAGAGTCTGCATTTCCCTTGAATGGAGTATTGTGGATAGACTTTGGCATAATAAGGGGGACCTCAGGTTCATTTGACACTTAAATCAAGCTGTGTCTTTCAATATAGCTTTATCTGTCATACAAATAATCTCTTGGTGTTTTGTCCACTGAATCTGCTATTTTCTTCCTCAATTTATTCAACGCTTGAGTAGACGAAAGAATACTATTTACTGATTTCTCGAAAAGCAATGCACAATGTGAGCTTTAGTTAATCATGTAAATCCTCTACCTTGAGACAAAATCTTTAGGCTGATGATTCTGATTTATGGTTTTCTTGCCAGTCTCTCTCTTCTGAGCTCTCGCTGCATTTCTACAAGTATTTATGGGACACACTACACAGATGTTTCATAAGAGCTCAATCTCAATAGATTAAAATTAAATTTATTATTTAATAGTTATTCTACCATATTTCCTATTTTTTCATAATCTTTAAAACATCCCAGAGGTTACATAAGACATTGTGTTCTAATGAAACTAGGGTTATTACAGGCATAGCCATTTATAAAACTAGAAACTTAGAATTTCGAAGTCATGCAAATTTTGTGTAGGAAATTGTGTAGAAAAATTGTGCAAGAAAAACTAGCATAACATGATGTGGTAATGAATTAAATTGAAGGGGGTTTTCTTATCAATAAATGCTTTCCTCAATCTATTCCAGTAAGAATGAGTCCCAGAACATTAGAATAGGCTACTTTTAGATTTAAGATTTACTCAGGTTCCCTGTTGTAGGAGGCTGATGCTTTTGGTAAGAAATGGAATTAAGGGCAGAATTTAGGAGGGCCAATGCAGGACAGTGTGGTGGAAAAGTGAAGAAGAGAGACATCCATGTGGGTGTAGGCAATAAGAGTGGCTTCCTCCAACATGGCAAGTTTTGGGTTTAACACATGCATCTCCTTTCTGTTACTTTAGTACACAGTGTCATTAGCCAGACCATGGCTTACCATGAGAGTGAATGAACAAGATATATTTAATCACTTCAAAAGGGCATACAATCAAAAGCTTTAACTGCCCCTTAAAAGGAATTTGAATGGAATTTGTCTTCCCATAACACACAAATGTATTTAGTTTGGTTTCCAGGGAACAATAAAAGTTACTGATTCTGTCTTTGCCCCCAAATTATTTAAAACAGGCTTGCAGTGGAAATTACAATAATTTCATAAACCAATGGCATAAAGCATAGTATCTCTTAACATGCCAAATAAAGAAAGAACATGCTTCACGCATAAAAGGAGGGTTAAGTCACATAATTCTTCCAAGCGAGGTGAGGTGAAGGAATCAAGTCCACATTTAATATGAGGTGTACCTTTCTATAGGAAGAGACACTCAAAGAGGAAGAGCAATGGAGAGCTGATAGCCAGCTGCTAGAGCAAAAGTCAGTCTCCTGTTGCTCGAGCACATTGCTAAGGTAGAGTTAACACTGGCGTTGGCAGGTGTCATGGGAAGGAAGCCCCCTGGCTATATATATATCTGTGCCTTCCATTGGGGTCAGCCTAGGAATCAGCCTTGGAGTCAGTCATGGCTCCAGAGGTAACCAACGTAGCAACATTGAGTAGACTGATGTCACCCCTATGTAACCCTTAGGCAAAGAGCCTCCTTTGTTCCAATGTACATGTAAGACTGCCCTTGCTGTAAGTGTGCACTGCTGTTGTGGGAGGGTGGAAAACATGTGTGTCACCACCAGCACCCTCCAGTGCCTGGTTTCATGGAAACAGGAGAGTGGGTGTGGAAACGCCTGTACTCTCTGCGGTCATTAATCCTGCCGCTGCAATAACGCGCACAAAACCTCCTAAAGGCTCCACGCAAGTTCACCCTCAAACCAGGGCCCTTCCCATTGTCATCGTTCGGTGGTCTCAGACCCAACAAGATAGGACCAAGCTGAACGGATGAGAGTTTATGAGCAACAACAGATATAGAATGATGGCATCCTGGAACGATTCATGTGTATATTCAAGCAATGTTTTGTTTTGTTTTGTTTTATCTTTGTCATAAACAAGGGGATTAAAACAACTTTACTTAAGTCATCAACAAATGGGTTGGATATTAAACCAACATAAGTATACCACTGGCATTTTACTTATATCCTCAAAAGAATAACACCTCTGCCAGGCACCTGACCTTGATCCAGTCTAAACAAGATCATGTTTCTTCAGTAGCATCAATGCTGCCATTGAGCTCTCAAGGGTCCCTACTTTCACAAAGGCTGCAGAGAATGAATAACATTGCCACCTATCTTTGCAAATATATTTTTTCAAAGGGATAGTCTTTCTTCATTAAAAGGCTATATGACATAATTACAGGCTCTAAACCCAGATGTTTGAGTTCAAACCTGACTCTTCAACTCACCGGACATTTGTCTCTGAGGAAGCTTTTTAAACCCTTCTTTCCTTTAGAAAAGTTCACATTTCTCCAAAAAGTTGTGCTAACAGTCTCATGGGGCCAATTTCAGGTTTAAGGATTCCACTTTCCTTATTGTATCTCTATTTTTCAATCCTCAATGATGTGGCAATCAGGTTAGGACAACCTCTACATTTGGGCACATTATGGCTGGAACACTTCAGAACATTCAGAAATAAAAGGCTATTTACTTCCAAAAACAGCCAGACACGTAGGGAACTGATCAGTAGGTTCAAAGCTCCTTGGTAAAACATTAATTTTACATTACATGGCTCCAGAGGTAACCAACTTGGGAAAGTTGCTAGTGAGTATTACAAATTTGCTTTCTGGCTCTGTTTATTAATGCCATTAAAATTATTAAACAATGCATACTATACTAATACTATTGACTAGACATTTGTTTTCCTTTATTGAAAAAGTTGGTTGATTACACAATGAAACTGTACAGGTTTGCTGTTGGCTTTATCATTTGAACATTGAATTATCTTGTGAGTAAATGACATAAATGGCACAGAAAGACCCAAATTTCATCCCACTACCATTGTGCTTGGGAGGATAAATGTCACGTGCAATTGGCATACTCTTGCCTGAAATAGATCTCTAGTGGTTTTGTAAATCTTAAACCTTGTTGTCTTCATAAGCACAGAGGGAAGCATGATCTTCAAAATTTATTTTTAGAACACAGAATGCCAGACTAGATAAATCACCAGTGTTATTCGAAATGACATAGTCTATATTCCCAAGTAACAAGGTAATAGTTGAAGTACTTGTGTTCTCACTAAGGAAAATGAAAAATAGTTACAGAGACAGGGTAAAGTGTTTATTATTCTGGAATGATGAATCAAGATATTAATGAAACACTATTCACATACAGATGATTTGTATGATATTTTATACTTTTACAGTTCTATTTTATTCATTTCCTTTTAAATATTTTATATTATAATTCAACATATGGTGAAAAATTAATTATATAGCTATGCTTTTAAGATTTTCATTCAATTTGTGCTATATATGATTCCATAATATTATAACCTTTAGCATATAAATATAATCAGAATTTCAAATCACTAAATTTTTACTTTTTATATTTATTTATATTTTTAATTTCCTACATATAGCAATATTAATGTTTACTTGTATCACTATACTTTATATAACCCAAAAGTACAACCTGCAAATAGTAAAATAACTACAAGAATATAAAAATTATATCACATTGTTTTTTCTTGTTGGACAGTAAGTCCTGATTTCTTGTTAGTATGGATTGCACTCTCTTATTATTTTTAGTAGTTCTATACAATTATTTATATTATTTCATCACAGTTTATTAAATAAGATATTACATATAATTACTGTTATTTTTTCTGATATATAAATGGAAAGATTAATACCAATGACAGGGAAAGACAATACACAGTAACTGCACACATGATGACAAAGGCTATCACTCAATGTGTTGTGTGCATTGCCTTCAAAGAAAGAAAAAAGAAGAAATATGTCATTATTTTATTATTCTTTTGTCAACTAAAATATAGCTATCAAGTAAAGCTTTCCACAATGGTCACTGTGGGTCCAAGTAGTTTTAATTCTATATCATCAAAAACAACAGTACTACGTTTTGGCAAAAGACAAATACATTATACTTAATCACAATTTTAGTTGGTCCAAAATGGGGGTCAGATGCTGAACAAAAGAGAAATCAGAATGAAGAATAAAACAAATCACTGTCAAAACCAATAAAACTCAAAGCACTGTTTCAGAGCATAATAGAGATAATAACTACATCAAAACCTAATTTGCTCACACACACACACACACACACACAATTTATTCTGAATTACTTTTTCATAGATAATCTTAAAAAGATCTGAATCAGAGGGATCATCCAAATGGTAAATATATTATGGCAGCTGGAATGCCAGTCCAAGGGAGTCAAATAGGTAGCTTTGTTACTGAGGTTATCATGCACATTATTTTTCATCTATAATGGGAAATTTTACATTTTAAATCATTGACAAATCTACAATATGACATGTATTTCTCTGTACCTTCCCAATTCTAAATGGAAGCTGCATTTCAGTATTTCTTAATGATTATATTGGGATTATTAGATGTGTCCAAATTCTGAAGAATACAAATATTATACTTTTATAAAAATGAAAATGCACTAGTGCAGGTGTGAAAATAATCTTGGCGTTGTGTCTCAGGTCTTCTTGTCATGGCTTGTGAAGGTAACAGCTTAATCAGATTTTGAAGTGCCTCATAAGAATGGAGGGTATGCTCTTGACATTTTACTGAAAAATTACATTTTGATCATTTCTTTATCATTGGAATGTTATATTTGGAAAAAAATGTGTGTACTTGCTCAAGGTGTGTATAATAAAACCTCATGTAAGACTACGTTATATTTTTCTGGGAACTTCCTCCTTAACACAAGAAATGTTTCCTCAACAGAAATATCTGTACTTCATGGCCTTTGCTCCTTGATGGCTGAATGACTGAATGTTCATGAGAAGTACATCAAATCTAATCCTGAAATTAACAAATTTGAGAATTTAATATGGAATTGTCAGAAAGCAATGGGCTCAGAAAATAGTAGAAACTCTAACGTACATGGTTATAGAAGGTAACAATATTTTCCCAAAGGAGGGGGAAAAAGAAATAAAAAAAGAACTAGTTTAGGGGTAAAGTCTTAAATTCTTGCTCAGTGGTACAATTATAAATAAGCAGCACAACAAATAATACATTTAAATTATTTTTTCTAGAGCTACCTTTTTTTAAAACTTTCTTACTTTTACCATTAAGAAATTCACAGCTATTTTTTACATTTTTCTCAATTATAACATAAGTAAAATATTAGCTAATACATACATTTATTCATACATAATATAGGAGATAACATACATAACACTTCTTAGAAGTTATAATAATACTTATTTCAGTTTGTATAGCAACTATTTGTTACACAAACTAACTATGGCAAATATTTATGGTCATGTACTAAGTTTGAGTCATAAGTTGTGTCTTGTTTACTAGTGTAGAAGTAATTATCAGATAAATTGAAAGAACAGTTATTTGGCACAACAGAAGCCTAGCAAAAACCTGACCATGATGAAAAATTATTCCATAAATGGAAAAAATTAAAGGTAGGTAATGTTATAGTTATCACTTTAGTATTTCTTGTCTGTCATTTTTATTTATGCCTAAATTTGGTGTGCATTACCTTCACAAGTCATTTAATTTGTTAAAAGTTCATTTTGTAAAAATCTGTAAAAGCAATGAAATCTACCACATAGCACAGTTATAGGTTTAAATTAGATTAGATAGAAAAAAAAAAGCATTTAACTTACAGGTTCACAGATAAGTTCTTAATAACTAAGTTCAGAAAGAAGAATGTGACTTCTCTATAACACTTGTTACCACTGTCCCAACAACGCACCACCCACCATTGTTCTAAGGGCACACACCGGGAGATAATGAGGCACCTCTACACTTATCAGGTGTTTTATTTTTGCCAGTTCAATAGTTTTATAATCATTTACTGAGCGCTAGGGTTTCATAAACAAATGTCATATTGTTGACCACCAATGAGTTCAGCTGGTTAAGGATGACAACAAAAATAATAACAAAGGTACTATGTATCATGTCTGAGTTGTGACATAATGTCTTTGCATATGCCTTTCTCCGTTTGGATCATCTTTCTTCCCCACTTTCAAATAATACTTGTCTTCTCCATGTTGAATGCTGCTCTTATATTCCACTAGTGGATGGATGTTCAAGTTCTTTTTTATTTTTATTTTTTAATCTTTATTGTATTTTATCCATTACCATTTAGTCTATTTATACCCCCTAACCCCAGCAATCACCACATTGTCGTGCATGTCCATGAGTCCTTTTTCATTTTTGTGCAACCCCACCACCACTAGCTATCATACTACTCAAGTTCTTATCATACTGAATTTATTTTTATTATCCGTGTTTCACTGATCCCTACATTCTTGAAGCCAGAAATGATGTCTTTTCTCCTCTCAGTCTCCAATCTTAGCATTAAACAAGTTCTAGTCAATGAGTGAGATAACAGAAGTAAATCTAAGATAATAATGAAATATAAAGAACTTTTAAAAGCTCAGTTTAGCATAAAATCAAATGCATTTATTAAAAAAGAACAAAAATAACACACACTTATCTATAAATTAGTCAGATAAAATCAGAATAAATAAATATAAAAAACACCAAAGCTGCAACATATTTTAAAAATGAAAAGCCATATCGCTCGTAAGCTCATAAATTTTTCTTCTAACAAAGTTTTAATTACTTATAACATAAACAATGTGCCTTTTCTACATTACAACCACAGAACACTTGAATTTAGAACATTTCTTTGATAAAATGACTCCACCAAATTTATCTTTGCTCCTCTAGAGATTGTTCTTTAAAATAGTCTCTATGGTCATTTCACTAGTGGCAGAGTGTTTCCTATATTAGATTTGTACATCTCTTCAGAAAAATTGATCTTGAAAGCTTTTCTCTATTATATCTATAAAAAAAATCAATGACCTTTCCCTAGCAACCCTTGGCTCTTTTCCTCCTAGCAGAAAGAAAGAAACAAAAGAAATATTTCTTCCACCGATGGAATGCAAACATTTGACTCCAAAAATATGCCAAGCACTGTGCTATGACCTGAGATTATGAAGATAAAACACCATAGTTTCTGTTTATGGGGGGAAATTTTAATTTCTGTTTTTCCAAAGGGAGATTAATAAACATAAATAAATTTTTAAAAATCACCCTATGAAAAGAGCATATGTGCATGCCACAGTTCTGTTCTCATAGCCCTCACTTTTCTTCTGTAATACAATGCCATTATATCCCTACACAGTTCTCATCCAAAAATATTATTATGTGCTTGTATCAATTTATGTGCTTTTATTTTATACCATAATTTTGTTAGAAATATTTTTTCATATAACTATTATTACTTGAGATGATTAGTTCTAATTTCCACAAAATCCTATTTCATCCATCATGTTCCTAATGCATTTTATCATGCTCATAAAAGCATAAAACCCAATAATTTTACTCACCAATAATTCTTTGAAGAAGTGCATTCAGAGGCTAACCTGGATCTTTACAAATATCATTCTTTCATGCAATGCCAATATTAAAGAGCATGGACTCTTTCATATGGAATTATTTTTTTATGTAAAAACCAGCCAAGTTGATGAAAGAGACTGAAAATATAGAGTACAAATAAACACCTGAAACAAGGAGAACTGGTTGTTAATCACTAATGGTAGCAGAGAGAGGTAAGGAGTAGGACACTTGAGGTCAACAATCTACCTGTAGAGTGGTTGATGGTCTTCTTAAGACCATCTCTGGGCAGTAAAATGCAAAGCAAAATGAAGCAGGTAACAGTACACCTCCCTCACACTCTTCTTCTCTTCCTCTGAGCCAGTCAAGTGCAGATGTCAAAGATGGTTATATCACAAGATGGAAAGAGTCTGAATCATTTTTTTGGAGTAGAGCCACAAACTGCTCAACCAAGAACATCTGAAATGAACTTTGTATGAAGGAGAAACAAACTTTTACTGCATTAAGCCAATGTTGAGATTTTGGACTTATTATAAACCCGGCATGAATTAGTCTAATAAAAGGGTCAAGGAGAAGACATGATTTTAGTGGACTGGCAGATGGGGACTAGAAGTAATACACTCCTACTCTGTTCTGCATTCTTCATCCTACACGTCAACACTGTTTCCACATTTTTGTCCTTGATACCTCTTTAAAGTTTTGTGCTCAGGGGAGCTTGGTAGGGTTGAAACAGAGAACAGAATGTGGGTAAGCTAATAAGAGAAAATAAAAATAGGACGTTTTCTTTACACCTTTTCTCATATTTTCAAAATTTAATATGACACAAGGTAAAATGGTTGCTTTCTGTGATTAAAATGTGTTTTCTGTTTAGCACCATTTTTTCCATCTCTTCTTTCCATGACAACTAATATATTCTTCCAGTGTTTTTCTTTTTATTTGGGTGAGTTTCTTTAGGGATTTTATAAATTTATCTTTGGTAGTATAATGGATTTCTCCAGATCCAAACATAGCCTAATTAAAATATTCATGGAATATTAATTTATGGAAGGCTAATATTGCTACATTATACTACCTCAAATGAAAGTCCTCAACCAATATCCCTAAGAAAATTTAAGTATTGGACCAAAAAGTGCTACCATATTAAGGTTTGGTGACAAAGCCTCAAAGTTTGCAAACATGCATAGACAATCTACGTATATGAACTATTTATTCAGGCTTCCTGAAAAATATACCACAGACTGTGTGGCTTAAACAACAAAAAATTATTTTCTGACAGTTCTGGAGGCTGGAAAGTTCCAGATCCAGATTGACCAGGATTTGGTTTCTGGTGAGAGCGCTCTTGCTTGATCTCTGACAGCTGTCTCATCACCGTGTCCTCATCTTGTGGGGAGACAGAGGTAGCTTTCTCTCTTCTTACACGGCCCCCAATCAGATCAGATTAAGGAACCACTCTTGTAGTATCATTTGGCATTAAATATCTCCTGCAAGTCCTGTCTCCCACTAAACTACATCCAGCATTAGGGCTTCAACATAGGGATTTCAGGTGGACACAATTCAGTTCAGTTCATAAAAATGCATATTTCACACATAAAGGCATAAAGAATGGAGAGTAATTTCTCCATTTTTTAAAAAGTTGTAAATAAAATCTTCTGACAGCATCTGTTCTTATGTCTATAGATAATGTGGTATCTACTGTTATTTATTCATTCACTCATTTAGTAAATAATCAGTTGAAAACCTAATATCTGAGATACTGCCCTAAGAACTTAAAATTCATCAGAAGAAGAGATAACAAATATCTGCTTTCTTGTAGCTTGCATTATAGTAGGTGAAGACATACAACAAACAATGAATCAACATCAAAAGCTAATGGCCCAGGGTCTTGACTCAGTTGGTTAGAGCATCGATGTAATGCACCAAGATTTCAGGTTCAATCCCCAGTGAGGACACATACAAGAAGCAGCTCAATTAATGCATAAATAAGTGGAAAAATAAATTGATCTCTCTCTCTCTCTCTCTCTCTCTCTCTCTCACACACACACACACACACACACAAACACACAGACAGACAAATAAATAAATAAAATTTTAAGGAAAAAAGTTAAAAACTAATTACTGAATATGTTAGAAGTTGTAAGCTTTTATGAAATAAACAGAGAAAGTGAATAGGGTTAAGAAACAATGAAAAAAATCAGTGTGTCTCATGAGAAACTAACATTTGGACAAAATCTGAAGGAGGTTAGGCAATCAGTTATACAACTATCTGAGGGAAGATTTTAGCCAAGGGAAATGTGAGGCTAAATGTCTAAGGAGAGAATATTTAAAACAGCAAGACAGTCTGACTGGAGCAGAGAAGTGGGAGTGGGAGAAGTGGAAATGAGACCGGAAGCCAGATTGCACAGAATTGCATAGGCATTTGGTTGTAAACTCTTTGGCTTAAACTCTGGGTGAAAATGGGAGTCATCAAGACATCTGAACAGAAGAGTACTGTAACTTAATTTAAGTTTTAAAAGAATTAATCTTGTTACTATGTTGAGACAAAGGATGCAAGCATGGAATCGGAGACCAGGTAGGTGACTCCTAGGATAATACAGGCAAGAGACAACTGTGTTTCTGAGAAGTATAATGTTTGTACCTTAGAATAAAATACTAATTACCCTAACAGTTTTTCTCTAGCTATGAAAATAAAGAAATAACTTTGTGGGTTTGTTTATTTAAAAAAAAAAAAAAAAAGCAAAATATATAATAAACTATCAAAGTAATACTTCTATGAGAAAATGTTTAAGGGAAAAGTCTCCTTTAGTAGTGTCTGGAAGTGCCTTGCTCTCAAAAAGATAAAGGCTTTGTCCTGCAATACAGATGTGTTGGGTCCCAGCTGTTTATTTCTGAAAAGTCTTCAAGGGGAAAAAATGGGCAAGCCATTGATTTTTAACAAAGCAGCACAGATCATAGAATTTCTTGGCATGAGACTCTGAATATCTCCTGCTTCAATATGCAGGTTATGTCCCAAGATTTTTACCTCAGCTATTTTCTTCCAGAGAAGCTTGATAAAACCCAGGTCCTGGGTCCATGTCATAAGCACTGCAAGTGCTCTTGAGAATGTCAACATCACAGGAATCATATGAAGGAGCTTAAAGATAAACCGCAGGAAGGAGTGTGTATACCGTGAGCATGTTTCCCAATTGGCCAGAGACTAGTGTCAGGGATACTGGCAGCAAAAAGAAGATACAAGGCCAGAAGCATATCTGCTTTATCATATTCAAAGTCAAGTTTTATATTTATAATCAATAATAATAATATCAGCTATTGTATCTTATAGGAGTATCTACATCATGAAGTACAGAAAGAACAAAGAAGAGTGAGGCCAAAGAGCCAGCACACATGGACTCTTCAAAGAAAAAGCTTATTCTAGCCCTGGCTGGTGGCACAGTGGATAAGGCACCAGCCTGCGAACCCAAAGGTCGCTGGTTCGATTCCCAGCCAGGGCACATAACCAAGTTGCAAGTCAGGTCTCCAGCCAGATCCGTAGCTGGAGGCAGGTGAAAGGTAACCATGCATTGATGTTTGCCGCCCTCCCTTCCCTCCTCTCTAAAAAAATAAGTAAAATCTTTAAAACAAAAAAGAGTAAGCTTATTAAAATTTTTCTATTTTAAAGCCAGCTTTTTCAAAACAAGAAGTGTGGCTTGAGCTCTGTCTTGTCCATTGGGCTGCTATAAAAAGATATCATAGGCTGGGTAGCTTATAAGCAGCAGATACTTATTTTGCACAGTTCTGGAGGCTGAAAGTCCAAGATCAAGGTGCCAGGTGCATAGCCAGAGCCTTCTCAAAGCATCCTCACCTGGTGGGAGGGGTGAGGGAGCTCTGTAGGCTCTGTTACTAGAACACTAATCCTATTCGTGAAGGTTCCACTTTCATAACCTAAGCATATTCCAAAGGCCCTGCTTCCTACTACCATCATGTTTGGAGGTTAGAATCTCAACATGGGCTGTGGGAGATCACAACTTTCAGGCTATAACACTCTCTTTTCTCACCATTTGATTACTGGTGTTATTAGAAGTAGACTAAAACTCTTGATATACTATTGATCAGTATACTGTAATACATCCTTGATTCTTTTTCTTTCCCAACTCTGCCATCATCAGGAGACTATGAGTAGCTCTGTCCTACATTCACGTCTACTCAATTTTAGAAGTTGGTGACATGATCTTCCAATTGTGGACTTTCAATTTTACACTTAAATGCTACTAAATATTATTTATTCAAGGTTATTTTGGTTTTGTTATTCAGGTGATCAGGGAGTAGATCTTCAAGGTGTTAACATGTTTTGCACAGAAAATTGAGCCTTTTTAATTGATAGGATTCTATCTTATAATATGCTTTTAAAACAAGCCCAAATAAAATACAAAGAAACAGAAAAGGAGGCCTAACATAGATTCCTAAACAGTAAGCATAATAGGAAAAAAGATGTTCTGTTTGCTAACAGGGGTTTTAAACAAACCAGATGATTTTTCACAAGTTTAAATGAGGTAAAATTTGCTTCAATTCTGCAGCAAAATGTAGCTGGGAAAAAGCAATTAATCAGAGTAGAAAGGTTACATTATGGTGTGAAGTGAGGTGAAAAGTATGGTCCCATGCTAATCTGATTACCACTAATATGTCCTTTAGTTCATTGGATTTGTTTATATTTTTATTGCTTGATATAGAGATGATTAAAGTTTGGAAAGAATAAATCAGTGAGTTAGGTGACAGAATAGACTTTGATCGAGGCTTTATAATTAGTTTAATTCATATTTTATTATAAGGAATAAAAGTTATTTTAGTGGATAATTTGCATTTCTTTGCAAATCATTAGCAAAACAGGTCATGAGTGTAAAGAAAATTTGAAAGATTTAGAAACTTCAATCACATAGATGCAAAATATCAAAATTTATGTGGAAAGGTGTAGGAGTAAAATAAATCATATTATCCCTGAGGACTTTGTATAAAATAAAAAGTAACTGACAGTGTGCCTTTTATTTTTTTTAAGGTTTTATTTAATATTTTTACAGAGAGAGGTGGGGTGAGAGACAGAGGGAGAGATACTTCAATGTATGGGTGCCTTTTACCTGCCTACAGCCATGGATCTATCTGGAGACCTGGCTTGCAACCTGGTTATGTGCCCTGGGTAGGGAATTGAACCAGTGACCTTTGGGTTCTCAGGTTGGCGCCTATCCACTGGGCCACCAGCCAGGGCCAGACAGTCTGTCTTTTAAACATCAGGTAAGAAAACTAAAGTTATTTTGTTATTTTTTAATTTTATTTCTTTAATTGATCTTCTGAATGCTTCGCCAGCAAAAAATAATATATAATTGATACTGGCCAAGAAAACACTTGGCAGTGGAGGCAATTTATTTGGAATTTTTATTTTGCTAATGTCTTTTGGGTCTAAAAACAGTAAGGACAGCTCCCATACTTATTTTATAAAATTATCTATTGATATCACCTATTTGCTCTATGGTAAAAATAGCATTATGAAGAGAAGAAATTGCTTAACATTTTGACATTCTTATCCATTACTAGTGCATTTGCTATTTCATTTGTTGAGAACTATAACATATTTTAATTTGTTTATCCTATAGGTATATAACTGAAGCTTTTTACATAATTATCATTATATATTATATATAGTTATATAGACAAAATCTATGGTGTAAGTATCAAAAGATTAGTCTAGTCATGAGTACTCTCACATCAACATTTCCAAAATACTTCTAATAAAAGCAACTATTACTTAATTTTATTAAATGTTTTCTGATTTTAAAAGTAATCTTATTACAGAGTTGTCGCTACAACACCATTTTTGTTTGTGTTAAATATATAAAATTTTGTTCTTCTGTTAAGGTGATAATTTTTAGTACTTACATACATATTTATAATGCCCAGATAGCACTACACCATTCCTCCTTATTAGTAGTATGGTTAATAACTAACGATTAAATTAAAAACAAAAAGTGCATGAATAGATTATGTGGCTAGAATTAAATATGGGGAGGGAGGGAGTTGACACCGAGAGGAAATAATGGAAGAGGAACAGAAGCAAATATTAATGTCCCAAAACATGAGAACTTGGTAGTGTGAGAAAAATGAAAAGCAGGAAATATTAAGAAAAAAAGGAGACAATAAAAAAGAATATAGTCTTGAGGATTGGGGAAACTGGTATTGAAGAATATAGCAGAGATAAAGAAGGCCTACTTAAAAAGAGCATAAAAGGGATTGAGAAAATAATGCATCCATTTTTCTTAATGTACGAATGTGTAAACTTCTAGTTTGCTTGAAATCTATAGCTCATTAAAGAGCCTCAATTACACAGCTAGGCTTGTGTTTGATGGAAAACAAAACCATTTCTTGTTCAGCTATGTAACTCCCCAAAATTGCATAATGTTATCTTTTTTTTTTTAAGTATAAATAAATATATTTTAGTTTCATGGTGCTTAGATGTGGTTTCACATATTTAGTCTAAGCAACTCACTTTTGTAGTTACATTTATTTTCCCATAAATGAGCCTTTCATCTCTTCAATATATGTCCTTTCAATATTTGATACTCTGGTATACATATGTGGTTGCTGTCTTATCCTAAATTAAATGTTTATTGGAGATACCTCATTGAAAGTGTTTTCATTTTCTACTCATTTGAGTCGGAAAAGCAATCATGCAGTCTCACTGAAGCTATCTTTTCCTCCAGTATGATTGTTCTTGTTAGTGGTGAAGTAACCCGAAAAAAGAGAAAGAAAAAAAAAATCCAAATGAAAAAGACATGCAAACAAATTGCTCCCAGTCTTCACAATGGCTGTGCTGCCAGCACAGAAAAAGGGTTAGCAGTAATCTCTGGCTGTGCCAATTCAGTACACAAAGATCTATTTGTTCCCGTATAACAAACAATAAAACAAAGAGGAATCCACTGGGGAAAACTTCCTTACTTAATGGCCTCATTGACAGTGTGTGAACTTTCATTTTCATGCATTAGAACATGGGGCCCATATGATTTTATTATAAATAAAGAACTTGTGGTTCTTTTGAAAGAAAATAGCTGGGTAGTAGAACAGTATTTTTCCTGTTGATTAATATTGCCAAAAATGTTGTCACGGGGTCTATGTACAAAGCTGTATGTTTTCATTCATTCTCCTACTGGCTGATGATGTTCACTGTATTATTTTACATTCCTACTATTCCCAATATTCACACTTCAGGCATAATTTTACCCCTCTTTTACATGTTAAGGGTAAATTCCCTGATTCCTCATCCATTTTATTTCCAAGGTGGTATTTAGGAACAGTGGAAGATTCATGTACAAAGGCATATTTATTCATAATTTCTGAACCAGTCTATTTATTTCAGCTTAATATAAGAAAAGAAAACATGCCATTGAAATATAAGGCCCCAGACAATTTAGGAGAAAGGATGTCAGAATTTAGCTAATAAAAATATAAAGTGTCCAGTTAAGTTTTAATTTGATGCAAACATTGAATACGTTTATTCATTGTAAATACTCTATAAAATATGTGAGACATAGTTACACTATGAATGCAATTGTTGTTTATTGGAAGTTCAAATTAACTGGGCATTCTTTACTCTTTTCAGGAGAGGTTTTATTATCTTGGCCATAGAGCTTTGTGCACTAAATTTCTGTAACATATCAGCAGGAAAAAAGACCTAAGTTACACCTTTTCTCATTATTATTATAGTTAAGTACTAAAGACTAAAATAAGCTGTAAATGGTTAAGATGTATTAGTTTCATAATTTTATTCAACTAACAAAATGTTAACCCATTCCCCTTATGTTTCTTAAGTGAATCAAACCGAAGCCATAATTATTCTGTAATCTTTCATTGTTTCATTGTTCCATATCAGTTTAAAGCACTGTGTGCCTTTCAAGTCATAGAATATTTCCCCAAAATACTATATATAGTATATTTTTTAGTCTAATAAAAAAATTATTTTGTGGATATGTATGTATATGAGAAATATTGCTGTTTGGATCTGTTCTGGAAGTTACCCTCAAATCTTTGGAATGGGATATAAGAGGGAAATAAAGACAATAAGGGGAAAACACAGGGTAGGAATAACTGTGGGAAAGGAGTTAGAGTAGGTGGGCCAGGGGAGAGCAGTGGAGGGGAAATGGGACAAGAGTAATACAACAACAATAAATGTATTAAAAAATAAAATTAAAATATGGGTAAATAAATAAATAAATGGAAAATAACAGCAAGCTTCCTTCTGGATAACATTTCACTTAAACTTCCTTTTAATAAACATCATTTTTGTTTCCATTATATTTAAAGGCAATGCTTCTAAATCTTTTTTACGGAAGTCCCAAATCCTCAGGTTTCTTTCAACAAACTCCCTGTGTCTTTCTCACACATCCTTTTCTTTTAGTAACAGTAACAAAGTGGCATAGTGAAGGCAGGAGGATCCTATCTGTGAAGATGGCTGACATTAGCCTTTTAGTGCTTCTGCCATTTTTGGTTCCAACTCTTCCACATCTGCAAAACATTTCCCTTTGAGGACATTTTTCATTTGAGGAAACAACCAAACACACAAAAAAATTGCTTGGGGGGAGATCTGGTGGATAGAGAGAGTTGGAGGCATGGGATCACGCTGTTTTGGGTCAAAAACTATCCAACACTCAGCTTGGTGTGGGCAGGTGCGCTCAACAAGATCTGTGACGCAGCAAATGGCCTCAGCCACCTGGCACCTTGACACATGACCCAACCATTAGTATTGAAGGAAACAGGTTTTTATCAACAGGATTCCAACCTCAAAGAACCACTCAGAGCCGTGTTTTCCCATGAGACCCAGCACTTACTCCAAATTTTGTAGTCTCCCCTTCTTACATACCAGACCTCATAGCTGACTTCCTCCTACACCTTTTCAACCCACGTGGCTTCTTCTTCTTTCTCTCAGCCAGCCCTTATTTTAAGCAATCAGCTCAGATCTTCCACTGGGGCCTTATATTTAGCCCCTTCTATGATGTCCCAGTTTTGCTAGTTCCCTCATATCTTTTATCTTTTGTCTTCGGTGTGGGCAAGAGTGCCCAGTGACTTCCAGGACGGACATTTGCCCCTTGACTCTTGCACAGGTGCTGTATAAGCTCCCCCCGCTAGGCCAACATCCCTGAATTCTCAGAGTCACCCACATCTTTCACCCTGAGTGGCAGTCCTGTCCATTCAAGAAAGGCCTGGTGATTAACATGTCATTGTTAGGCAAAGTATCTTAAATGTCTTATCATCCATTTCCCCCTTCCTCCAACCAAAAGCTGTGGGGGCTTTCTTCTATATCCAGGGGTTCCCCACTCTGCACCCCATTACAATATCATTCATGAGATAAGACATATCATAAACGATCCTTCTCAGTAACCCATTTCAAATGCAATCTAGAAAATAATGACATACAGTAGCATGATTTTTCAGGGTTATGTCATCACCTTCTAAATAGTTTATGTGACTGTATTTGTGGGGCACAACATCCATTATTGTCAGTATTATTATAAATATGAGCAGCCATTTGCATATTTCTTTTGCAATGGAGCCTTTTTCTTGCTTGCAGGTGTTTAATGTTTAAGATTCCAAAAATTGGGACACATAAATCTTTTTTTTTTTCACCTGTGCACAGATTTTTTTTTAATGGGTAAGCAAGTTCATGTCAATGAATAAAAATTTTTAAAGTTTTTTGTTGTAGAACTCCTTACCTTAATTCTTCTTAACTTGAAGTGTTTTACATTTCATTTATTTGTAATAAGGCAGACAAACAGTGCTCTTATTCTGGTTGAATTAACGGCTTTGTATCAACCATTTTACTCTGTGTTCTCCAAATCTCCATTATTACCAGCCTGCAATTGGCCAGATGTGAAACATAAAAGATGTGAATGCTAGGCCTAAATAATGCAGTACTTAAAGTATCTTGTATCTGATGATGTCTCCTTAAGGCAATGCAAAGCATTGTCTCTCCCAGGGGACAGGAAAATGAAGTTTGTCTTATTAAAACAGAATATCATTGGAAAAGCCCTAAACATGAACTATGATATTACCTGAATGAATAATTGACAGAATTCTTTATACTTTTTTATGTTGTTAGAAATACATTTTATAAATATGTTTGTGTTTTGGAAAAATGTAATAAAATAAATATTCTCAAAACAATCTCATTATAATATAATGTTTGGATAGACATAGGGTTCTAGGTCCAGTTTATATTACTTGTAGGAAAATTTACAAGATAGTTAACATGTCCAGTCCTTAGTTACTTCTTTATGGTAAAAAGAAATTATATTAAATTCTGGTTAATGTTTAAATTTCTAAAATTCTAGAATGTGACAACTCAAAGGTGTTTCTAAGTATCTCTTTTGTCTTTAACAAAACAACAAGACTACACAATCTTTAATATTTTAATATTCTTTCAGTGGATAAGGTGCCAGCTTGGGAACCTGAAGGTCGCTGGTTTGATTCCCCAGCCAGGGCACATAACCAGGTTGCAAGCCAGGTCTCCAGCCAGGTCTGTGAGTGGTGAAAGGCAACCATACATTGATGTCTCTCTCCCTCCCTCCCTCTCACCCTGGAGATAATAAACAAAGTCTTAAAAAATTAATATTCTCAAAATATAATTTTTTGAACATTTTGAAGTTAGTATCTAGTGATAAACACATACAACTCTTTCTAATACAAAAACAGAAACAAATGTTCAATGAATTCCAAAATTTAGTCTGAAATATCATCATTAAGAAAGATTGGTCCCAAATTATATTTATCAGTCAATTTTATGTCAATGGTAGGTGCAGCTTCAGTTTTGAAATGTATGCTTTATATTTTTACATGATAAAATTAGATTCAGTAATTTCATTCTCCCTGGGATTCCTCAGTAATAAGGTGTGGAAGAGAGATTAAAGCAAACAGAATACAGGAGAGGAGAAGATAGATTAAAAAAAAAAAGAATGAGAAAAAAAAAACAACTTCTTTGCTAGGTAATGTCAGAGCCTGGAGCAAACTCATTGCAGTAGATAGACTATGTCGAAAGCTTCCTTTGCCAAGTCAGTATAAAGACGGTGATGAGATTAAGATCCTGGTAGATTTATGTTGACTATTTTCATCTAACATAATTACGTACATACACAGCATGGCTAGCATAGAGAATTTGAGCATTTTGATTTTTTTACCATTACAAATCTGATTGCAACTCTTATCAGTTATATAAATTGGTATCATTTTCATTTTATTAGTGTTAAGAAAACTAGCATTATTTAATTTATTTATTTTTTTATGTTTTCTTATTTTACAAACCATTAAATTCAACCAACTGATTTTCACTTCTATAAAGATTCTGGGAATGTGGGGGAGAGAATAATAACACTTTAGTGAACATGACTGCCAATAATCACTGCAGCTCCTGGTATAATATACGGATGAGAGAGAGATGTACGGGTGAGAGTGTGTTTCAAGAGAAAATAATTCATTATATTGTAGGTTGGATTTCTAAAATAAATAATAATTAAAACCTGAACAAAGGTACAAAAACAAACACAGTATTAACAAATAAGACAGCAAAGATGTGTCAGGAAAGCATTTACAGTTTTCCTGGCTCTGGAAAGAGTAGGTTTGATCCAGATTGTATGCACTGATAAGGCAAAGGTAACTTGTAAAATTAAATGTGAAAATGTTGGATGGCATTAATGTTCTAAATACACCACTGCAAAACAGTCTTCCTGAAATAGAATACAATCTGCAACACGGTCTGTTGCTTCCAAACCTAATTTACATATATTTCATCTAAGGCATTTCTTTTTCTCTCTCTTCTAAAACATTTAATTGACTTTTTTGTGAATTACTGTTAACACATATCTGCTTTTGTTTATAGACAAGGAATTTGGGTTAAGGGTGCTGTGAGAAATTGCTTCCTATTGCCAGCAAATGAAATGACTTTAAGCAGCGCTAAGGGAGGCATTTTCCCCAAATTTATGTTCTAAATGTGCATGGAGATTGGTGTTTGTTAAAAATTAATATACCCACAGACCCCTCTAAATATATATAGAATATTAACATTATCAGTAAAATGTACAATTTAAAGCATAAAATCCAGCCAGTCACTTGCAAATGCAGATTATTATGCATGCATTATATTAGGACAATGGAACAGATGCTAAACCAGATTTCTTTCTCACACAAATACACAATAATATTGATTCATCTAGCAACAATGTGTTAAATATTCCAGACATAGAACTAGGTTCTGGGCTTATTGTTAAAAACAGAAGGGACAACACACTTATCTTCCTCATGCTTGGAATACTGGTTGAGCTGGATAATGTGGTGAAGCTACACTGCGTTGAGTTCATGAGCTAACAAACTCTAGCATGGCTAGTTTGGATCTATGTTCAGTATCTTCTTGGCAATTCAAAGAAATGAAACAAAATTTAATGTAGATGAAGAAGGCATTTTATGCTCCTAAATTTTTGATATCCTTCTTTCTTTTTTTAAGAGATTATTTATTTTTGGAGAGAGAGGAAGGGAACGGAAAAGAGAGGAAGAGAAACATTAATGTGTGGTTGCTTCTCATGCACCCCCAACCCTGGATGAGGCCTGCAACCCAGGCATGTGCCCCGACTGGGAATCGAACCAGGAACCCTTTGGTTCACAGGACAGCACTCAATCCATTGAGCCACACCAGCCAGGGCATTTTTCTTTAAAGAGAACACTTTCACTAAAACTTTCAGGAAGATAAAATCATTACAAGTAAAAGGTATGGACCTGTTGCCCAACCAGGACTGCAAACCATTTAAAAGAGACAGTGATAGTCTTATTTCAAAGAGAGAATCCTGTTAACTCTTTACCAAGATAGCGTGCGGTAGCCGGATCAGAGAATACCTATCTTTTCACATTAGGGTCACTCTCCTTTGATCATACCTCTGAGTTTCTAGGAGTGTTTTGAGACTTTCAATACTCTGGGTTCAGCTGATTGTTTAAACATGAAACCTGCATTCATTTCCCATCACACCTGCAATAAGAAGTTAAGATTAACCTTGGCATTGGTATTTGCACGCACCCTCTAAAATGCGAGTTTCCACCTCCCACCACATTCTTGCTTTTGTAACAGGGTAGGTAGGAACACAGATGCTCCTATGGAACGTGGGAGACCCCAATCCAGCAGGAGGATGCTCTCCCATCCTGCTGGAAGAAGGCAGGGGGTGGGGAGAGCTGCTAGGGGACAGATTGAAGCAGCCTGCCTTCTCCAAAGGGAGGGGACACCAGAGCAGTAAACTTGCTCAAGGTCAACTGTAAACAAGGCCACTATAAAGGAGCCAGTGAGCAGCGCCCCAGGCAGCTGAGTAGCTGGTGACTGCGGAAGGGGGCAAACACCCGGCAGGCGTGACTGGAGACGGTCCCTTTGCTAAGCAGGGCATCCTGCCTCTGGAAGAGGGGTCAAGGCACATGTGGCTAACACTGGCCCTCACTGGTTGAAAAGCAGGACCCGCCCTGGCTGGTGGTGCCGGCCTGCAAACCCAAAGGTTGCTGGTTCGATTCCCAGCCAGGGCACATAACCAGGTTGCAAGCCAGGTCTCCAGCCAGGTGCGTAGATGGAGGCAGGTGAAAGGCAACCATACATTGATGTTTCTCTCCCTCTCTGCCTCTCTCTCTTCCCCTCTCTCTGGAAATAATAAATTTGTTTTAAAAATCTTAATTAAAAAAAAAAAAAAAAGAAAGAAAGAAAAGCAGGACCCTCCCACTGGCTTCCTGAGTGCACGGGATTCTGCAAGGGAACCTTGAAGCAACAGGTAGACAGGAGCTTGCGTTCTTGGCTTCTTGGTTTCCTGAGCTTAGGCAGCTGGAACCCAGCTCCTGGAGCCAGGGCCCAGGGGGGATGCTCCCCTCCCTGGGGTCCAGCCTGCAGATGCTATGACCCAGAGCAGCAACACAGAGAGGTCCCAGGCTGCTTCCTCCCTCTTGCCCCAGAACAGCAGGGGAACTGCCCCGACACAGCCACCTGCATGACCTGTCAGCTCCACCCACACCCTGGGTGTGCAAGACGCTCTCTCTGACATCTGAACCCCACAAGCATGTTCCCCAGAGAGGACAGGTGCCTCTACATGTGACTGGCTTAATTAAACTCCAAAGGACAGATAAGCAGGAATGGGAACTTCGGGGCATGGCTTTGTTTTGTAATGTTTTGGGGAGCAAAGGAGGTTCTGTGTCTCGTGCAAAAAAAAAGAAAAAGGAAAAGGGGGTTCAGAGCAGGAATGCATCCAGCCCCCTAAATGGGGAACCCTGTTCATAAAAACCCATTTCCTTCCACACAAATCTCTGCGCTATGTGCATACACAGTGGCAAGTGGCTGGACCCCACTCTGTCTGGTTGCACTGAGGCAGGGCTGCCCCCATGTAGGTCTCGCGTAGATAAATGAGAAAGTTAGACTGACTGCAGCTAGATGATGTGCCATTAAATGAAAGGATAGAGAGGGGCATAACCGGGCCATGCACATAATCATCTTCTAAATGAATGAATCAGAAAAGCCATTGGTATTCCCTGGTGCCTCCTAGGTCACTGAGCAGAGGAGGCACAGGGAGCCAGGACCTCCCTCCTCAGAAAATATCAGGAATGAAAGAAGCTTCCACCTGCACCGACGGCACACAGGTGATCTGGCTGATCTGAGTGCTTTTTATTCTGCCCCTCATGACACACTGAACTTTGGGCACTTGTTCCAACACTCCAAGCCAGTGATTTTCAACCTTTTCATCTCATGGCACTCATTAAATAATTACTACTGTTCTGCAGCACACCAAAAAGTCGTTTGTGCCGACAAAAAGCAGGTATTATTTTGATTCGCTCACATACGATGGCTATTGTCCTGTTGATTGTTGTCACTTTTTATTTGACAGTCTAAGAGGAAAGAGATCAGTGACCTTGACTAAATAGTCAGGTATTGCGTGTTTTAAGAATTCTTACGGCACAGAACAGTGAAAAATCACTGTTCTAAGCACATTTTCTTTCAAGGAAGTATAGTCCCACTACGTAAAAATGTCTTTTTTATAGGATTCCATGGCATTTGTAATTTTGATTTATCTCATCTCTTTGGAACTATCAACTTATATATTAGTCCTAGTCAGATCATACTTTTTTTTAAGATAGACTTTAGTATGATGACAGTGCTTTATTTGATGCTTATGTTTACCTGGTATTTTGTTCTATAATTAGGTTCTATTTTTTCCCTTTTCTATTTCTTCTACTGGGACTTACTCTTTGAGGATTTCTTTCAATGTTTTTTCCTCTGCAGTGTCTAGTACAAGGCCTAATAAACTGCAGGTGTTCGATATTTGTTGACCAAAGAAAGAGAGTAACAGGCATCATTATGTCTAACAGGGGAAATCACAAAATGCTACATTTATTCTCCTGTGAAGCACATACAGATTTAAAATGATCAGAAATCAAATAACTTTTGTAAGGCTAACTTTAGTATGAGACTTGGGCTCTCTGGATTGTTTCAAGAAACTAATTGTAGCCATCTTGACTCACCTAAAGATGGGCAGCTTTGATGGGCAAGATGTTTATAATAACTCAGAAAAATAAGTTAACTCATGTAATAATTGATGCAGATTGGTGGCAAGATTTAGGTTTTGGAATATGATAGATTTGGGATAAAAATCTTTGCTCAACCACACCTTCTATTACCTTGGACACACGGGCCAATTATTTTGTCTCAGTTTTCAAAACTGAAATCAGGCTGGTAGTATTTACTCATAATGAATTAATTGATTACTATATAAAATTATTTGCCATATTATAAAAAATGTAATAGTACACAGCATAAAGTTAATGCTTAATACATAGGAATTATACAATAACACTGTATAAATAGTAATACGCAGTCTAAAATGTAAAGTTTATACGCTATTATAGAGAAATGTATTAAGCAAAAGTATTGAGTAATATCTAGCCCCAATTTGTACATCAATAAAACGTTGTAGATTCTACTCCGCTCAGGAGACATGACAGGGTTGCAGGTTTGGTCCAGGTGCAGGTGATCCCTGGTCCAAGTGCGCATGATTCCCACAGGGTGCCTATGGGAGGCAACCAATCAATGCTTTTCTCTCCCTTCCTCTCTAAAAAGCAATGAAAAAAATATTCTCGGGTGAGGATGAAAAAATAAGCACTGACTCATTTCTAAACATTTGCTGTCATCCTGATGATCTACATCAGGTATAAATTCAAATGCCTCTCGGAGTTAGGCAGATAATGCATGTGGATGAAGCTGGATATGGGAGAATTTTTTAGCCAACTGGAGACTCATAGACTCATGCATTACCTAAAGGAGACAGCTGAAGCTCACCTCCGGCCTGCTCTTGCTGAGAGGTAAAGCTGGACCTGTATTGCGGATCTGTCATTATTACATTTGTGTTTTGCTTTCTTTTCAAAAGAAGACATAAGTCTAGATATTTTTGTGCAATTTATGATTTTGAAATATTGGCAACTCTGAGTAACTTCTCCTGACATTTCTCTCCATTTGTTGAGATTTAAAGTAGGTCTTAAACATGTTCATGTATAAGGGCTAGAACGACCTACATAAAGTATTTTAAACTTTTATGAACTGTTTTCTTATAATTATGACAGTGGTGTCATTCCTGGATCATATCTTGCTGTTTCTACTACAATGTGAAAACCTTCTAAAAAGGGCCTTATCCCAATTACATTTATATTATGTACTTGGTGTAGTACTAAATGTATATGAGCCACTTTTCTAAAGTATTAAAACTAAACAAATGGAGATGGAAGACTTGGCTTTCTCTATGATTGCACCTGAAGTTTTTAAAGATATTGCAGCTCTCAGAGAAGTTATTTAAAACATCTTGGGTTAATGCAAACAAGAGAAGAAGGATCTTTTATTAAATGAAACAAGGGATGGAATTGCTTAGATGAGAACATAGCATACCATTTGCATTTTACTACTACTGGGATTTGGGGAGGGGGCAGTGAAGCTATCTGTTGAAGATATTTCCAACATTTTGCAACCCCTGGACTCCATCCACTAAATGCTTTTAGAGCACCTTTATCCATCACTGGAGGAGGAGAGTGTAAATAAGAAGTAAGCAGGATTTCTAGCAGATACAAATGTGGAATCCGAACGAAACTTTCCTTTGATATTTGTCTTTCCCTCAGAGCTAAAGACCTAAGCTTTCTGAATTCCACTCATGCTAAGTAGAGAATTTCAGGGGCAAAGACCTGGTCATGTTATGGTTCATTAAGGTGAAAGCAATTCAAGACACAGTGTTTTGGAGAAAGCAGAGTTTTAAATATCAAAAATATCATCTCTAAAGGCCTGATTCAAATGGCTTAAAAAACTAAGATCGATTTAGAGCAGGGAAGATTGCAGAATCATGAGAAAAATAAGCTTGGAACTGAAGTAGGTAAGGAATAAATAATTTAGCCAATCACCTAAGGATATTCACCTCCTGCCCTTTACCTCTTTAAGTCGTTTATGTGTGACTGCATTGAAGAGCTAGAGGTAAAATGCAAAGCCCAAGAGTGCTGTCTCCTGGCCGTCACACGTACCCAAGTTTGGGTCTTAAATCACTTGAATATGTGGATTCTTAGGGTCACAAAATGAACTTCCAAAACCTTTGACTCCTAAAACTGTTCTTAAGTTTTGTTCATCTGAATTTCTGTTTCATTCACTCCAATCTCCCTATATGTAAAAAAGCAGTTAGCACAAAATAAAAAAATAAATATTTCAGCACTGGCTGGTGGCACCATGGATAAGGCGCCGGCCTGCAAACCCAAAGGTCGCTGGTTCAATTCCCAGCCAAGGCAACATAACCAGGTTGCAAGCTAGGTCTCCAGCCAGGTCAGTAGCTGGAGGCAGGTGAAAGGCAACCATACATTGATATTTCTCTCCCTCTCTGCCTGTCTTCCTTCCCATTTCTCTAAAAAAATAATAAATAAATTTTAAAAAAGAATAAATATTTCTTTCATGAGTGAGTCAATGAGTACACAATTGAATATCATTTCTTTTTTTAACACTTTATATTCTCATTTCAATTACAGTTAACATACACTATTTTAGTAGTTCCTGGTGTACAACAGAATGATATATTGTACATATGTACATATACATATATATAAACATATAAACTTTTGAAGTGAGCACCTCCAGTAAGTCTAGTACCTGTATTGATACAGACAGACCTGTTCAGATTACTGGGGAGGCACAGGGGGACACCCCAGGAGAAGCTGAATGCCTCCAGAGCACATGGAATTATGGCTTAGCCTCTCAGGCTGTCTCAGGTTCTTTGGCTCCTGAACTGGCTGACTCTGTCCCTCAGGCTCTCTCACTTCCTCCAGGATGTCTGGCCGATTATACTGCAGCTTCCTGCATTTCCCAATGGGTGGCATTTTAGATGGGAAGGGACTCTGGGTACAGTCTAGGATTGGGTGGGCCTGGCAGAGAATGTGTTATTCTTTGGGGGGCGGGGATTCTAGAGGGGACCGACTCTGAAGCAGAAGCCTGCCATTCTTCCAAAAACTGTGTAGCTTTTGTATTTCATGTTGTTTTAGTTTGTAAACTAATTCTATAGGAATAAAATAACTAAAAACGGGGTAATGCTAGGAGAATCCAGATGTTAGAGTTTAGCCTTTACTGATAGGTTTAAATGATTAAAGCTGTGACGGGATAGGCTGAAGTGACAGCTTGTGAATAAAGGATCCTTTTCTTCATCGCCAAACCTTTGCCTTTGGATTTTTGCCTGGAAGGTGGCAGCAGGTAGCAGGACCCCAACTGGCTCTTCAGTAACAATCTGACACCATGCATGCATGATCATTATAATATTATTGGCTATACTCCCTATATTGTATTTTACTCCTGGTCAAAGTTTAAGCCTGAAAGATGAATTCCTTCTTGATTTCCCTCTCTCATGACATCACACATCAACTGATGCCACCCAACCTCAACACATTCTGTATGAGCTAGAGTTTGCTAATGTATGTGAACATACTGGTGAAGTACTTTCCTCTGTCTTCCTTTCTTCTTTTCACTTCCTTTCTTTTCCTTTAACTCAGTAAATGCAATACAACTTTTGGAGAATAGGGGAAGGCTAAGATAAGAACTTTCTACCTTAGGTTGTTTTTAAAGACTCTAAGGAAATTATGCCAATTTTTAGTTGCTAATGCCATGAAGATTTTTGTTTTTGTTTTTGTTTTTGTTTTTGTTTTAAAGGACCTGTAATTTTTTTTTTCCCCTAGAGATCTACCAGAGTCTATGATACCAGCAAGGTGAACTGTATGATGAGAAGGTGAAGGAGACAGAGGCTGGGAGACCTCTGGGTGATACTTGAAGGTGGATGGATTGGAAGGAAGAACCTAGTGTTGCTGGACAAAGTAGGCTCCTTGAGGGACCATTGAGGGGCCTGTTGCTGCAATGTCTTGAGCCATGGTTGGATCAGACCTCTTACACCACTTCTGTCTGTGCAGTCAAGCGCCACCATGGCACCTTCCTCACCTTGTATTCACCTAAATACAAGGCCACAAAGGCAACCACTTGGACCATAGCAAACGTCAATCTTACCAGAATGCTTTATGACATCGTGTTTCAGAAAGTACACAAAGGATGGGAGGTGTATAAAGAGCTGCTATGAGCCTCCTGTCGCTCACCATCATGTCTTGCTGCGGAGGCTACATAGACAGTATGCATTGACCCCCGGATTGTGATGAGATGGGGGGTTGCCAGTCCTGCCTCTCTCCCAGTGGAACTGCAGAGCATAGCACAACTTAGCTGCAGGGCAGGACTGGCCCGGCAGCAGCAGAGCATTTCACCATGTGTAATGTAGTCGTCTGGGCGGTGGCATTTGGGACAAGGATCATAAGGATGTGGCAACATTTTCTTATTGGTCTCTTCACTGATTACACATGTACTATACTTTTTAAGTCTAAACTTGTCTTAGTGTATCTTTATCACCGCAGTTGGTCAGGCTTAGGTTTGGCCTTGCCTTTCACACGTGGACAAGACCCTATCCAGTATCCAGTGATCATGCAGGGAGGTTACTTTGAATTATTTGCACTAAACATTCCCCTGCCAAATCGTTGAGAGGTCTGTGAGTCTCACTGCCCCATGCTATTGTTTTACTCGCATCAGGCAAATGAAACAGCCTTCCATTTACATTAGCTCGAAGAAAACGATGAGGTCCAGGCAGGTAGAAAGCCAGTGAAGAGGAACAACAATGCTTGTTCTTGAGCACACTCTTAATTCAAGAGCAGGGATGCATGAGTGAAGTGTGCACTTAGTTTTACTGGTAGAATCTAAACATATATGGACTTTATTCTCATAACCATATACCTACTGTCACCCAAGAATACAACTGCTACGAAGGTTCATTAGCAAATAGACACAAAAGCAGGAATAGGCAAAGGAAAAAAGAATCTGATGGCAGGTCATTGATCTGCTTTCTCTTAATCTGGGTATTGGAGAAGAGGGAGAAGTGCAAGGACTTCTAGGGCAGATATTGGGTCACTCCGGAAGGACAGGTCATAAGAAAATGCACCCACGGATTATTGAGTATGTTATTTATTCTATCCCTAAGTCTGAAAGTGCATGACACTGATACATAAATGAGAATGACTGGGTTTGAAAGAGGAGGTGTATTTGTGCCAAAAGCAATGTATATAGATTCATGGTGTTCAATTTTTTTAGGAAAATATAAATAAAAATGCTTTACCTGTTGATCTGAAAAACCTTTAAAACACAAAATTACCTTTAGTATCAGTATATGTTCTTTTTATTAAAGATAAAATGTTGATCTCAGAAGTATATGGAACTTTTCCTGCTCACAATCCTAAATAAAAGAAGAAAATGTTAACAATAACAACAAAAAGTTTCTATTCACATATATTCTCTTTTTTCAGAACAGCCTAATATGATGTTAAATAAAACAACCCAATTAACAATATTAATTTTTTCTAGACTTCTGTGGGGAAAGTAGACAAAAAATAATTAATAAATAAGAAAATCTTTTCAATTCTGTTATTAATTATTTTAAAGTGAAACTCTTTTTAATAAAGAAAAATTAGTATTTTATCAATACTTAAATTTCTGACCTCTGTCTACTTTGAATACTCTAAGAAGATTTGTCCTCTCTCACCATATTAATTTCTACCTCAGTATCTTCCACTTTTAGTCAAATAACTTATATTAAATTTTAATTCTGTTCAATTTTGTTCGTTTACTCTTTTTATTTATCTCTTCATCTTGAGTTCCATCAAACTGATATTACAAGGGGACAGATTATTCCTGTGTTACTCCCTAATATATGTACACTTCAGGACATAATGCCTAACACAGAGTAGATTCTTGAATGTATCTCTTAAATAAACAAATCTGTCCAGGTTGCAAGCCAGGTCTCCAGCCATGTCCATAGCTGGTACAAAGAATGGACAATATGGATGTATAACTTTTAAGACATATGTTTTATGTCTAATCCTGTGTTGTCTTCTTTAGAATATATTGCCCTAATTTAGCATTTATTTTTTTAATAAGTGAATATATTTTCAAATTGCTGATAGTGTAGCTAAATCTGTCACATATAATTTACCTGTATAATTTCACTAAATCTTTATGACAATTTACTAAGATAGACATTATCATTTCTAGTTAATCAAGGAGAACATTGAGGTACAAAGAAGAAAGGAACTTATCAAAGAATAAAGATGTAGAGACTTGCAGAATTGGAATTTAAAATCATGTTTGTAAACTAAAGAGTTACTACTGAAACCTTCACAGAAATTTATTAGGCATTTAGTTTTATTTCTAACTTTAGAGAAAATTTATGTTACTTCAAATCATATGAACATGCTAAAACAAAGGTTTTTGAAGATTAGACATTTTTTAATGCAGCCTCAGAACTTATTTTATTGCTGAAGGCACCATCCTTGCAGGAAAAATGTTGTTTTTGAAGAGTAAGATGTTCTTTATTTTTCTTAATGGCAGAAAAATATTCTACCAAGCTACCACAAAAAAAAAAAAAAAATGAGGACTAAAGAAGATACATAACTGAAAAATAACTGAAAATAAGAAAACAAACATGAGGTACAAAGAACAAAATACCACTTATAAAAATTTCTCAAGGTCTGTGCTATCTGGGAAAAAATAACTTGCATGCTATACTTCATTTTTCATTGTGTTTTATTTCTTAGTTCAAGGTTAGAAATGTAAAATCCAATAGATTATAAATTCTAATCTAACCAGACTTCATGACAAGCACAAAATATTGCCTTTATCTCTCTTTTTCTTTTTAGTAATGTATCCTGATTTTAAAACATACGTCTGATTGCCAAATATGAATATGATTTGAAATTATCACTGTGATTTCATTTATAGTTTTTAATGTTTACTGAATATAAGAGAATGTTACAAAATGTACTTAACCCAATTATGGTTTTCTTCATACTCGTGATTCTCCAGATTCCTCAATTTTATATGAAAATCTATATAATTATGAGAAATAAAATGAATTTGCATCATTTAGCTTTAATATATAATTTCACTGGTACACAGAAGTGACAGGCTTTGAAATTCATGTGAACTGATCCCATCAGCAGAGAGCTGAAGCGATGACAATGTCAATGTGCAGATGAGAATGTAAAAATAAAACCAGTTTTAGTTAAATGATATTATGCACTTTATTAAGCCTTAGGTTATTTTATGCAATTACTATTCTAACACAAATACAAAAAGAGTGTTGCTAGTAAGGTACAAAACTCACCAAAAATTCATAGTGATAGAAGCAATTATCACAACAGAGCGCATGTTCCCATTTCATAGAGGCAAAAATCTTGATAACTATTTCATATACTGGCCATCTGCAAGTTCAAGGAAGCTAAATTATCCATGGACTCCATAGACAAGAAGACTTTATTGATCTCCATAAGCCCATACAAACCAGGCAGAGCACCTGTCTATAAATGGTGATTGTGATAGTTTTCTTTGTTCCTTCTTTTCTAAACTTCTCAACTGAAGAAATAATGTGAGATTCAGATGCACATACTTAGGTATTTTCAATAATCTTCTGTTCTGCACTGAGGAATCTAGCTATTTAGCACATTATAGCCCTTTATAGTTACTTCAACTAATTGACTGAGGAGTTTCAAGGTTTGCACTCAGTTTGTTTTCTATTGGCTAGCAAAATGAGTCACACATATCTTTGTTTTTCTGCTCCCAATTAGAGAAAATTCTCACAAAAGGTCTTCATACTTGCTCTCTTTTTTTTTCCTGAATTTATACCATGTTTAGTATGAAGGTTATCACTGAAAAGGCATCAAGTCAGAAAGTGAATGCATCAGTTACATTTTTTTTTTCTATTTTCTTACATTACTTATGTAAGGCTGCCATGTCATTAGGATGTCTGTATTCCCAGAGTGACTCCCATTCCCACTTCTCCAGTCAGTACACGTCAACTAGCAAGGAGTCAATAAGAGCTTCTAGGATGAATGGCTCTTAGCAAACAAAAATCGCCTATCACTCAGTACCACTATATTCATAATTTATAGAAAGTTCCAGCTTTGAGAGCACCAGACTTCATCATATTTTTGTCCTTCCTCTTGGGTTATGTAAACCAACACACAAAGCCTAAAACTCCTTGGTCACTCCTCATCTAATGCACCCAAATCCCTATCAAAGTTAACATTCTCTTCCCTATTTCTGGTCCTCTCTCTCTCTTCTCCGAAGTTGAAGGTCGTTACATTACGTCCACTGACGTTAATAATGAGTTGTCTGCAAAATCACCTATGTTATGAAACTGTCCTCATTGTCTATTTTTTTTTTGTCCTCTCTATCTAACTAAAAAATGGTGTTCTCCTGGGCACATGGCTTCTCGTGTTTCCAAAACTCTTAACTACTTTCTCTCCACACTTCAAAAGCTTAAGGCCAATGCACTGTCTTTCTTGCTGCTTTTAAATCAATGTTTTTCTCTTTCCTTGTGAAGCACTCTCACCATTGAGTCACATGTCAGAAGGTTATAGTACCTCTTATGCCTAATTATTATAGTCACCTGTAGACTCCTCAGTTAATTGCCTTCATTTAGCCAGCATTTTAATTTCTAGCTTTGTGTTTACTCTCTAACATCATTCTAATTTTATATCTGGTTGATGCTAAGATCCATATGAATGTCCTTCCTTCCAATACCCCTTCATTTCTTGAACTCATCATTCAATACTTTTGTTTTTTTTACCTAACATTAGCTACTCATTCTCATAGTTGAATAAAAAGTTGCAAATCACTTCAACTTTTCCTTTATTTCAATTTCAGTATCTTCCTACCCTGCTCCACAGAATACTGCAAATGAAATAATACTTAGATTTTTCCCCTAGTGATAACCTATATTATTTTTATCTCACAACTTTTCACTAATTTAACCCTCTTTATTTCTACATTTTAATCTTCATATAGCTTATATCCTTTGTTAAGATTTTATAACCTGCCCTTTGTATTTGGTTTCAAATTAAGTACCTTCTATGTCTAGTGTCTTGGGAAAACTCCAATTCTGTTTAAGTTATTCTGACTCTCTAGTTACATGGGGATAAAAGACACAAAAAATTTAACTGGTTTCATTTTGCTTCCATGACCATTGATTTCAAGTGAGCCAAACACTATCATAGTGCCCAGTAAACATATTAGTATTTCACAATCTATTTATTATCCATTTACTCTAAAAGGCCTATACCTTCTCCTCTCCCCAATATTGTTCAATACCTCATAATCTTCATTGCTTTGGGAAACTACATTTATTTTTTTACTGAGTAGCATTCTCTGTTTATTTGTTTATTGAGAAAAAAAATTCCATTGATCTGACAGCATCAATAACCATGTTCTTTCTTTCTTCCCATAACTAAAGGTAAACTATCTCTTCCTCCTGGCTATCCTTCTTGTGTTAGAACCTATTCTCTTCTGTCTATTCATATCACTAACAATTTAACTTCTCAATTTCTGTCTCTCATTTTTTTTCAAACTCAACCATACCACTTCCTTCACATTTCAATTGAAGTTATTTCTTTCATGTTAAAACACACCATGCACACATGAGCACTTAGTTGACAATAACCAGAAACTTGCTAAACCCAAAGGTCAATTCTTAGCAGTCATCTTACCTAACATTATGTTACTTTTTCTCTTTTACATTTTCTTCAATTTCTTACAATGACTTTCTTAATATAAACAGTGTGATTTTCCTGACCACATTCTTTCCTGCGATGGGAGTAAAATGTGACAGAATAAATTATTCATTCAAAATACGATATTCATGGAAAATCTGCTTAAGGTTTAGAAAAGGGAACTCTGATTGTGAGGGAGTATTGAAGCCAGAGTGGGCAAGACATCTGGCACCACCACATACAGAAATAAAAATACTAGCCCTGGCTGGTAGCACAGTAGATAAGGTGCCTGCCTGTGAACCCAAAGGTTGCAGGTTCGATTCCCAGCCAGGGCAACATAACTAGGTTGCAAGCCAGGTCTCCAGTCAGGTCTGTGGCTGGAGGCAGGTGAAAAGCAACCATACATTGATATTGATGTCTCTCTCCCTCTCTGCCTCTCTCCCTCTCTGCCTCTCCCTATCTGCCTCTCTCTCTTCCCCTCTTTCTAAAAATAATAAAATAAAATATTAAAAAAAAAAGAAATAAAAATATTTAAAAATGGAAAGTAAACAAGGAAAGAAAAGAAGAATGGAAGGGAGGGAGGGAGGGAGGGAAAATGGGAGGGAGGGAGGAATGAGAGAAGGAACAATGGAAAGAAGATTGGTAGCAACAAAAAATAAAAGTAAAGATGATTGCTCATTATTAGGGCACTCCTGATATTCTAATTCATTCTACTACTTTAATTAGAAATCTACTCATAATATGGTCCAGGGTGCTTAGTGATTTTTAAAAATGGGGCTTTCATCCTATTATTCACAGTATATAATTCCAGTCTTTTGGTATATTACCATTCATATGACATCAACATCCATGTCAAGGTGTTGACACGTCACATCCTTGTCACATTCATAAGATGTGATGATACATGGATAACTATGAGAGAAGCACAGCAGAGATGAGGTCAGCTGACATAAGACATGTGGCCCATGGCACGTACATGTGCCCTAGGTGCTCTCAGACTTAATTTATATTTCTTTCTGAGGTGACTGTTTTATAAACTGTCCTATAAGATCCAGGAAAGTTTAGTAATTGAATTAATATTAATGCTCCCTATCTTCTACCAGAAAGATAATGAGGCATGGAAGAAGCTAAGTGCTCCACATTAGAAGAGGCCTTTAAAAAATGACACAGATAGGAGCGTTCTTTCTTATTTTTAAGAACAACATTCAAAGTGACCCCTAAATTATGAGTGTAGTTAATTGTGAACGGGCAACTCTGAATCTAGTTTGTTTAATCAGTGCCTATAATTTCTTAGTGAATATTTATAACCATTGTCAGGTAGCATTTAAAAGTACAATAATCTTAGAAATTTCCATTTAAAATAGATTCTTATTTTAACTTATTAGCAAGGTGCTTTGTTTAGCTTCAACAATGGGCAATTAATTTCTATTTTAAAAGAGATTCCAGATGTTACAATGGAACAGGTTATTTTTAAACATCAATGTGGTCTTTAGCATGTGTATGGAATGCCATAATCATAATTATTTTCTTAATGCACTTCTATCATTGTAACAACTTATCGCACTACTAAACATATACAAATTTGATTACTTTAGATGGATTATGAAGGTCTCAATGATCCAGAATGAATTATAAAGTAATTATAGCAGTTCATGGAGAGAAATAAGGTAAATTATCTAAGGCAAGTATTAACTATTTAATTATAGTTTCCTTAAGTTTCTCTAGGATCAATTTATATGATCAGTCAGCTTTTCTTTTTTTTTTTTTCTTTTTTACTTCTATTATCTTCTTTTTCTTCTAAAAACATTTTTGGTGGTTATAGGGGAGTAAACAATAATGGAAGGAGACTTGACTTGGGGTGGTGAACACACAATACAGGGCATAGAGGATGAGTTGTGGGAAGGGGCTCTGATTGGCTGCTTTTATAAGCTGGGGACACAGTGAGTTGTGGAATTGTGCACTTGGAACCTGTATAATATTTTTAACCAATGTCAATAAATAAAAAGAAAAAAAAATTAGCATGACTTAAAAAAAAGGGTTATAAGTTTTGAACATATATATTTTTTAATTTTATTGATTATTTTTCAAAGAGGGGGGAAGGAAGAGGAAGAGAGGGAGAGAAACATCAATGTATGGTTGCCTTTCACCTGCCTCCAATTACAGACCTGGCTGGAGACCTGGCTTGCAACCTGGTTATGTGCCCTGGCTGGGAATCGAACCAGAGACATTAGGGTTCACAGACTGGTGCCAGTCCACTGAGCTACACCAGCCAGGGCAAGCATGTTTTTAAAGAAGGAATATTTTTACTTAAATTCTATTAGGTTGGCTAAAAAGCCCATTAGGGTTTTTTGTTTGTTTGTTTGTTTTCATTCAAAGGCTCTAGTAGCACTTAGTTGTCTTTAATATAATCAAAATAATTTTGTTAGATTGTATTGTGACAGATGTCATATCAACTTGCATTAAAAAAAAAAACCAGTTATCATAGGTTGCAAGCCAGGTCTCCAGTCAGGTCTGTGGCTGGAGGCAGGTGAAAAGCAACCATACATGGATGTCTCTCTCCCTCTTTGCCTCCCTCTCTTCCTCTCTTTCTAAAAATAAAATAAAATATTTAAAAAAAAAGCATTAAAAAAAAAAACAGTTATCAACATTGGTGAATTTTTTTGTGTAGCCATTTTAAAATTGAAGATGGAAGAAAATATGCAATATTTTTGGCACATTATGCCTTATTATTTCAAGAAAGGTAAAAAATGCAGCTGAAATACAAAAAAGATTTGTGCAGCATATGGAGAAAGTCCTGTGACTGATCATGTCAAAAGTGGTTTGTAAAATTTCTTGGAACTTTTGACATTCTGGCGAAATAATTCCTTGCTGTGGGGCTGTCTTCGGCTTTGGAAGTTGTTTAGTAGCACCCCTGGCCCCTACCCACTAGAAACCAATAACAGCAGATAGCTGACATACTCAAAATATTCAAATCAATAAAGTTATTGGTAAAAATGAAAAATGTGCCTTTATGTTACAGAAAAGTCATAACAGACTTTTGGGCCAACCCAATCATCAAAACTAATTTTTATCATGTAGGTATAACTGCTTTCTTGCAGTGCAGATTTTATTCTTATTAGTAGATTACTTTAGTTGAATAAATTAAGGAAAATGAAGAATAAATGTTGTAGTTAGGTTACATAATACATTTTCATTCAGATATAGTCTTTCAAAAATAAGGAAAAAAAACATAAAGTTCCTTTGTAAAAGCTAATCTATATAAACATAATTCTAGTAGGTTTTATGTATATTATATTTATGAAATATTAAGAATCTATAACATTTTCAATATAAATAAATTCATTCAGGCCACCGTAGGCAACTGTCACTGCCTTTGGGAATAAATATAAAATAAATATCTCACTCGAAAATGAAGGATAAAAAGATTATAAAAGTTAGGAAATTGGTACACTGTAGGCCAAATATATTCCTTGATATTTCTCAGCAACCACTCATGCATATCATAAAGAAACCTCTTATGTATTAATATTTAGAGTTATCTTGGTAAAATCACTTCTAAAACTTGCTGGAAAGAGATTCTTTGCTGATGCTTTAAAATTTAATCATAAATGCATGCAATATACTCAGATAGAATATTCCTATAATGCACTGTGAAAATTGTGGCATATCATTTTTTAGATCTTGTTAACTCTGATTCATAAAATGTGACATTTCTTATGCCATTTGCAAAGTAGTTAATTTATCCAGCAAGTCTTATGATATTCTCTACACTTGAAAAGCTTTACTATTTAGTAATAAACACTGTTTTTGAAGAGGTAGAAAGGATGTAGATGTATTATGTGACAAATATTGGATTGTGTTATTAACCGTAAAGTAACTCACTCTAGAATGCTGAAATATCAGTTTTTAACAAATATCAGATCAACAAGGTGAAAAACAACTAAAACAAAATGTTCACTACCAACTGGGTATAGTATTTTTTGTGTAGCTATAATAAACTTTTAGTGAGGAAATCTAACCTTTTCATTGTATATACTCCTCTGTATAACATCTTTGCAAAAAATTATGATACTAGTAATGATAATTGGAGCAAGGTACTTATAAAATATTTGTCTAAAGCTTTTATTCTAATTAGAGATAAATCAAAATACATTAATTACTCACTCATCAAAACGTCGTTTGCTTTTCTACAGATTAAATGTTAAACCTTAAGCAGATCTAAAATATAGGGGTGCATAATGATTGATAAGTTTTAAATTAAAAAAAATAATCTTGTTTCTAATAACTCATAATTGCAAAATAATGAATAATATGTATATAATTTTGTGGTGTAGAAAGCCAATAAATGTACAAAGAAAATATTACCAGCCAATGATATAGCTATATGTCAATGCATTATATAGCTCACCAATTACACATTTGAAGTCTCCCTACTCCCCCCTTAAAAATTATTTCAAAATTCACTTTTGCCATTTTCCTTTAAAATAATGATAATTTTGTAAATAAAACCATAGTAGAGGTTTAACAGTATCTTAAGTGATTCCAACACCTCTAGAAAATGATAGATACACACATTTTAGATGTGTCCTTCAATTGTCTATAAGCTAGACTTTATATGTGGTGCCTGTTTTTAAAAATATACGTAAGCAATAAGCATTCCACCAGGTGTCCTTCAGTAAGTGAATGCATAAATAAACGGTGGTACATCCAGACAGTGGAGTGTGATTCAGTACTACAAAAAACCATCTATCAGACCATGAAGAGATATACATGAAACTTAAATTAATGTAACTAAGTGAAAGGGCCAATCTGAAAAGACTGCTTATTGCACGATTCCAACTACAGACAAAACTATGAAAAAAGCAAAAAAAAAAACAGTGGTTACCAAGGACCAGTGGTAGGGGATAAGGTGATGGAGCATAGAGAATTTTTAGAGCAGGGGAAATACTGTGTATGCTATCATAATGGTTAATATATTAACCAATCAAATGCACAACATCCAAGAGTGAACCCTAATTTAAAATATGAATTTTGGATGATTATGATGTGTTAATGAGGATTCATTTATTATAGCAAATGAGCCACTCTGGAAGGAGATGTTAATGTTAGGGATGTTATACATGTGCGGGGCAGCTGGACAACAGTTATGGGGAAATTGTTGTACCTTCCCTTAGCTTTGTTATGGACTATAACCCTCTCCAAATTAAAAACATAAATAAATAAATTTTCAAACAATTTCCATAATTATTGATTATAATTGACCATAATAAGCAAGGGTGAACGGTCTTCAGTAAAAAAAAAACAACAACAAAAAACGCAGGATTCCTTCTGAACCATTAAAATTATTATGAAGCAAGTAAGCCTTGTAGATCTCTACAACTGGTATCATCCTTACCTTTTTGTAAATCATCTGCTAAGGCTCCTTGGAAAGTTTCTTCATGCACAGCATTTTTTACAAATAATTAGGAGACTTTGTGTAACTTGGCTCATGGAACAGAGAATTTATACAACATGCATGAACTAATTCTGCTGACAGCTAAAAAATAATTTGAAGAAGATTGTAGTATTTACTTGTAAAGCAGAAAATCTGACCTAATCTCTAAAATTCCCATTGCAACCTCTCAAAACAAATAAAAACAGAGAGGAGAAGGTCAAAAATTCCCAAGGGGCTGAAGTAAAAATGGACAATAGTTAGAAAGTTTGGTATTCAGAAAGAAATAATGCCTTAACAATTGTGAATGATACTGACGATGATGGAGTTGGGAGAACAGAAACAACATACCAGCAGACTAAAACATCTAGAAAGATGGATTTCTGTGTGTTTGTGGATAACAGTGGGTATGTGCATACATGTGTATGACATTGAGTCTGTGTGAGAGAAAGACTGAAGGATATGGCAGTGGTACCAGTAGATTGAATATCCAGTTAAATACAAGCAAAATGAAATCATTGTCTTGTGTAATAGAGTTTAAAAATTCTAGTAAGATGAAAAGTACCTTCAGGTTTTTACATTTTTGCAATAATACTATTTCACCATTATTTTAAATTTATAATTCCTTAATGATTAGAGGGATTCTACACATTTGATAGAACTTTAAAGAGTTTCTTGCAAACCCTGTGGTCAGTTATATGGATTGTAAATACCTTTTTAAAAATATATTGATTGATTTAAGAGGTAGAGAGATCAATTTGTTATTCCACTTAGTCATGCATTCATTGATTGATACCTACCTGTTCCCTGATTAGGGATCAAACCTGGCAGCTTTGGTCTATGGGGACAACTCTCACCAACTGAGCCACCCAACCAGGGCATAAATGCCTTTAAAAAAAAAATACATTGTGTGGATTGCCTATTCACTTTGTTTCAACTCTTACAGAATTTGTGTAATGTGACGAAATTAATTAATTTCCTCTTGCACTTTATGTATTTTTTTGTCTTGTTTAAGAAATTACATGCTGTCATGACTTTTTGAAGATCTTCCAATCTACTGTTTTATTTAAATTGTTTGGCGTTATGCTTGTCTCAAGTAATTTTAGTCTATATCAGAATAAGCTTCTCTTAGACTCACAGCAGTAAAATAAACAGCAGGCTTTCACCTAGACAGTATTTTTTCCTCTATATCACAATAAATCCCATTTTTTTGCATAAATCATATTATTTTATTTTAAGAAGTTTTATTCATAGGATGAAGACAACTACATAAAATAAATTTAAAAGCTTTTCCTTTTTCTACTACTCATCATGAGAATTAAGGACATGGTATCCTTTTCTTCATAAAAGTAGAGACACACGCACAACCTATGTGTTAAAAAATTCACACACTTAGGTAATTTTATGTGGTGGAACTTGGCAAAATGTATAAACAAACTTTCCAGCTGCAGAGTTTTGTTTTTTGCTACATTTCAGTAAGTAAAGAAAATATTTCTTTACAAACGAGCCTACATTTCTATTTATCAAAGGTTTGTGTAAGGCCCAGTGCCATTTTATATGAAAAGAATTGATCTTGTGAGATACATCAACACATGTAGCTCTTTAGTGTGACTTTACTTAATATAAGCTATTCTATGGGGTGAGTTTGCTGTGTTTCTAATAAGTGTATTTTATTTTATTTATTATTTCCAGAGAGAGGAAGGGAGAGAGGCAAAGAGGGAGAGAAACATCAATGTATGGTTGCCTTTCACCTGCCTCCAGCTATGAACCTGACTGGAGACCTGGCTTGCAACCTGGTCATGTACCCTGGCTGGAAATCAAACCAGCGACCCTTGGATTCGCAAGCTGGTGCCTTATCCACTGTGCCACCCGCCAGGACTTAATAAATGTGTTTTAAACAATGGCAAAGTAAAACTTCAGATATTTAAGCTATTTTAGACCTCTTTGAGTCAGACATGATTTTGTATATATTGAGTTCAGAGAGTAAATGATCATAAAAGAGGCCACAAGTAACTTATTGGTAGAGTTAGAATTCTGAGTTTATCCTTCTAAAGGAACACTTTAATTACCTCACTTAAACTTTGAGCTGATCAATTCATTTTATTTGATTACAAGCTTATATCGTAATGTATTACAGTTATTTACAATTTTTAAATAAATGTGAATTTTGTCAAAAAACATAATAAGAACACATGAGTATTTCTGAAGTCAACAGCGACCCGTTTTTAGAATTTGAAGCATAGTTTGAGATTAACACAATGACATTGCCCACATTTCGCACAGATTTCAAGCCAGTGACCTAACACTTTTACAAACATCCCAAAAGAACTCTCCACTCTCTCTGTGTGAGGATGAGCTTTTTTTAAATTAAAGTTCCAAATGATATCTTCAGAAATTAAAATAATTTTTATTCTACCATCTACCAATTGTGACTCAAATTTAATTAACGACCGAGACGATTTTCTATTTAGAGGCTTTTAACAGTGCATCTGTATTGTCATGTTTCTTCCTTTCATTTTTTCTTCAGTGTCTTTTCAAGTTAAACATAGTATAATGCTGGCTTAGTAATCAAAATTGTAAATATGGGGTAGTAAGATAACATAAGTGTACATCTGGCACTTCAATGGGTTTTCAGTGGGGAGATGAATCAAAAGCAATGAATCACTTTCAATATCTGCAAAGCAGGGCTTTTTTTTCTCTAATAAGTGGGAAATTTGGTGTTGTAAAACATAAGTGCTCCTGGCACTGGGGTTCTTGGTTTCCCAAGATACCTATCAAGGGGAAACCCGAGAGGAATTTCCAGACAGATTTTATTAAGCTTATGCCCAAGTGGGACGACACCAGGAAAAAGAGGTCCCTCTGATTTGGCGGTGGGTCAGAGTTCTGATTAGCTGCTTTTGTAAGCTGGGGACAAAGTGAGCTTGTGCAAGGCCTTTTGAAAAACTCGTGAGCTTATGAAAAAGGCAGGCTTGTGGAATTTTCCACTTGAGGGTAGTGTTGCCTGGTAACTATGTTTGGCCTGCCCTTACACTAGGGAGGCAGCAACTACTCATTACCATCACTCTAGGAAGGTCACATAGCGGTCAAGCCTTGATCACCTGGGCCTGAGGGTCAGTAGTTTCAGAAGGCAGAAAGAAGATAAAAATCAGCTACCTCTGTTTTTTTAAGGTGGTGTGGAAGGATGGTGACATTTTTGTGGTCAGCTTAATTCCCTGTGCCTTCTGACCACGTGTCATAATTAGCTTCCTGGCCACCTGGTATTTTTTAAATCCCCAGGCCTAAGTCCCCGTGCTATTTCCTAACAGTGGACATTGGTTGTTATGATCCAGTATTGAGGACAATAACATCTTACATTGCCACTGTCGCAAATTCTAACATGTTTTTTCTTACGATTGATTTTGCTTGGAAAATCAGAGAATTTGTCACTAAATTTTTTAAAAGATTTTATTATTTTTAGAGAGAGGGGAAGGGAGAAAGGCAGAGAGGGAGAGAGACATCAATGGATGGTTGCCTTTCACCTGCCTCCAGCTACGCACCTGGCTGGAGACGGTGGCTTGCAATCTGGTTATGAGCCCTGGCTGGGAATTGAACCAGTGACTTTTGGTTCACAGGCCAGTGCCTTATCCACTGTGCCACCAGCCAGGGCTTTGTCACTAAATTTAATGCCCTTGAACTAACTTCTCATGTTTTCCTTTTTGTATTTTTTGTTTGTTAAACAATTAGGTGTATTTTGTTGAATATATATGTATTCAACACTACTTCACTCTGGTTGTTGCCCATGTGTTATTTATATATATATAGTTTGTTTGTTTTGGTTTTTGTTTTTGCTTTTTTTCGCTCAACCTCTTCACCTTCTTTCATGTAGTACTCCAACTGCCCTCCGCTCTGACAGCTGTCAGCCTGTTCCATGTGTCCATGTCTCTGTGATTCTTGATATATAAATATTTCCTCTTCTCATAATAAATATTCCAAACCTAGAAAGGCCATTGCAATTTCTGTATTGTTACACATGAAATGTGAAGAAAACTAGGATCATTCAAATTCAGCAAATAAAAATAAGATCAAATCATATACTGTGGTACATTATTATCTACTGCCTTATGCTATGTCCTGTGTAAACAAACAGTTCATGCAGCCTGTGCTCTGTGGTGCGCCCTTTCTAGGTCAAGGACTCACATAGCATACAGGAAAATGTGAGAATGTCAACATGCAATGAATATTAAATTAGTGCTATTATTTTCGGAATATCTGGTAATGCCATTTTTAGGTCACTGATCTCCTGAGTTATTTCAATTAAACAGCCTGATAGTACTGAGAACTATGCACATTTCAGCCAGCTTTGTTTGCACATTTTGTTCTATTTCAAGAGGGATTATTGTCAAGATGACTGGCTATTTAGAGTCTGCGCCATGAACGGGACTTTCAGGGCTAATGCACACTGTGGTAGAATCAGGCAGCTGCTTTGATTAGCAAGGATATCAAGGCCCATAGGCTCTTAGAAAATAAGTTCATATGTCGAAATTTAACAGTGCCCTCAGAACTAACAGAAGAGAACACCAAGGCCAACTTTTTTATAATTCACTTCTTTCTTGGCTGCTGTAACCTGATATTGCACCTTGTCAACATTTAGTGAATAAATAGTCCTAATAGTCTTTCTTCTCTGGCATAGAGATGTAGAATGTTGTTGTTGGAGAAAAGTAGAGGAATAGAAGTGGAACAGACCTTACAGGGCAGCATATGCAGCTGCAGGAATGTACAAATGAAAATCTGAAACAGAAAACCTGAAAACCAGTTCTGGAAGCCTTGCTGTTGGTTAGGCAGAGGGGGAGTAAAATGAAATTGCTTTTCATGTTCACTGACGATCAGCAAATGATAGAGTGCTCCTTTTCTCTCTGCTCGTGGTGTACTCTTGCTGAGAATTAGAGAATAAATTCTGAAATGATTACATAGTTGAATTTGCAAAGATTTAACAGGGATTGATTGTTTTCAAGTTCGTCCTACTCAAAGTTTTCGGGAATTCCCATGATGTAAATTGTTTTGTTTTAGCACATTTTTGTTAGGCCTATCAATTTGTGTGATGTATTTTATGTATTTGTACATTTTCCAGTGGCATATGAATAGCTTTGATCAGATTTTCAAAAGGAAAATGGCCTGAGTTTATGATTCATAGCCATTTTGGCTATGACACATAAAAAATGATATACACTTACAGGTAGACAGAATGATAAATATTTTAAAAATCACCTAAATTACCTATCTCTTAATAAACATGCATGGTAAGAGCAGATACTTCTTAACGTGAAGATATATTTTAGTTATCTACTCAATATTTATAATTATACATTTTTTATTATTTTTTAAAAACCTGTTTCATTAATCAGAGGTCACAATACAAATAGCTTATAATGCAAGCTCCCACCTAAATTGGCCCTTACCAACTGCTTATATTTTTCCCTAAGTCCGTTGTAACAAATTAGCAAGAACGTTATTGCTAAAATAACAGATATTTATTATCTTACCACTTTGGAAGTCAGAGATGCAAAATCATTTCCCCTTGGCTGGAATCAAGGTGACAAAGAGCAGAGCTGGGCTTCCTCTGATGCCCTGGAGAACCCATTTCTTGCCTCATCTACTCCTGGTGTCTACAGCCATTCTTTTGGGCCCTTGGCTTCATCTTTTTATATCCTCAGTCTAATTCAGGTTAAAACAAGCAAACAAGCAGTAACAAAGCAGCAACAACAAAATGCTCCTTAGTCCTATGTTAGGACTAAGTTATGACCCTTGGTCCATGCACATGTTCCCATCCTAACCCTGTATTTCAGGTACTTATTATTTATTTTCCTGAAGCATAAGGAATATAGCGTTTTTTGTTTGTTTGTTTGTTGCTTTTTTTATTTATTATTATTATTTTTTTTGGTGTTTGGTAGTTATCTTATTGCCTGACATATCATAGGAGATCAATGTTTATTGATTATGTTATTGTGTGAAGTGTTGACTTCAGTAGTGGAAATGGTAATTGACTTTAAAATAGTGTTCTATCACTAGGGAAATAAGCTGAATTGCAATAAGAAAAATGGAATCACTAAGTTATCTGTAAAATAAAAATTGGATTACAATGGGCATTAATAGCAAACATTTCCAAAATTAAAATAGGTAGACTAAAGAAAATTGAAATTTTTCTGTGTTTGAATCATAGTATGTTCTGCTTTATAAAAAGTCATGAACTTCTTCGTATAAAAGTGACTATTTAAAATGAAATGTGCATTATATCCTAAAGGGGAATATACTTTTCATACATTTTCTAGGCGTTTCCAATCATTTCTTAAAATATGAGAAGCAACAACTCAGAATGCCCTTTTACAGTGCACTTCATTTTAAAACAGTGTGATATGAGCCCTGGCTGGTGTGGTTCAGTGGATAGATGCCAGCCTGCATAACCCAAAGGTCACTGGTTTGATTCCCAGCCAGGGCACAGAACCAGATTGCAAGCCAGGTCTCCAGCCGGATCCGTAGCTGGAGGCAGGTGAAAGGCAACCCTACATTGACATCTCTCTCTCTCCCTCTTTCTGCCTCTCTTCTTACCCTTCTCTCTAAAAATAAATAATAATAAATATAATCTTTAAAAAATTAAAATAAAAGTTGATGTAAAAGATAAAATATACAATAAAAACATCTATTAGAAAGCAAAAAGTGTGTGTGTGTGTGTGTGTGTGTGTGTGTTAATGCAACTGCACATATGCAGACGCATATGTAGCTGGCAAATAATAAACAAAATTGGTGGGAAAGTGGACTGTAGCTTTTGTACTTGACCCAAAAGGAAGACTAGAAATTCAGCAAGTGGTCTAATTGGGGCAGGGATAACAAAGATAGTGAAACACTAAGGAGTCATATCATTCCAGAGATATGCAAGTATTCTAGATTATTTGGAACAAAAATTCTTAAATTTGACTGATGTAAGACACAGGCAAACAGAGAAAGAAATCTTGCATAGCTCTGAATTATTCCAAATTATATTTTTACCTAATATCAATAGGCATGGGGCATAATTTAAAAATACCTTAATTATAAATTTATTATGAAACTATAAATAGTACTTAATGAAAACTTGAACATCAATAGGAATAAAATTAACTAAATATATTGTCATGCTAATGCCTAGTTCTGTGTTAAAATTAAGTTTTTAACTTTAGTTGTACTAAATAGAAAATAACTGTTCTCAAAAAAAAAAGAAAGAAAGAAAGAAAGAAAGAAAGAAACAAACAAAAGAGCTAGAAATGCGTAGAATAACATAAAGATTTATTTTTGGCTGGATCAGAATAAGCAGCGCTTAATCATATTTATGCTCCATGAATATTACTGGAATGCCAATTTGAAGTAGATGACATTTGAGGACCATGTTCAAGTTGTGGAAATATTTTATTTAACCCAAATGATAGGTCAATGCTGAAAGTGGAAAAATCAGATTATACCTTAGGTTCACAGCAGCAACTGAACAAATCTGATCATTTTGAAAATAACCAATTTCTATCCTGAAATTTTAAGCCAAAAAAGAAAGAAACAGAACCGTCAGCAACAGCTAAAAATATCCACTTTACTCCCTGTAACAAAACATTGGGAAACAGGGTTTGGACCTGAGACATCATTTACTGCCTTACTAATCATTCCTTCCCATAAATATAGACCCTGTGAGTTGCACATAAGGACTGAGCTGACAATTATATTCAGCCAGATTAAGGTTCACCTTAGTCTGCAATATAACTCAATCAGAACAGAGAGAAAAAAGGCACTCAAGAACAGTAATTTATGAATCAATAGAATACATTGAATTAATACAATAGAAGGCAAAAAAAAAAAAAAAAAAAAAAACTTATAATCATCTCAATAGACACAGGAAAAGTATTTGACAAAATCCAATGACTTTTTTATTATGAACCCCTCAACAAACGAGGACTAGAATAGAATTTGCTCAAACTAAGGGCATTTATGAAAAACCCACAGCTAACATCATGGATAAATGGTGAAAGATGACAAGTTTTCTTCTTAAATCAGGAACAAGGCAAACGTGCCCACCCTCACTGCTGGAGTTTCTGTCCTGCGTGGTTAGGCAAAAAGAAGAAATTAAAGGCATCCAGATTGGAAACAAAGAAGCAAAATTATCTCTATCTGCAGATGACATAATCTGGTATATGGGAAACCATAGTGAGTTCAGTAGCATTGCAAGATAAAAGGTTAATTAAAAAATGAAGTATGTTTCTATATAACAGTGAATAACCTGAAAGTAACATTAAGACAATGATCCTATTTACAAACAGAAATATGTTGTATTATGCAATGGTTTCTTATATGACCCCAAATGCACAAGTGACAATAAAAATAAGAAAACTTCAAAGACCACTCACCAAAAAAGATATATAGATGATAATTACACATATGAAAAGATGCTCCACACCATATCATATCAGGAAAATGCAATTTCAAGCAACGATAAAATACAACTGCACACATACTATAATTACAATGGCCAAAATCCAAACACTGACACCACCACCTGCTGGTGAAGATGTACAATAATAACAAATTCTAATTCATGCGGGTGGAAATAAAAAGTGGTACGACCACTTTGGAAGACTGATGGTGGTTTATTAATAAAGTAAACATATAGTATTCAGGCTATATAATTCAGCATGTGCTCCATGGTCCTCAGGAGTTGAAAATTGATATTGACACACACACACACACACACACACACACACACACAAAACAGCACATGAATGTTTACAGCAGTTTTTTTGCCAAAACTAGAAAACAGATGTTTTTCAGTAGGTGAAAGGATAAAATTGTAGTGCATTTACACAATGGAATATTATTCAGTTATTATTCAGCATTTAAAAAGAATGAGCTGTCAATAGCTGTGACGACAAAGGGGAGTCTTAAATACATATTAATAAATGAGAGAAGCCAACTTGACAAGGGTACATACTTTATGTTTCCAACTATTATGACATTGCGAAAAAAGTGAAACTATGGGGACAGGAGTTAGGAGAGAAGGGTGACTAATTGAAGCACAGAGGACTTTTTAGGACAGAGACATTACTGTGTATGATGCTATAATGGCGGTGTGTCATCATATGTGTGCATAAACCAATAGAGTGTAGAAAAGTAATGGTGAACCCATATGTAAACTATGGATTTTGGTGATTATAATGTGAATGTAGGTTCATCGATTGTAACAAACATAACAGTCTGGTGTGAGATGTTAATAATGAAGGAGGTCATGCAAGTGTATGGGCAGGGAATATATGGGAAATCTCTGTGCTTTCCCCCCAATTTTGCTGTGAAACGAACACTTCTGTAAAAACTTTTTCAATTTAAAAAATGTTTATTGATTTTAGAGAAAAAGGAATAGAGACAGAGAGAGAGAGAGAGCGAAACATTGATGTGAGAAACATCAGTTGGTTGCCTCCCATATGTGCCCTGAAGGGAATGAACCCACAAACTAGACATGTTTCCTGATGGGAATCAAGCCCCCAGTCTTCTGGTGTCCAGGATGATGCTCCAACCAAGTGAGCCACACTGGCCAGGGCTGAAATAAGTTTGTTTGTTTTTTAATCTTTTGCTCTACATATCATTTAGTCCTCTATTATTTTTCATTTTAAAATCATTTTTTATTTATCAACTACAGTTCATGTGCATTGCTATATTAGTTTCAGGTATAGGCCCTGATGATTGATATTACATAACTTACCAAGTGATCATCCCAATAAAGCTTGCACCCGTGTGGCACCATGTATAGTTATTAGGATATTATTGGCTATATGCACTGTACTTTACATCCCCATGACTACATATAATAACAATTTGTATTCCTAATCCCTTCACCTTTTTCACTCCTCCCCTCAATTCCCCTCTCATCTGGCAACCCTCAAAATGTTCTCTTATATCTAGAAGTCTGTTTCTGTTCTTATTGGTTTATTTAAAACTTTTTAGACTCAATTGTTAATCGACTTGTTCAATTTTTTGTCAAAATTGAACACTGTCATTTTCTTGTTCAATTTTTTTGTCTTCTTCTTCTTAAAGAAGACCCTTTAATATTAACATTAATGCGGGTTTGGTGATGATGAACTCCTTCAATTCATTTTATTCTTTCTTTCTTTCTTTTGTTTTTTTATTTTATTTTATTTTATTTTTTGGTCTAGAAACTCCTCACTTGTGCTTTGATTCTAAATGACAGCTTTACTGGCTAGAGTAATCTTGGTTTTAGGTTCTTGCTTTTCATCACTTTGAGTATTTCTTGCCAATCCCTTCTGGCCTACAAAGTTTCTATGGAAAAAATCAGCTGACAGTCTTATGGAAGCCCTCTTATAGGTAATTAATTATTTTATCTTGCTTCTTTTAGGATTCCCTCTTTGCCTTTGACCTTTAGCATTTTAATTATGATGTGACTCAGTGGAACTTCTTTGGCTTTATGTTTTGCGTACTCTTTTTGGTTCTGGCACTTGCATATCTATTTCCTTCATCAAGTTAGGAAAGATTTTTGTCAGTATTTTTTTCAAATAGGTTCAATTTCTTGCTCTCTCTCTTCTCCTTCTGGCACTTCCATGATGCAAATTTGGTATGTTTGAAGCTGTACCAGAGTCTCTTTATACTATTCTCATTTTTTTAAATTTGTTCTGGTTTTTTGTTTGTTTGTTTGTTTTTTGTTTTCCTATATTCCAAATTGTTGATTTGATTCTCAGCTTCATCTAATTTACTGTTGAGTCCCTGTAAGTTATTCTTCACTTCACATTGTATAATTCAATTCTGACCTTTTCTTAAATGCTTTTGTGGTTCTCACTAACTTCATTGAGCATTCTTATAACCAGTGCTATGAACTCTGCCACTAGTAGATTGTCTCCATTTTGTTTAGTTCTTTTTCTGAAGTTTAGTTCAGATCTTTCATCTCAGCCTTTTTTTTTTTTTTTTGTCTCCTTAGTTTGGCAGCCTCCCTGTGTTTATTTCTATGTATTAGGTAGAGCTGCTACATCTCCCAGACCTCATAGAGGAGCCTAAGGTAGTAGGTGTCCTGTATGGTCCAGTGTTGCAGCCTCTCCAATCACCTAAGCTGGACACTCTTGGTATACCCTCTGAGTGAACTTTGTATACACTCTTCTTTTGCTGTGGAGTCCTGATTGCTGTTGGCATATCAATGGCAGGGGTTTATTGGCAGGCCAATCAGCTGCAGTGAGTGGCTGCAACCACGGACCACCCACCTCCAATCACTGTGAAGGATTAGCTGTGCAGGGTTTCACCCATAGAAGAGGACTTAATTCATTTGGACTCCAGTGTCTTCTGAGTTCACCCCTTGAGTGTGTCACTTGTGAAGTTGGCTGGGGCATGGTGCTTTGATGTAGTCTGAGGCTGTCCACTGGGTATGTTGGCTTTGGGGCTTTCTGGGAAGTGTTAGCAAGAGGTATGGGTCATGATGAAGTCAGGTGCTGCTTGTTTAAGAGATTTTAAGAAAATCTGAAGCATGAGCTTAAAAGGTCATTTTTATGGAAAAGCCACTGGAAACAGCTTAGGGAGGGGCCTCAGGAGTGGGGTCCAGGGTGGGGCAAATAGGGTGAGCCAGGCTCATGAAGACTCAGGCCTGGGGTGAGCCTGCCAGCTCTGTGGGTTCAGCAAAGGAAGAAGAGCTTCTGCCAGCACTGCTGCCTGGTAGAAAGCTGTGCCCCAAAAACTTGCCCTGATGCTGGACAATTTAGTTCTTCCTCAGGTATCTCTGGTGCCTTTCACATTGCTACCCCAGTGCTGGAGCTCGGAGGGAGTGAGTCCAAGTAAACCTGTGTGTGTTCCTTTCAAAAGAACTGCCTGGGACTCAAGAAGCCCTCATCTCCTTTCACCGCAATCCCTGCTGGATTTTAGAGCTGGAAGTTATGGCAACTTCTCTTCCAGGTGCTAAAAGTCTGGAATGGGAAGCGTGGTGTGGTGTTGAGACCTCTCACTTCTCAGGGAGAACCTTTACAGTCAGATATCCCTTTCAATTTTTATCCACCATGCATGGGTATAGGACCAGCTCATTCCACATCTACCCCTTTTCCCAGTCTCGATATGGCTGCTTTGTTAATTCCTTAGTTGTAGGATTTCCATCCAGCCAGGTTTCAGGTGTTCTGAATGATGGTTGTTCTGTAGTGTAGTTGTAATTTGGATGTGGTTGTGGGAGGAAAAGGGTACTACATTTACCTGTGCCACTATTTTGCCCCTTTCCTGTCACTTTAAATAAAAGTACTAATTACATCAAATTCTCAAGTGAAAAAGACAAATCTTAAAGGAAAATAATATTTGAAAGTCATATGCATTTGGAGAAAAGTTTGGCTAGAGTAGACTCTCCATAGAAGAGAGAGAACTGAGGTTTTGCACTGGTAAGAAATGGAGAAAACATAGTGACAGTTTGGAAAATTACATACATACTTTTTTTTTTTTTTTTTAAGATTTTATTTTATCATTTTTAGAAAGAGGGGAAGAGAGAGAAGCAGAGAGGGAGAGAGACATCAATGTATGGTTGCTTTTCACCTGCCTCCAGCCACAGACCTGACTGGGGACCTGGCTTGCAACCTAGTTATGTTGCCCTGGCTGGGAATCGAACCTGTGACCTTTGGGTTCACAGGCCAGAGCCTTATCCACTGTGCTACCAGCCAGGGCTACATGTGTACCTTTTAAAAGCTTCATATGTAATAGTCTCTTACCTTACTGTGTCACATGTTACTAGATCTAAAGATTATATTTAACATTGGTAAAGGTTATACCAGAAAGTATATAATAATTAAATTCATATTTTTGAAGAGCATCATGTTATTTGAGGAAAATATGTCCCCACATACATAAAATATAACCACTAGAATAAAATAAGGGAAAAGAATCAGTTTTAAATAACAGAATGTAAAGAGCAATGTTTTGTTTTGTTTTTAAACAAATGCATTTTAATTTTATCCCAACCTATCTGGTAAATAAAATGTAACCAAGTAAAGAGACAAAGGGATACTTGTAGTTAAAATGTATTTGTTCATATGCAATAAAGGCCTCCAAACTACCACTTTCTTTCAAATTAAATCCTATAAGAAATGTTGTTTATACCATTAATGTGCTCCGAAAGCATTTATGTAGTGAAACATGTTTCATTATATTATAAATTATTCATTTGTGGCTCTAAGTATATATGTTTTTTTCTTTACTATGGAAGATGGAGGCTGACATATTAAGAGCATTTTAAATAAGGTTTTTCAGGGAAATGTTAATGCTGTAAGTTTAGGAATGTCATCAGAATGATACATTTTGCTACAAAAATGTGGACAAAAAAGACTAAGATGTAATAGAACAAATTATTATTCTTGTAACAGAGGGTATTTCTTAATTTAAATTTTACTGTTTCATTAAATGCACATTTTCACTTGTAACAAATTATATGAATTAAGGACTTTTTTTGTTCTGTTATACAGTGAACTCATATAATATATCTACCAAAAAATAAAAATATTCATTGTCTTAAGCATTGCTATGTTTCTCCACAATCTCAGAATATGCTTTGTTTCATTAAGAAAATAAACATCTCATATTCAATATTTTCTATCAAATACACTAAGTCCTTATTTTAACAACTCATTTAAACATAAGCATTCGAATAATACATTTCAGTGTGAGATATACAAAAACTCTAACATGGTTATACTCTACTGTAACTGAAGTTGATATATTTCCTTCGTATCTTGAAAAAAATGGAAGTCTGTTTTCCCTTTAGAGTTTAAATACAACTGACTGGTGTTGAAGAGGATAAAATCCAAGTCACAAACTCTTATTTGGCTATACTCAGACAGCCCACGGTTTGCTTATTTTTCCCTTTGTTAGCCCATGTTCATTTCTCTTTAAAATTCTCTGTCTCATCTTTGGGGACACTATTCCACCATCTAATGCAGTTCACTAGTTATGTCAAAGTCCAACTTTACAGGGTGGGAATCACAGTGGAGCGAAATTTTCTTCTAACAGAGGGGCCATTCGACTCATTTTATTACTTTTATCACCGAACATCCCAGCGAACTAGCCAGTTGACTGTGCGCTCAAAGACATGGGCCTGCCCGGAGGACTCACATCTCAGCAAATGACCCCCTTCCTCTTCCCGCTTGCCCAGCAAAGGATAGAGAATGCAATCATCTTGATCAATGAACCTCAGGAAAAGCAGAGCAGGCAGGACACTAATCAAATAAATGGATCTGCCGAGGCTCATCCTTCAACCCTAAACTTTGTTTCTGGAGGGCCCACTGGAGATAAGCAGAGAAAAGAATGCTAGACCATATGCTGTATTTGGAGGTCTCCACCAGGTCCTCTGCAGTTACATTTCCATTTAGTCACCTTGAGAATACAGGGTAGTGTCGGAGTCTGGAAATGCAGATTCTGTCTATAACGTGGTTATTGTCTGCAGCCTTTAGGTTATTAGATAGTGCACTTGTAATTAGAAGCATCTTCGTTAAAAGAGAAACAGGTGGAAGACCAATTTGAAAATAGTCTTTATAGGCTTCTTCTTATGTATTTTTTCATAGGTTAGAATTTCAAACACTGAGCAAAAGATAGAGATCAAACTATAAAGTTTGACACTAAAATCTATGCCAGTTCAAGAAACAACACTTCAAATGGATCTATAAAGTGATAACAACTTCAATAGATTGCAGTGAAGTGTATTTGAAATAATGTACTTCAAAATGCCAATCATAGGTACAATTAACATGTATTAAAATTTGCTCTTCATTGTAAAACAAATGTCAATCTTGATTGAGCAATGTTATGGACTTCTATATAGAGGTTTTGGACTAGAAAATAAAAATATATATAACATAGTTTGTAAATATAATATATGCATTAATACAGTGATTTTTATGATTATCTGGGTCAGACCAAGTATTTAATGGAAAGGGGAAATATTATGCCAGATAGTATAAACATTTATTTTATGTATTAAATTTAAAATATTAGTATGAAAACATTTATTTGAAATTGTTTTCCACCCCTCGTCTAAATATCCTTTGTCACATTCTTCTTTTCACTGGTACCAGGTTCTTGGCTTTATATTAGAAGTTTCTTAAAAAATATTTTGTGAATGCAATAGCATATTAAGTATTTCATATATTATGTGTGCATGTAAATGTAGAGAATATGTGTTTTTTATGGGTCAAGTTTACATTGGGGAAACGAGCTGATGAAGCGACCTCAATGACAATGCAGAATGAGGAATAGTTGAGGAGCAAGACTGTCACAGGGAGGGAGAGGTTGAGAAGTCAAGCCATATTAAGCTCTCCTATAATACAAATATATGGCTGAGGCAGCATGGAATTATGTCTAAGAAACATCCACCCACACACACCCCTTACATGAGATTTGGCATTAGATGTGTATGCAGAGAGTAAATATGAGTGTTGACCAGATCATTCTGACAGCCAAGGTTAAAGGAGTATACCACAGGTCAGTAATGTAAGAAACCATCTGTCTCCAGTCTTGTCATTTGCCACACCAATGCACTGAAACAGCAATGCCTTTAGAAGGAAAGAAAAGTGTGTCTTAGAATGTCCACATCAACTTCAAATATTGAGCATGTATGGGGTGACTGGGGCACTTATGTGAGGAGCAAAATTTAAGAAGGGGTCATAATGCTTAGTATTCAACATAAATGATAGTTGCATGTATTTTGAATAGATACATGAATAGATATATATATGCAAAAATAATTCATGCTGAAGAACATATGAAAATTTTAAATGAAGACAAATTGAATAAGGTCCCAACTTTACATCTATGATGCTGGGGTGGGAGTTTGATTACATCTATACTATCCAAGGGTACTGGGGCACTCACAAGTGCATGAATGTCATTTAATAATATTTAATACTAATGTTCACTCATTAAAGAAACACTGTTAGGTTATCATACTTTATGATAGACAAGGTTTACTTTAAATTCATATAATTCAATAACCTGCAGGGCATTTGGGCCAAGGGAGAGTGAAGCAGGACTGATCCTTCTGTCCTACTGTAGCAGTTCCACTTTCATAGTTGGTTTGAAAGATTTCCTTCCATCTCATAAATGAGATTTACTTCCCTCCATACTCCATACTGTTATTTGTCATTTTGATTGCTAACATGATGGTGTTTGAGAGGCTATCCAAAACACTTTTAAAAGAAGTGGGCCCTGCCCTGGCTAGATAGTTCAGTCCAGTACACTAAAAGATTGCAGGCTTCAACCCCAATCAGGGCACATACCTACAGGTTTGATCCCTGGTCAGGGGCATGCAAGAGACAATTGATTGACTTTTTACTCTTACATCAAAGTCTCTCTCTCTTTCTCCTTTCCTCTCACTCTCTAAAATCAATTTTTAAAAATAGCTTTGGGTGAGGAAAGGAAGAAAGGAAGGAAGGAAAGGAGGAAGAAAAGATAAGAAAGAAAAGAGGGAAAGAAAAAGAAAGAAATGGACCTCTTTTTGGCTGACCTAACACTCAGACTTAATTATATTGTATTTATTTGATAACAGCATTGGAAGATAGCTAATTCAGCTGCTTTTTCCTACATACTTTATCCCAACTGATATCTGCTAAGATTTATTGGTTTAATTAATTATATCTCGGACATCAGGAAAATCTTTGGAGTCACAAGAAAGCTTGCTTTTTCTTAGGAACTGCAGTAACCACAAGAACATAATTATTATTTGAAATGTATATGTATATGTGTGTATATGTGTGTGTGTGTACACACATATACAGTTAATATATTATGTAATTATATATGTGGGTTTTAAATTATAAAACATGGTTTATACGGAGGGCTGAAGTTTTCCTCTTCATTCTAATCTGTGTCTTACAGAACATTTGATATGTGCCAGCAGGTTGTACAAAAGACAGGAGAAGCTAAGCTATTTTATGAACTCCCAAAGCATGACTCAGTGAAGTCTGTTGTAAATAAGCCAACCTTCCATTAATCACAATGTCCGGGAGTGCGCTAACATCTAACATACTACTTCCAGGCCTGACAAACTGTAAAGACAACCCTGGAGGGCAATTCCTCTCCTCTATTTCAATTTTTCTGAAGCCCTGGCAAAAAAAGGAGGTGATAGATGCAAAGACCTTTCAAGGTAATGTGCTTGCTACTCTGACTTCTGTCATAACAAGCTATTTTTATATGACTATCCATTAATGTAGATGAGTAGATACTTAATTATTTAGAAATTAAAAGAATGAAAACATCATCCATTCCCTGAGGAAAAATGATATTTTTTCCTCGATGCAACAAGTTGGGTATGGTGCACTTCTTTGACTGCTACTACAAAGATGAGCTATAAATCATTGGATGTGCTCCCACTTACATGAGCAAGAGTACAATTTTAAGCATCCCTTTCTCTGAAAAGAAGTTTTCATTTCAATTAAAATTACTATTTAATTGTAAACATTCAGAATAGAGGTAGGTTGTTGAAGTGTCATTGCAGTCAAGATTTGACATGACTATATCTATGAAAAAACATAAGAGTTAAGTAAGAATTAATTCTACTCTTTGTTTTGAGGAAGAAAGTTACAGCTGGGTTAATTTTTAATGGTCATCTCCTACAACTGTATTTCTTTGAAGGCCAATAAAATATTATGATAGTAAGTTCTATTAACTATTTCACTAAATAACATTACATCTTTTACTTTATTTTATATTTATTTTATTTAGGAAATACATTTTGTAATCTTCACTTTTCCTAAGGCTACTTATAAACTAAGTGTGAGTAACTGAAAAGAGCAAAAAATATCACACAACCTAATCATTTTTATTATTTCTATAAAAATAGAGCTCAAAATAACCAAACTTTTCCTAATTACTAAAATTTTAAAAATATATAAAGCTAAATGCAAAATAGTTGAAAATTAACATAAAGACACCATTAAGCAACATTCTCATACAAAGACTAGAATTAACAACAGTATAACTTAATTTGACTTATTTTAGTATTTCAAAGTTTTTTAGAAGTAGCTACTAAATCCAGAAGATTGTTAATGTATGTTTAACATTTGTGAGCACTATTACATTAAGTGAATAGAGACTTATTCTTAAATATTGCATATGATTTATGTGTCGAGAAGAAAGAGTAGATCTATTTTTCCCTATTCCTTTCACTCAGTGATACTAAAATCCCTGGACTTTGCACATATGCCATCATAAAAACTCTGAATGTAAAGAGAAAGAGCAGACCACTTAGAGACTTGGAGACCCAACAAAGGACAAAATGACGTGTTCCCTCTTCCTTTCCTTGGGGAAAAATAACTTTTTCCACTAGTGCAACAAGTGGTATACATTGCATTTCTTTTCTTTCTGAATTCTTTTCCCTCCGACTCCAGACATGGAGCTGAAGAAATTGATGGCCCAGCAATGCCAATGGGTATGCCCAACACAAGCCCCAAGAAAAACTTACTCTTTCAAAACAAAGAACTGGGGTTTTGAGGGCACCATGAGCTTTGCAAGAAAGAAAGCTTCTAGAAAACTGTTCTCTGACAGCAAAAATATCAGCAAAAACCTCATCTGCTTCCAGTAGGGTAGGACCAGTGTGAAATATAGACCCCCTAAGGTGCGAGAGGCCTCCCAACATTAGTCTGAAGTCAGAGAAAGTAGCTGGGGATGTGAGGTTTCCACCCTCATGTCCGTTGGGAACAAAGGATGTGCATCCTTAGCACTAACGAGTCATACCCCTCCTGCACATTGAGACGGGGTGAAGTAACCTGGTGAGAAATCAGAACTTTCACCATACCTTGTGATAGAAAAGCCACCCTCCCACTGCAGCACCACTGAAAACCACGAAGGAAGAATGCCCCTCACTATCCATCATCAAGGAGGGGCCACCTGTTCCTTGGATATCAGTGAAGGGCCATGGGTAACCTGGACTTCCACCTTCTCCTGTTAGTAATGAGGCAGTGTCCCACCCCTTCCCTTGCCAGTTAAAACGAAAGGTTTAAATAAGAGTCAGAGACTTATAACATAATACAAAAATATTTAGAGTCTCTGGCTGGTGGCTCAGTGAATGCATCAGCCTACAAACCCAAAGGTCGCTGGTTTGATTCCCAGCCGGGGCACATAACCAGGTTGCAGGCCAGGTCTCCAGCCAGGTCCTTGGCTGGAGGCAGGTGAAAGGCAACCATACATTGAAGTACATTGAAGCTTCTTCTCTCTCTTTCTTCCTCCCCCGCTGTCCTTCACTCTAAAAATAATGAATACAAAGCTTTTTAAAAAGTTATAAAGAAAAAAGAAGAAGAAATACATGGATAAGAAGTTCAGAGCTTTATAGCTGTTCAAGGGTATTTTCAAAGACTATTGTTCTTACATCTTCCCATTCTGTTATTTCCAGCATATGCCTTTCATATTCACATCCACACAATGGCTGCATCTTTCACATTATACCTATCTAGGCAAGAGTTAGAGTCAGTGTGAGGAGCACAAAAGCCAAATGTTGGAGAGTCATGTTCTTAAAATTATGTTCCAGCACAGCTACTGTTTGTATTTCGCTGGCTAGAACTGGGTCTCAAGTCAACCCTAAACTACAAATTAGACTAGGAAAATATTTTTGCTTAATCTTTTTTAATAGAGAAAGAGAATGACAACAACATACTAAAGGCTTTTGTCTAAATATTCCATTGTGTTTGATTTGCAGATCATAGTTGAAAATGACAATCATAAATGGAGAGGATGAACAAATTGAAGTCAGAGAAATAAACAATTTGCAATAAGTTGTTAATCATGGAAGAAGATTGTCATCTTCTCTGATAGTTGTTCTTCTGAAAATTATTTGGGAGGTATAAAGGTTTAATTTTTAAAAGTCATGATATGGGTTGAAAACGAACTGAAACTTTCATATCCGAAATTTGAAACAAGAGAAAAATGTTACTAAATTTACTATATGGGTAATATGAGTGTTTATATATGTAAAATTTCTGTAACAAATTCATGTAATCATGCAAACACTTCTAAACCTTTGATTTATCAATGACCTGTTCACAGCAGTACACTGAAAATAACCAAAGATTTTCATGTCATTATCTTCAAATTCTTTGCATTATAAACAACCACTACCTCCTCAGGATACTTAAGTTACTAGAGTTGGCATGTAACTTAGAGAGCAAAGCATAATACCTTTATATGTTAAATGTCAAAGAAAAATAATTTTCTTATTTTTGGTAAAGTTGCATATAAATGTAAGTTTATTAATAGATTCTTATTGCAATTTTTAAAAACAAAATTTTCTAGACATTCTTTAGTGAGTATTATAGTTTATTTTATTCTTTGATTGTCAGCACACTTCTATGATAGAATATCTCAGGAGATCAATTTATTTGTAATTTTCTTGAAGGTGAAGTTAAAACTATTGGTTTTCATATGCAGGATCTGGTACCAAAGCTCAGTTCTCTTCTAATATCACTCTCCGTTTTTTGCTCTTCTCTAAATCATAGTTTTCTATATAACTCCATATTGTAATTCAAAGCAAATACTTACATTTTCTCACTTATGGAAAGACTACTTTGAACAGGTCAATGTCACACTAGGTTTATGTTACAACATGTTTTCAACAGGTTATACTTTGAATCCAAATTTAGTACCAAATACATTCAGCTCATGTTTAGCTTTCCAAATGGAGGACATAAGTTTTATATCCTCTGGATTTTAAATTTACACTGGAATCATTTTTCTTTCTAAATAATTTCTATTTTTGTTGGGATTTTTAAAATCTAGAGTATTAAGTTACATTTCTAGATACACAATAAACAAATATGCATACAGATTTTTTTAAATTAAGGGCAAAGCTCACTAATTACACATTTTTGCATAAACCTCTACATTTGTTTCTTTTTGCAAATAGAATTTCCTGCTCAAAGATTGGTCTTGCTTCATAACATTATTCACTTCTCATATTCTTAGCACATTTCAAAATGATTACTTTAATTACTAAAGTTATATTTTTCTCCTTTTCAATTATAAGCAGAATAAATGGTAACCAAATAGCCATATAGAATATATATATATACATATATATACACACACACATGCATATATATATGCGTGTGTGTGTGTGTATAATCTTCTGGTAATAGTATGAAGTTATTAATTGTTTAAGATTGGATGAATTTATAACATTAATTTTCAAAATAAAAAATTATGATGTTTCCTGCTAGGTAAGAAGGCATACTATTTTCAATTGGTTTTGGATGAAAAGAAATCCCAATAGCTTCTTGCTACTTTCTGTTAACAACTACATATGGCTATTTTATTGCAATTTATAATCAAGTCTACAGGACTTATGATTATATCTAATTATGATGCAACACCATAAAAATTATATATATATACATATATATATATAATTTATTTATTTAATGTGGCAATCAAATTTATTGGGATTTTATTGAAAAGTGTTGCACTATTTCACTGGAAAGATATACCAGTGTAGGCTGAGGGCAAGGAGACTGACCATGGGTTCTAGTTACAGTTTATAACTGCGGTATCTTGAACCCACCCTTCCTAAACCATCTTGGAGAAGTGCATATTCTGAAGGAATTAGCGAGCCAAATGCTGTAAAATAAACAAATACTTACAAAACACAACTCCTGAAAATCTGTGCTGTCACTTTCAATCAACTGAGTAGCAACTGAGAGCTCTAAGCAGCAGACTAGCCAGAATAACAAATGAGGCTGCAACATTTAACCAACACTTTAAAGGGAGAGTTGACAACCAGCTAGTGAGGTGAAGGTGACATTTGAAGAACATTTTTTTTTTTAAATTGTGCTTGCTTCTGTAATTTGGACCCAAACAGCTGTTTTAACAGCTAAACAATATAATAGATAATGTAAACTATAGTAGCATAATTATCATTCTGAGATTTTGCAACATATTCTGAATATAAAAGGATGTTAGGTATTTTGAGGGATTTTGGTTTTAATATGTTAACCATGATGTCAGCTCTTTGTGTGGGATAGCTGTAAGGATCATATTTAAGTATGCTAAATGTTTCTATTTGAAATTTTAATGGGGTAAGTAATTATTATAAAATATGTTGATTGTCATTGTCAGTGAAAATTGCAATGCCACGCACAGCAAGATTTTAACTGAGTGAAAATAGGTTTTTATAGTGTCAGTTTATAGCATACCACAAGTAATTGTCTAGGCAACCAGTTGCATTTTTATCAAGGACACATATGGTAAAACAACAAAAATATTCAAGTAAAAGTGTGCATTGCTTAGTTTTTCATGGTTTGTGATTTATTTATGTATTAGCACTGCAGTGTTCAATTTTATTGCTTTCGTCAGTTCCAAATAGGAACACTTTAACTTTCAACTACAAATATAATTATATTGACTTCACAATCCAACATGCATCCCTTTTTCACCAGTCCATCACTTTCTCACCAACAGGTTTTATTATACTCTCAAATGTTTATTATAGAATATAATGACACGTTAAAATAAGAGAAATCACATGAAACTTGAAAATACCTATGAGGAGGAAGCACAGATTAGAGAACATACCTGATGAAACTTGCAGGAGAATGAGGTAGGCATCTGACCTCCAGTTCAGGATACTTTAGACTGCAAACCATCTTAAAAATTCAAGATCTGGAAGGAGACCATGTTTTCAGAGCCACAAGTAAGATCTTGCGATGCAGACTGGTCTAAGGAATATGTCTGGTCCAAGCTCTTCCATAGCTTGGCCTCTCTGCATGTTCTTGCTTTCATCCTCAGACATTCTTGAGTTCATTTGGCCTGCTGCGCCCCTCAGTACTACGGGCCCTCTGAACATTGGCTGTGTCCTCCATTCTATCCCAAACCTTCCAGTACAATGATCTATTAGCCTGTGACCAAATGTATTCACTGACTATGCCTGAAATTTAAGAAATTATTCAGAATATAGAGTGGGTGTTATGTGTGTCTGTGTCTGTGTGTGTGCGAGAGAGAGATTATTAATATTAATATACACCTTGGGATGGTTAGATAACATTTGCAGGACCTAATTAGAAATTCACAATTCAAAGGTGGTTAATTAGCATTTGAAGCCCTTAATCAAGAATTCATACTACAGAGCTTCTATATAATCTCATTATACAGTACATTACTAAAAATGCAAAACAAAAGGTTCATCATTAACATGGTAAACATTAAAATGTTTTATTTGTGGAAAATCAGTCATGGTTAGCTTGTGTTGTTGTCTATGAAGACTGTGTAGTACATCTACCACACCTCTCTTTTGATCTCTTTCTTAACCAAAGATGCTAATTCCTTATCCAAGTAGAAGGCTGGCTGATCCTTCTTTTCATTGATCATTTTAGCTACCTTAGAGTGCACAAATTTTCTGCAAGGTGATGTTCTGTATGTATAGGAAAAACGATAAAAGCTGTGGTCAAAAAAATTAACCTGAAATAGTCCTTTCTAATTGGGTCTTGAGAAATATTTTCTAGCATCATTTATGGAAGCTTTCCCCTTGAAACTCTGGCTTCAGCTATGCACAAGGACTTGCTATTTTCAAAAGGGTTCATTCTCTAGCAGGCTTATTTGGTAGCAAGTGCTCTTCTCTTCCTGGACTGCTTGTCTTCCGCTCTGCCAGTATGTGAGAATTCTGATTCTTTCCTCAATTGTCAGCTCACAAGCTACTTTTCCCAGGAAGGCTCATTCTAAAGAGAGTTAAGCTCTCATTTCATAATTCACAGGAATTGATACTACCCATATTACATCAGTTAAGCACACTGTATGGTAATTTTCTAACAATATTAATAAAGGTTAACATTTAGGTGCTATTCCATGCAAACATTCGTTCGTTCCTAATAACAACCCTGAGATTTAAGTTTGTTATTATCCCAGTATTGCACATTAAAAAAAAAAAAAAAAAAAAAAAAAAAAAAAAAAAAAAAAAAAAAAAAAAAAAAAAAAAAAAAAAAAAAAAAAAAAAGGCACAAAAGGGATAAGCAAGCTACACAAGGTCTCAGATCTACTGCATGGTAGAGGCAGAACACTATATGTATGTAGTTTATTTTCATGTTCTCAACAAAAGAACTCAACACCCAGAACAAGGTTATATTCACAGAAGATACCTAACTATATTTGTCGAATGTTGATTGAGATAAAGGAAATATACCCACAGATCTGGCAACACACAAAGAATTCAGTTAAGTATTTATTGATGTTGATTCATTATATTTGCTTAATTACTATTCACAGGAAAGGCATCGAGATTTAAAGTTTAAAAGTTTATGTACAAACTCACATATGATATATTTATTCAACAGTTTTTTTGACACTGGATGTGAGAGTAAATTGAGTTTACAGACAGTTGCTTAATTTAGGTGTGTAGGCAAAAATATAAGGAAGGATTCAGCAGAATTTTGGAGAGGGTCAATGAAACTATAAAATGAAATACTCTTATTTTCCTTCTAGAGTTCTTTATCATCCCTTTAACTTCTTCTTCTTTTTAATGATTGTGCAACCCTTAATCAGTTTAATGCTTTGGGCAGATACTTTAGTAGATGATCATAAATCATTGTGTAAAGCCAGAGGCTCTGTTTGTGTGTTCTTGTGAGTGTCATTTTTAAAGATTTTTCAAATTGATTATTTTTTAGAGAGAGGGGTAGGGAGAGAGGCAGAGAGAGAGAGAGAGAGAGAGAGAGAGAGAGAGAGAGAGAGAGGGAGAGGGAGAGAGGGAGAGGGAGAATGTATGGTTGCTTTTTACTGGCCTCCAGCTATGGATCTGGCTGGAGACCTGGCTTGCCACCAGCCAGGCAAAGAGTGTCATTTTTAATAAGGAAACTCTCCTGTGTGTCAGATATGAGAACAAAGCTTGAGAGGGAAACATGAGCAAATTTAATTTCACTTAAGTTATCCTATCTCAAAATTATATGCATTAGATAATGAATATTTGTACCTTTTCAAAATATTTTAAAAATAGTTTTTATATACAAAAATTTAAAACTTGCATCAGCTCTTGCAAACTATGATTATTTTAGGAAAAAAAACACATTATTTTTCTTTAGATTCCTCTACAAGTTTGTCTCATGCTTAAAATATTCATTAAGCCCTGGTTGATGTGGCTCAATGGATTGAGTGCTGTCCTGTGTGAACCAAAGGGTCATTGGTTTAAGTCCCAGTCAGGGCACATGCCTGGTATTCTAGCCAGGTCCCGTCCCCAGGTGGGGGTATGAAAGAGGAAACCATGCATTGATATTTCGCTCTTTCTCCCTATCTTCCTCTCTCTCTAAAATTAAATAATACAATCTTTTTTAAAAAATGGTCATTGATGGCTTTGTGTTAGCTATTTTTTTAATACTTATATTATGTAACACTTCCCACACTTTTCTTTTTTTTTTAAGATTTTATTGCATTATCTTTTAGAAAGAGGGGAATGGAGAGAGGCAGAGAGGGAGAGAAACATCGATGTATGGTTTGCGTTTCACCTGCCTTTAGCCACAGACCTGACTGGAGACCTGGTCTGCAACCTGGTTATGTGCCCTGGCTGGGGAATCGAACCCCCGACCTTTGGGTTCACAGGCAGGCACCTTATCCACTGTGCTACCAGCCAGGGCAATTCCCACACTTCTTAGTCTTATTTTGTACATTGTTATTTCACAACTACTACAAACCAAGCATTCTGGGATTAAACACAGGTGAGCAGTATAAAGCAGTCAATCAATCTGTGTCAAAAGAAACAATATTCTGATCAGATGTGGGGAACGGCACAAGGTCCTAAACTTTGGAGCTGATGCCATCACTAGATGGGCCCTTTGAGTTGGCCATCTTGGGGTGAGTACGTATTTTTCGTGTGTGTGCCTACAGGAAACTAAATAGTTGAAAACAGAGTCCCTTAAATGGTGTCATCAAAGATTCCCTTCTCTTTTATACCAGCTTTATCCTTGTGGGAGAATTAAATCCTGTTGAACTCAGGTTGGTCATAAAGTTTGCCTGTTCCCATGGAATTTGAGTGTGGATGACTTGCATCACTTTTGAGCAAGAGATTATGAGATTCTGCTAGCTCTATTTTTCTAAATGCTATGTGTCTGGAAAATCACAGGGGTTGCTTCTTCAAACTGGGTTCAAAAGGAAAGAAGACTTGGAACAAAGCCAAATTTGACCTGCGAGGAAGGGACATTTAAATAAATAAATAAATATATATATATATATATATATATATATATATATATTAACCTGATGAGATTTTATTAATGTATGTCACTGCATTAATGTAAGATAGATGATAAAACAAAAACACATTGTGCCATAATGAAACATATAAACTATTAGCACAGGATGCTTTTAGTTTAATAACCACCGCCACACAAGGAAAATTGCCACTGAAAAATATGGTGAGAGATTTTATTAAAAGAATATGCAAAGCCAGGTCTCCAGCCAGGTCTGTGTCTGGAGGCAGGTAAAAGGCAACCATACATTGATGTTTCTCTCCCTGTCTGCCTCTCTCCATTCCCCTCTCTCTGAAAATAATAAATAAAATCTTAAAAAAAAAAAAAAAGAATATGCAGCCCTGTCTGGTGACAGAATGGATAAGGCACTGGCCTGCAAACCCAAAGATCGCTGGTTCAATTCCCAGCCAGGGCACATAACCAGGTTGCAAGCCAGGTCTCCAGCCAGGTCCTCAGCTAGAGGCAGGTGAAAGGCAACCATGCATTGATGTTTCTCTCCCTCTCTGCCTCCCTCATTTCCCCTCTCTAAAAGTAATAAAATAAAATAAATCTAAAAAAAAAAAAAGAAAGAAAGAAAGAAAGAAAGAAAAAGAAAAAAAAAATAAACTAGCAATGGATGTCACAGGAGGTCCCCCTGAGCAGAATTTGCCTTAAATCATGCCCAAGTACCATGCCTCAGGCAACCCAAGATTTGGGGTGCTTTCTTAAAAAATGCCCAACTCTCACTCTGATGCCTAGGACAAGCTGGGACTGGCGGTGCCACTTGAATGAACATTTCAAGTCTGAACCAGGGCATTATGTGACCCAGACACATTTACATCTCATTGAAGTGCTTCCATAATTTGATGAGAAGGAAAATGTCATAACCAGAATAACTAGATGCATAAGATTATATACCTATCAAAGCTCCTCAATGAACTGAGTTATACCTTATATTTCACACTTTCACATCCTAATCATTGGAGGTAACTTTCATCTATATCAAAATTGCCATAGAAAATAAAGAATACTTTATATACATAAGGAACTACTATGAACATAAAAAATTAAGTCGATTTATGTATATAAAAATTGATTGATTTCAGAAATCCAATGTTGAGTGAAAAAATCATAAACTAAAAATATTTCAGCCCAAAGAAAAATTTAAGTTGATGTTTTTCAACACATCTTGGTAAGCTGACATCAAGACACAGCATTTTACTATGATAACACACACACGGGACTTTCATTCAATAGCAATGTACGGGTAGGCTTTGTAATAAGACAGTGAGATTTGAATGATAAAAACAAGAATTGATATTTTTTAAAATGTTGTTGGAATGTTGAAAAACTTTGGTACTCACGCTACAATTTACAAAATAGTCTACTATTTTACTTTAACTCAATATTTCTATATGATGAAAATTAAATGGTAAATACATATATGAAGGAAAGTATTGGCTAAATATTAAGCTTTAAGGACCAGTTCTTAAAGTTAGACTTGCTAAAGCTTTTCATTGTTTCCAATCTTTTTTATCCCCCAAAGCAGTTTGCAATATTTTATTTATTAGGGCAAAATTAGTCCACTCATTATCTATCTCAAAATAGTTTTACAATAACAGGAGTGGATGTCAATAGGTAGATAGGAAATACACTAATATTAATTCCCCCAAATACACTAATATTAAGCATAGGCTGATACTTCAACCCTCTTGGAACATTTAAAACTGAGAGCACAATGTTAACTATAGGTAAATAATGCATTTGATATATTTATGGTAATAAATTCTGCACTTGCCTGATTTAGAGTAAATTGTAGAAGAAAGTTGTTTTACTATCTTTGCCTGAAAATCAAATATCTACCACAACCAATTTAAGAGCTGCTACATCCAAATAAAACACTTTGTCTTCCCATGCGGAGCACCGATCAGACTTCGAAGGTAATTCCTTTGCATAAACAATTCAAGGCCTATGTCAATGTTTAAGGTGTTCATTAGGGTGTAACGCAGATTATACCTTGAACATGAAAGAGAAATGCAATATATATCCCAGGAACACTGTATTTAAGATTAGAGTCAGAGCCACTAAAGATTCTGCTTGAAGGACTGACATGAGTGAACATGTGAACACTTTCAGGGTTAATAGAAAAAATAAAAGAAGTCCATCTTTCTAAGGGGACTCATGAGAGAGAAGAGGGGGCTCAAGAAGGGGACCTTTCGGTCCCCCCAGACATGTCTGTAGCTCTACTCCCAAGCATTGGAGTGACTATGGGTCAACAGCGCCAGCAGTTAGGAAGACAAACTGAATACAAAACAGAATGCCTAGGCTCAACTCTGTCCATTATCTGACCTTAACATAATGACTTTCACAGAAAAATGCACACTGTCTGGGCTTTTCCTTCCAAATCTCATGCAAAGCCTCTTTTGGCCATTCCTAACTTGGAATCATAGAAGGAGACAAAGTCTGGGAAATCTAGTTTTCATGGTAACCAATTAGAATAATCCAGGAAACCAATCACACATTAAGTTTAGAAAAAGGACTTAGGCTACTCTATCACTTAGCTGTAGTATTGCTGAAATGTCAACATTTTCTAGACTTCTCTTCCTTAACTTGATGAGAACAATTTCATAACAGCACCAGGATAATAATGCCAACAAGATTATATTCCTCTCAAGGCTCCTCATCTAATATAATTGTAGCATACATTTCCATATTTAAAATCAAGGAAATTAAATATAATAATTTAGGCATCCAAAGCAGAATTTTAAGTATAGAATTCATATTTAGTAGCCTCTGAATATAACCTTTAACCATGAGGTTATGATAACCATCAAGTCAGTAAACGCCACCATCAGAAATTATATATTTTTTTATTTGAGTATAACATCGTTAGTATGAAAATGTACTCAGTCTGTAAATTAACTTAGCAAATTTGCATAGTTACTCATTGAGGCAGAGGCTGTTTTGCCTCAATCTTTCCTGTGGCTGCATTAAATAAATAAATAAAATAATAATAATAATAAAGTAGCCTCTGACAAAACAGATTCAAACCCAAGGAGAAGTTTCTTTCTTTTTCCTTACAGGTTTCACTTAAAATTCATGACTAGAGCCTTCAAACAGAAACGTGACGCTGCCTAGAAATGCAATATATCTCTCTAGTATAGTCACTTCCCGGTCAGGAGATTGCTTTATTCCCTTAACTCTTTCCTCAATATCCAACTGCTGTACTTCTTACCTCTCAGCTAAAGGCCTCATCTCAGATTGCTTGAGGAAATAAAAGTATTCAGGGAGGAACATTCTCATATTCTCTAAATTACAAAGCCTGCTTTTGTCTAAAATTATAATCTTAGTCTTCCCTCCTATTATATTGGAGGCTCAGTCCCGTTCCCTGAAAGTCCCAACACTCCACTTACCCTCTGGACTTAACTCTCATAGCTGCCTATGAGGAGTTTTATCTTACTCCTCATCTAAAACTGAACTTGACTTTGAAACACATGATGCTTTCCACCTAGGTTTATCAACCTGCTAATGCTTCTTGTTCTGAAATGAGTACCATTGTCTCAATTGATCAAGCCCCAAACTCACAAATCATCTGTGAATCCTCTCTGTAATTCATCTAGCCTAGCAGTAAATTCAGGCAGAACTCAAAATAAAGATGTCAAATTCATCAGTTTCTCTCTATTCCCACTGCTGTTACCCTAACCCAATCTCAGTCATCTCTTTCCTCAAATTTTGCTATAATTTTCTGACCTATCCTTCTCAGTTCACTCTGCCTGGGTATTACTCATGGTTCAAGCATTGTTAATTGACTTCTTATTTAGAGCCCAGGGAATATGCAGTGCTATGTAATATGCTCTCTTAAGAACCATGAACTCTAGTGTGGAAGGATGTAGCCTCATTGTTTTTAAGGCCCATCACTCCATGGTTCAAATCCTTCTGGTAACTGTGTCCCTAAAAACCTTTTATCTTAGACTAAGAGAAAACTATCCCAAGAATGCTCTCAAGGGTAGGTTTTGTAATTGAATAAATGTGTATCTGACAAATGTTACATCCGTCATCTCTTTTTGTAAAAATGAGCCATGTATGAGTGGTTCCCTAGGAGAACTTTTACTTGATGCAGAATAAGGAAGAACTCCTCTCACTACTTCTCTTTGAGGCTGATAGTATTTGGTTGGTTCCTGGCATTTTTCCATATAACTATCAGGCAGTTAGCTGGGTGATTGAACTAATGGTACACCAGCAGCAGTGTGAACTTGAAAATGAGAAAATGTGATGTTCATTTGAAACTCTAGTTCCTGTTCCTATTTATTAGCTCCATGTTGAGATGACAGAGGACAGAAGTCCTTCTAAACATAATATTTTATTGATATTAATGTCCTGACTATGTGTTGTTGTTCATAAAAATTATAAAGGTTATAAACCCTGGATGGTGGCACAGTTGATAAGGCGCCGACTTGTGAACCCAAAGGCTGCTGGTTCAATTCCTAGCCAGGGCACATAACCAGGTTGCAAGCCTGGTCTCCAGCCAGGTCCATAGCTGGAGGCAGGTGAAAGGCAACCATACATTGATGTCTCTCTCCCTGTCTGGCTCCGTCCCTTCCCTTCTCTCTAAAAATAATAAATAAAATCTTTTTAAAAATTAGTGAATGGATACATTTACTAAATAAGCAACTGTTAAATGAATAAAAGAATGAGTGAATGATGAATGAATTAAATAGTAAATTACACTATGTAAAATATGAGTTAATGAATGGCTGGGATTCTGTCTGTTGGGCTACCAATTTTCCTTAGTGTGTACACTACATGTTTATCAGGCATTAATCAGATTTAGTTTTAAATCAGATTTAGTTTTAATTACAGACTAGGCACATTGACTTGACATTTACAAGCATATAAGTTGTATTTATATAAATCTGTTAATTTTCTAGGGAGGGTATGTAAAATAGTAAGTGGACAAAAATTAAAATCCTAGATTTATTTTGGCAGAAGCTAAGATTTATTGAGCATTTACTCTGTGTCAAGAATTATAAGTATTTTTCATGAATGGTCTCATTGATTCTAAGTTTTATAGGTGAGAAACTAAAGATTAAAGATGTTAAGTATCACCTCAGAGTCAACATATCTGTTTGTAGAAGCCAAAATAAGACTACAGGAAGCCTATGTTTACATTTTTAATGGAACCACACTTGTTTTTCTCAAAAAGAACTGGACAAAAGAGAAGAAAGGAGAATCCAATCAATAGGATAAAATCAGCAAAACAATATAACATTCAAGGACATGCTCCTTTCCATATTTTGAAAAATTATTTTCAGTAACTATGTCATGTTTCCTAGTCCCTTTGTCAGTGGAATGTAGCTCTGAAAATAACACACTGCTTAGTGCTAATATCTTCATGTATTTTTACCAGGTCTTATCCATGGAAATTTTTTTTACTAGGTCCCATAACCTAGTAAAAATTGTTGCTTATTAATATTCATAGGTTATGAATCTATATAAGAAAATTACCCTTGAGTAATCACCTGATAATACACCTGAGAGCTAGCCACTTCCAGAATTACTAACCAAACTTTTCTATCTTCTTCTGTTGCATATCTATAGTATTGCCCAAACTCAAATTCTAGGAAGCACCCCTCCTCCTTTTACCTGCGTGATTGCACCTATTCTTGTAGTCCTGGTAATGGAGCAGAACTTATCCCTATTCTGCTCAAAGGATCTGAGGTAACCAACTGCCCCAATTGGTCTCTTCCTGGAAATGTTGCAAAATAGAACCAGAGAAGAAATCCACTATTTCCCACAGTAGCTGAAATCCTTATAAAAAAAGAAACTGTCAACATCCAGGTTTGTCCCGGTGAAACAGAGAAAAAAATGATGTTTAGTTTTCGAAAAGAGAAATAAGTTAACGAGCATTCTCACAAAGACAAGCAGACAAAGCGGGAACGAGAGACCTGTTAACATGGGGATCCCTGAATCCATGTCTTCTGTGAGATCTAGAAGGGTTTCTGTTGTTGAGTTTTATAAACTGCTCAGTCTGTTCCAACAAATTCCTCTTTAAACTGCGACTAGCCCAACTTACTTTCTGCTACTTACCTTTGGAAGAATGCTATTAAATGTTCCTTCGATATTTCCTGAATTGCATTTCTGGAATCCAACTCTGCAGTTTCTTTTGTTCCGGGGCACAATTTGGGTCTCATATCAGGCAAAATAAATTTTCCTTCCTTGCTTGCTCTGTGTTTTAGTGAAAAAAGAAAATAACAATAATTTCTTATCCTGGAGTCTACTGCACTATTTATCATGGCTGTTTTTCTGTGGTCACTTATATGTTTCTCTTCTACGAAACTCTCAGTACCTTTCCTGGAGGACAAGGCAGTATTTTTATCCCTGATTCTAAAAGAGCCAATATCTAGAGTAGTGCTTGGAACATGGGTGAGTTAAAATAGAATATTTATTAAATTATTCTTTATGATTTTAATGTATCATTTTAATTATAAATATACTAAGCAGCAAAGGGTTGATGTTACTTCATTGAATCCAATAAGGTTTGTAGTACGTTAAATGAAAAATATAATATTAGTTCCCAGAAACTAACCTATCTGTCCTGATCAGGTCACTGCTAAATGATATAAGAAGCTCTATATTAATGTAACTGAAATTTATGATTTAAAGAATTTCATTGTGCCTTTAACTATAGGCTATGTTCCAAGTTTCACTGTAAGAAAGTGATTCATACATGTTATGCATTATAATACCTTTCTTCAATTATTGAATGACTCTGTTTTATAGTTTATCATGTGACCAGGCAGTTGAACTCCAGTTACTGGAAAATTATTAAAACTCTGTAGTAATTCAAGATATTTCCATAATATGAGAATCTTTAAAACATAAATTATTTTAAATCATTTAAGTAATATTTTCATCAATTTGGGGCAGTAATTAAACCATGCTCAGTTCACAGATTAATGGGGGGTTTTGGCAGTTTTTTAGCACAATTTTGATAGCAAAACATATCATCAGAATAAATGAGAAAGAATGCTTGACAGAAGCCTAAAGTATTCAATAATTTGAACTGTGGGACAACTGAGAAGTCAGGCTTAAGCAAGATGTTAAGTCCAAGAAATCAACAAAGCAATCAAGAGTGAAAATGTGCCTAGTAAATAATAGCAGATAATTATAATCATATCAAACCAGCCCAAAATTAATTCTAATCTTCAGCACAGTAGTTAAACATAAAAATAGTAGAAAACAAAACAAGATGATCAAAATAGAAGGAAATAATCAGAACTCAGGCTGTCTCATCAAGATAGTAGACCACCTACGTGCTATTTCTCCTTTTGCTTTTTAAATTTCACCTATGGGAGAGCCAAAGAGTCACATAATAAATACATAGATAAATTAAAACAATAGAGTAACAAAAACCTGTTATAAAAAAGCAAAACAGGATACAGGAGTCATCAGCAATGCAGATATTTTATGTGTTTCTCATGGAATATGGATAGCTGCCCATAGTATCTTATATATCTATTTACCCTGATTACATTTTATAAATTACTGAGAGAAAATAACATGAGAAAACATTACTGAATCAAACTCGATTCAAGAGTTTGATCTCCAAAATATATTAAGAACTTATATGACTCAACACCAGGGAGGCAGACGGGCAAAGGACATGAACAGACACTTCTCTGAGGAGGACATACAAAGGGTCCATAAGCATATGAAGGAATGTTCAACATCACTAGCCAGAAGAGAGATGCAAATTAAAACCACAATGAGATACCCCTCACACTGGTCAGAAAGGCCATCATCAACAAATCAACAAACAAGAAGTTCTGGGGAGGATGTGGAAAAAAAGGGAACCCTGGTGCATTGTTGGTGGGAATGCAGACTGGTGCAACCATTGTGGAAAACAGTATGGAATTTCCTCAAACAACTAAAAACAGAACTGCCTTTTGACCCAGCAATTCCACTGCTAGGATTATACCTGAAGAATCCTGAAACACCAGTTCAGAAGAAACTATGCACGCCTATGTTCACAGCAGTGCTATTTACAATAGCCAAGTGCTGGAAACACACTAGTATTTGTCTTTCACTGCCTGACTTTCACTAAGCATAATACTTTCCAGTTCCATTCATATTATTTCAAAAGGTAGAAGTTCCTTCTTTTTTTTTTACCTCATGGCTGCCCCATTTCCACAAACTCAGAAAGAGAGACTACGTAGTACCCAATTTTTTTAATTAAAAATTTTAATTTATAAATACAAACTTTAAAAAATTCAGTCAATAATTTTAAATAGGAGTTTAACTTCTGTTCATTTGTTTGGCCATTCATCTTAATTTGACCTCTAATATTTTGTCTTTCTAGTTTCTTTTTCCTTCAGTGTATAGTTTTACATTAACTATTGAGTTATTAGTATTGGTGTCTTTTCCTGTTCCTCAAAACTATGAATTAGACCACATTCCTCTATCATCAGCATTTTGCAAGATGTAGAGAGAGTGAGAGATGATGAATTGAAGGGAGGAGAGAGGAAGGAAGGGGAAATACTATTCTTTTGCAGCTTGGCAGCTTGGTTTCTCTTGAACAATTTTTATACTAAAGTTGGAGCTGTCATTGAAGATGGCTGATTAAAATAGATTAGAATTGTACACAGAGTATTTCTTACAATTTGGGCTTAATTTTTTAAAATGTCAGCAAGAAGAAGAGAGACGCAATACCTATGGAGGGAATGATTGCAATCACTATAAACAAGAATAACAGCAATTATTTCTGAGAACTGGAATGGAATGTGGTGAGCAGTAGATTTTAATTTTAATTGTATGTTTGTCCGATCAGTTTGACTGTTCAAGGAAACAAATCCTCCGATAAAATAAAGACACTAAATCAGAATAGATGAGACTGCAACTATAGTGTCCTAAGAGGACATTTGTAGCCAACTTAGTTTGTGCAAAAACTTTTATGTGGCCATTACTGAGATAGAAGCAATACTGTCACTGACAAATTGAAGCAAAATTTGAAGAACCAGTTTAATGTTATAAAAGGAAGTAATATGTTTTGACAAGTTGCTTTGGAAAATTCTAATGATATTTTGTACTTCAGCCACTGAAAGGAAATTTTCTCAATTTTGTATGTTGAATACTTACATCTAATAATAAGACTATGTGTATCATTTGTCTTCAAATTTTGTCTGCACACTTATTGTCTATAAATGGCAAGGGTGCTTAATCTCTAGCATCAGTTACTCATTAGAAAAATCAGAATAAGAATGGTACTTAGTGTTTATATTAAATTAGACTTTTTCATGTTTATTACTAAGGATGTACACATTTCAGAATTTTTAAAAATCTTACTTTAAGAGGGGTAATTAGAGCATCATTTAAATATTAACTCAGATACATTACCACATAAAATGTGTTAGTAGAAAAAGATCAAACTTCTAGTGAATTATTCCGTGATACAAATCCCAACACCTTTACTCTTCTTTGTAAAGTGTTCACTTAAAAACAAGCTTTAGAAGCAGTGAACCTAATGCATCCTCCATCCCGTACTTCCACATTGAGCATTTGATTTGCGGCACACAAAAAGTGTGCTATTTCTGTGATAAGAAAAATGAAAATCAGAGCAGCCTTTTCACCCAGTTCATAATGAGAAAGTCGTGAATTAAAGCAAGTTGGTTCTAATTCTAAGCTCATGATTCCATAATACCCATTACAGTACCTCTAAGACCACACAATCTCTCAACAGGGAATAGGAAATGAGAAGAAAGAACTAACCACCTTGACCCTCAACTTTAAGCTCAGTTCGTTATTCATTATTCATCTCTAAATTAAGGTCCCTCACTTTAATATTAAATATGACATCCAGGTAATTAAGGACCACTTTCCCGTGCCCTTCAGTTCTTTAGGATTTGTGGGCACTTTCACAGTTGATCTTGGTGTGCTTTCCTGCTTATCCTACGTGATCCTCTCTCTGGTCCCCATTTGCAATGAACCTAATATGACAATAACATTGCCACAAAACACCACACCCGTTTCCTACAATGCATGCTCACGCATACAGTCTCTTACAAGCATACATTTGGATAATTTGTAAAAACATGTCTCAATGCAGAAGAGAAATTTAATCACGAGTATATAATGGCGTATCTATAGGAATTGTTTGAAAATACTATCTTTTTAAAGACTGTAGTTCATTGCAGTAAAGAATGCAGAGGTTTAAATGTTACTCGTTATTTTCTTTATATTAAAAAGTGAGGTAATGGTCAATGACAATTAAGTCAAAAGACCAATTTTAAAACATAATAATAACATTGTTTTATTTTAAAGTGCATTACCAAATTATTTCATAAACTTCACTCTCTTTTGGAATCTCATAGACATTTAGTAGTGTTTCACTTTTAAGTCATAGCTATTTATTGCTTTGTGATTAAATTATAGGCATCTGTTCACAATTTCAGATTAGTTTAGTTTTTAGAATTAATCATTTTATCATCTAAATCATGAAAATAATTTTATAATTTATGATGAAATTAATTTTTTTTTTATTAAGCCCTAGTTGGTAGCACAGTGGATAAGGTGCCAGCCTGAGACCCCAAAGGTCGCTGGTTAGATTCCCAGCCAGGGCACATAACCAGGTTGCAAGCCAGGTCTCCAACCAGGTCCATGGCTGGAGGCAGGTGAAGGGCAACCATATATTGATGTCTCTCTCCCTCTCTGCCCCTCTCCCTTCCTCTCTCTCCAAAAATAAATAATCTTAAAAAAAATTAAAAGACCACTGGTAAAGAGTGATAGTATAAAATGAAAAATAGCATAACATATACAAAATAAAATATCTAATGAATTTCATGTTAAGTTAGAAATTACACTATTCCCTTTTGCATTAAACCAAAATGTCATTAAAAAAATGTGTGAAATAAATAAACATTTAGTAAGGATTCAGAGTTAACATGTTAGTCAGTTTTAAATTTACCCTCATGCTGAAATTTCCCTTTAAACTGTGTGTGTCTATGTCTATATGTGTGTAGAAATTAATTATATAATAATGATAAAAAACAAAATAATGTAAACAGTGTAAATTAACATTTGTGTAAATTATTTAAAAACCACAAACCTTTCTACATATATTCAAATGTGCATCTGCATAAATAGAAAAGACAGTATATACAATAACTTGGTAAGAAAAATTGTCAAGTTTACTTCCAAATGCAGTTTGAAACTTGTAATTTTACTTTTCTGTAGATTACATCATTGAAGTTATTTTCTTGAAAGGGAAAAAAAGCTTTAAATAACTGCATTTTTATATTTCTTGCCATTAAGCTACTCAATAATACAGGTATTTCTGATTATTCAAGGTTCATATAATATGATTATTCAGGGTTAAAATACATCTGCAATCATCAAGTCTTATTCAAGCTTCTTTAGAGTTCTTAGAAAGCTTCCCTTGCATACCTCTAGCATGTGAACTTTCAGCTTTTCTTGTCAGATTTTAAATGTAATATATATATATATATATATATATATATATCAGACAAAATAGAATATGTTTTAATCTGAATATTTGCCAATAGAAAAGAACATTTAGAGTACTTCCCAATTAAAAAAATTCACATTAAAAATGTGCACAAGTTTATAGCTTACTTACCCTTTAATGCTCAAATATTGCTAGGTAAACTTAAAAATGTATGAATATATTTTACAGAAAAATGCAAGTAAATAGATGGCTACAATCCTTTCTGAAATCACAAAGAAACCCAAATAAACTACTAAGAATATTAGGAGTTACATAATATTTTATTAAAAGTACTGTAGTCATCCTTATTTATATTTTAAACCATATACCAATTTCCTGACTATTATTTAAATTTACTTTAAATTTACTTTCTGCCATTCCGCAAATATAGCAATTCCAAACTAAGTAGTAATCAAAATTCATCTGGAGAGTCCCATTTAACCTGTGCTCACCACTCAGACAATTGGTTTCAATGGAAATTAATTCTAGAAGCAGAACCAAGCAAATGAGGTTAAAAAGGTGTATATAAAATCATCTATGTTCTTGACCATGAAACTAATATTTTGCTTAATGACCACTTGTATTTGGAGCAGAGAATATGTTAGTTTGACAAGATGGTGCAATTGATAAGATCTATGTGATGTGTGTTTCATTAAAGAAGTATATGCTTAATTCTAGAACATTTCTGAGACCTGCTGATTGATGTTATTTTAGGAAACAACCATGTCATTCCATTGAATAATTATATACATGAAATGGCTCAGTCAGTTGGGTGCTACCCACTGAAGAGAAGGGTCATAAATTTGATCCCAGGTCTGTCTTGTGGGTTGGGTTGCTGGTTTGGTCCCAGGTTAGGGCACATGCAAGACACAACCAATTGATGTTTCCCTCTCACTTTGATGTTTCTCTTTCTCTCTTTCTCCTTCCCTTTCCCTCTCTCTAAAAATAAGTAAATACAATCTTAAAAAAAAAAAATGGACTGATTTGGCAGTTTTAGGCTTAATTATTCTGTTTTAGATACAAACAGGGCACAGACACAAGTGGAAGGGTAGCTGAGTATAATGAAAAAGATTCTTCTCCCTCTGAGGGTCCCACATAAGCTTCAAGATGGGAATAGTAAAGGAGGAATTAGCTAGACCATAAATGAAATTAACTGGCCAGATAGGTATTCTCTCTTTGCTTAACTTTCTAACTGTAAGAATATGATTGTTAGAGGAAGAGAATTGTGATGGAGTAGAGTTATGTTGATACCAATACTTTTTAATAAAATGGATAGTTAATTGATGACAACACAATGCTTAACTAAGTGTTGGGAGCACCATTATAATGTTTGATGGTTAATTTTATCTGCCAATATGACACAATCACAGTGTAACCAGATGAACATGATTCTAGGTGTGTCTGTGTGAGTGTTTCTATAGGAGATTAATATTTGAATCCACAGAGATTACCCTCTCCAACGTGGTGACCCATCCAATCCTATGGAGGCCTATAAAGAACGAAAAGGCTGAGTCAGGGAGAATTCACTTTCTCTCCTTGGGTTTGAGCTTGACCCTCAGTCTTCTCCTGCCTTCGGACTTAGGCTGGAATTTATACCCATGGCTCTCTGGGTTCTCAAGCCAACTATACATTGCTCCTTTCTATTGCTCTTGTTTCTCTGGTGAACCCAGACAGATACATCTTGTTGTTTCTACATTTAGGAATTCATTCCAATGTTTGTGTGAAAGTGTGCATGTGGGAATTTCTGCTTACTTCACTTTACGTTTCTCACATTAGTTAATTCTTCAGGTCTTGAAGAGATCAGAATATTTTTCCAGCTCTCAAAGGCTTGCTTGAAAATGAAGGATTCAAGCTATGGTTTTAAGAATGAAGAGCATTTACACATTTATATACACACTAGAATGTGTGTTTCCATTAATAGTTACCTGGGCAACCATTCTCCTCACTCTCGTTTAGTAATTGCCATGTCCTGTGGACACTCAAAGTATCCAAGGTTAGGAAGCTGAAGTGTTCACACATTCTTAGAAGTCATCGGACTTTGAGACATTATGGGAATAATCTGCATACCATCCGTAGCCTAACTAAAAATGAATATCAGGGGCAAAATGTGATAAAGAAGAAACCTTTTTCCTACTATCATGTTTTTAAGGCTTTCTCCAGTTTAAATATCTTGCCCCCATCTAGTCTGCTTTGATAAAATTTTAGGTGACGTTATCAGGGAAGATGAGAGGGACTGATGAGTCAAAAATGACTGCCATCACCAGTTTGAGTTTATTGCCTTATTCTTAGAAAATTGTAATGTTCTAAGAAATGCAACCCTTCTCGCAAGCACTGAAGAGTTGTCAAAAAACATTGTCTAGAGAAAAAAATGAAAGGTAGGGATTCCAAAATAGGAAAAATAGCACAGATAATTTAATGAAGAAATGCAAAATCAGTGGAAGAAAATGAGTTTGGCTACATTTAAAGAAATATTTTTTAACCGCTCATTAGGTATATGTAACCTGGAAAATATTTGTTGTATTTCATGTTGCTTCCACTTTAAAAAAAAAAAAAAAATAGATACCGATGCTTGAAATCACCTTTGGAAATGTTGCATGTCCAACTGGACCTTTAATTTCTTATACTTTCTATTCTCATCTAATCATCCTTGTATGGCCTTTGTAGAAAATTCAGTCTGTGTAGAATTCTGTTTCAGGGGGGCAAGAAGTGATAGGTTAGAAGACAGTTTCAATGGCTGGTCTACAGGCATGCTATCCCTCTGTTTAATGTCTGGACTGCTGCCTTTATTAAAAGATACAAAGAAGGGAAGTGGTTTGGGTGAAGATAAAAATAATGCAATCCTCTTCAAACCATTAAATATCTTCAGAAAACTCAACATATATAGGCTTCAGTGAAGTTAAGTAAGAAAAGAATCACCAAAGGGTATGATTTAAATTCATAAAAGGAGCTGCAAAAACAATTCTTCTGAAACATGCAGACTTGGAATCAGCTGATGTTTAGGCTAAAAAAAAAAAAAAAAAAAAGAAGAAAAGAAAACAAAAGAAAAGAGACAAAGAGAAAAAAAACAAAACAAGTGGGCCTCTCTCTTAGCACCCCTAATTTACTGTGAGATGATAACCCCAAAGCCTGCATTCTTTATTTTGTCCAAAATCTCACAAACTAAATCATATATCAAGTAAACTTAACTACCTTGAGATAAATCTTTTTTTACTTAAATATTTTTCCCAAATTTTGTCAGAGCAGAATTAAAAATAGAGATGATTAAATTAACCCAGTTTATTATATGGACACCTGTGTCTATTGTTTGCAAATAAGCTCTGTATGGTTGCTATTTAGAGTGTTTAAGATACTTATAAGCATTGGGCTATTATAAATATTAACATTTTCCTCATCCACATATCCTCATTAATAAATTACTTCCAGGAAATTTTAAAATATTTGGAAGATTTGCTTGTTTTGTTGTTAAAATCCTTTGCCAAGCATTTGAAGTTATTGAACATTTTCTGTTAAAAGCATTAAACATATGAATTCATGTAAAGAGCTGATGGTTTAAGGGTATTCTATTAAATTTGAGGTAAACAATAAAAAATTTCCAACAATGATTGTATTACTCTGTGTAAGATTTATATATTTACAAAGAGGAAAACAACAATGAAAGAAGAGAAGGCTTTAGCAGTTTTGATTTCAGTGAAGAGATTTTTAAAAACACAAGTAATTGAAATAGTATTTTTGCATATAAACTTCTCAAAAACAAACAAAAAAATTCCCACACTCTCAAAAGCACATTTTGCTATTTGTTTAACCAAGAGGATGTGAAGTATAGAAACCACTGTCAGTATATTAAGTAAAATGATAATGCTAGTAATAATAATGTGTTTAAGAATCATTGAAGTACTAGAGGATTGAAGTTATGAAACTGTCACAGGCTCTTGGAATCACAATTGCAACTGAAATCCAGATTTAGCGACACGACAGTTCTCTGGCCATCCTCATTAACCACACCGACACACCCAAGACTAGGTGGTCCTGCCACTACCAACCTTCTTCTCTTCTGCCAAAATCTGCTGGTTCATCCAAGATGGAACCTTCTGAACCTTATAAAATTGCCTGAAAGTGCCTGAAAGATACAATTTAGTTTGGGACCAAAGAAAGACAGGAAGTATGGATTTTTAGTTTCTCTCTTTCAAGTAGAGGTTAGGGTGAATTGAAGCTTAAGAATGCCAACCCATCAGCTTGCAGTACAGGGGCAGGGAGTCCAAGACACTGTATGAGGAAGTCAGATATTTTAAGAGCTTAAACAAAATGTATTTGACAGTGAAACTTTCAAAGAATAATTGAGATGGACTTGTTTTGAAACTACTAATTTAAGATGGAGATACTTGCAAGAAGATAATTTTTTTAACAGTTTTATAAGTTTTATAGGGCAGCATAAAACAAAACCCTTTGCATTCAAAATGTAATTCTGATCTTGTTGTCTATACGATTCCTTCAACAGTTTACCATTATTTTTCTTAATACAGTCCTAACTCCTTAACCTTACATATAAAGCTCATTCATACCACTCTTTTCCTTCTCTCTCGCCAACCTTGTTTGTGTGTTTCTTTCAGTTTCTCCAAATATCAAAACATCTTTACCATTAGTTGCTACTTGTTGACTCTATGTGGAACATTCTTTTACTTCCTCCTCAATTAATTAATTGTCTCAGCTTCAAATGTCACTTTTAACTAGCACCCATTACTGAGATTAATACTGCATATATGTCTACATATAACATTATTAGTGGTGCTTTTCCATTTAACTAAAGTTGTCTCTGTATCATTTCCTCAAAGGGAGCATAGCACATTCCTGTTTTGTTCATTATATTTCCGGGTACCTTCCACTAGTGTTGGTACATATTAGAGACGCTATTACTTCATGAATGAATGAATAAAAAAAATGAAGGTACATTTGAGCTTGGATGTATGCCTAAATGTATCTACACCACTCTAAATGTGTGTTTGTATGTATGTATGCATGGATGTGTACATGATTCTTTAGCACATGTCCAACAAACTCCCACTTCTCATCCTTAAAATGTAAAATAGCATAACTATAGATAAGCTATCAGTTTATTTTTATACTATTACTTGAATTAAAAACGTAAATTGCATTTTTCTTAGTTAACCCTGTAACCATCTGTAATATCTATAAAACATTTAATTGTTTATACTAAGTAAAAATAGTCTTAGATGAATGTATGAAGATTTGGTCATTTCTCTCCTTATTATAAGAAGTGTCAGTAAAAAGAAGCTCTAGAATTCAGAATTATTAATTTTTTTTCAAACATCTATATAGAGGGAAAAATCAATGCAATTGAAAGGACTAATAAAGTTATTTTCACTTTATTATGCAAGTTAGACATAAAAATTTTAAATCACAACCTATTCTGACTGTAAGTACTAAGAATATGTCAACTCTTTTGAAATATATTTATTGCTTAGCTCATTGGTATCAAAATATGCAAAGGGAACATAATTGATAAATCATTTGTCAATGTTAGATAACTAGTTCCATTTCTTCATATTTAAGTATTAAAGTTTTATATGTTCATTATAAAAATTGCAGAATTGTTAGGATACTATGAAAATTGATTCTCATAAATATAGTGCATAACTAGAAGTTATAATTAAATTTTTGAGAATAATTCAAGACACCTGAAAAGGCCCCAAATGCTTTGGCTTTAAAGATTTGATAACTGTTCATACATTTCAGACATTTAATAAAATTACAATAAATTATTTTGAAAGTTGTTTTTATATAAAGTATATACAAATTGTCTCATTATAAAGTATATCTTATTTCATGAAAACAAACCTTTCAATTAAATAAGTTTTCAATGTGTTATTAGATCAAAGGATTAATTACTTTTAAATCAAGTCCTAAGCAAATGAAAAATAAACACTTTTCAAAAAGTTATTAAAAGCATTCTTAAAATCTAAAGAAGGTTATTTCTGTTATTGTGTACTTTTTCTTTTGAATATATTTAGAAATCAATTTTCAGTATATTCTTGTTCATTCCTTGACTTCTCTATGTATTTTGATCTTTCTTTACTAACATTAAAAAAGCTACTAAAGATGGACTCTGTTGTATGGATACTAAATTTAAACCCTGTGCTTTGTTTTGTTAGTCAAATTGATCCTTGGTAATTTGTTTAACCTGTCTGTTTTTCATTAGTCTCATCGGTAAAATGGGACAAATAATAGTACCTATCAACAGAGCTGTTAATAATGAATAATTTAATAGAAATAACAGTGCTTACAATATAGTGAACATCCAGTTCTTAGCATTTACTGCTGTTTTTATTTTACTACATTAATGGAGAAAATGGAAAATATAATAAATAGGACAAGATAGAAGATATAATTAATTAGTTTGTAAATGGAGTGCTTGGGCTAAGCATCTCACTCCTGTCTTGACCTGTTCCCTCAGTTGTAAACTCTAAATAAAGAGTTACTTTTTCAAACATTGTTAAGAAAGTATGTTTTGATAATAAGCACTAAAGTGATGCTCAAAATTATTCAACAATTGCTATGTTAATAATGAAAACCACAAGATGTGTACCACCACAATAGACCACCAGAATATAATGGTTCTGACTTCTAAGTTAAAGTATATATTGACTTCTAGAGTTAACATGTTAAACAAACAGCTAAAGCAAGCATAATAGATAAAATAATTCAACTCTTCAGTGTTCTTATCATTAAAAGCAAACATACACACAAGCAAAGGGGTAGGAGAAAATATCTGGATGTTTGGACATGTTTATGATATTGATCTTCATGATGGGCTTACAGGTGTACACATATCTTTACACTCATCAAAATGATTAAAACAATTAAGCTCAGTTCTAAATCAATTGTACTTTAATAAACTTATAAAATGAAGAACAGAACTCTCTAATTCAATAATATTGCTTACTTTAATAATTATAAATTTGCTTGATTGTGTGTCTTTACATACCATAAAAGCATGAAGGAATAATTCTTTATTATGACATGCTATTTTTTTATTTTGGTAAAATTTTGGATTTTAAAAGAAACATGCTAAACAGGCCTCATGGCATTATAAAATCCATTCCATCAATTTGAACTGTCCAGCATACAACTGAAAACAACTAAGTTAGAAAAATTACCTGGTACCTAACTTAATTAATTAAATTGCATTAAGGGAACTAATAATGAGCTGACTCTAAATCCTCCAAATGTAAACAGATAGTTGATTGGGATTAATGAATCTAGAAGAAATTCGCATTAGCACTGTCACCATGCAAACTGGATTTTGGCTGCTTGGTGCCTTTTTATATGACTCAGTGATTTATGTTGAAGGAAACAGGTTTGATTAACAGGGTTCCAACCTTGGCGGGTGGAGGTGAGAGCACTCTGGTCAGAGCCCTTCTCTCCCATGAGACCCTTTGCTCCCCAAAAGGCTACAAGCCAAACCATGCCCAGAAGTTCCCCATTCCTTGACCTGCCCATAAGTTGGTTGCACAAACAGATGTCTCTTCTCTCTGGGATGCACACTCTCAGGTTTCAGAGTCACCATCTTCTCCCAGCAGCTCTGTCCTTCAGGATCTGGGGTGCCCTGCTCTCGGTCTCCATGAAGGATCTCAGGAAGACACGTGTGGTGTTCCCCTGGAGCATGGTGTCTCAGGTGCTGCACTCCTGCCTCCAGGAGTGGGCTCCCATCCATGCAGGGTCTAAGCATGTAGCGAGCCCCTCACCTCCTTTCAGGAAGACACAAGTTGTTAATTTGCTTTTGTTTTGCAGTGGGCCTCAGACCTGTGCCTCTCCCGTTGTGGGCATTCCTTCCTGCCACCTGCCTTTTGTGTAGGATTGGCGGGTTCCCCTGTTTTCTGGGAACCCATGCTCTGTACCGTTACAGCATGGTTCTAAATGAGAACTTATAGGAAATACTCTTTCATTGTTGAGAGATGCTGACCTTCACTCTGCTTTTCTAGAAATAACTTTTATCATTAAGAAAAGTAGGAGTTGGGGCTGATCATTGCACTGCAGATAGAGTAATGGCATTCTCACAGAGGAAACAGTCACCAACGTACTGCCACTTATGAACTATTACATTTGTTGCAATATACAAAACCATTTAGGTCTCTTATTCAACATAAAGATCTCCAGAACAATAGTCCCCTACCAAATGGACTGACCCCTGTCACTTCCAGGTTTTGTTACCTACTTCCTTCAAGGAAATTTATCATCAAAATGAGGAGCAACAATTAAGTCCAGGCTAACAGGCAAAAATCATTCTTAAAATATAGCACTATTAGTCATAACATTCCTCTGAAGTCAACATGATTACCAAACAGATGGAAAAATCCAGGAACAAAGAGGTTAATTGTCTGACACATGCAGTCACTAGCTGAAGAGGAGAGGGGACCATGGACACCCAACTCACCAGTTCCCAAGGCCAATAAATTAGGAGGAAATGACTGAGTGCTTTTACTATTTGACATATCTATTGCAACTAATTAGCACTAATTAGCACTACTGTTCTCCCACTTTGCAAGACTTAAGGCATTTTTGAAAGCCTTGTCACTTAGGAAATTATTTAGTACTTCGTATTATTTGAAGATGTAGCCTGAAGGAAATTCAGGACAAAATATTCCTCTTCAAATTACTATTTTTTCTCACAGTTACCAACCAGCTATACATAGGAGGGAAAATAGTGTAATAGAGGAAAAATACTTTCCTAGTCACTCGCCAAACACCCTTTATCTTCCAGCACACAGCGCTGATAAAAGCATGATTGGTGTATATGATTTATGCTTTAAGCTTAAGAAAAAGCCTTTTATCTACACACAAATACACAGTGTAGTTCCAATGGATAAGAATGACAAAAAGTGAAAACTTACCAGCGTGAGAAAACAGATTTTGATTAGCTCCCCTACCCTTGTACATTAGGAAGGAGAGAAAAGTATTTGCTGGCCAGATTTTTCTAGACTCACTTCTTGCACAGAATTTTAAAAATAAGGCAGAAAGCACAAGGCTCGAGAGAAGTCCTTATAAAATAAGCCGTGAATTTAAAGTGGAAGGTTATGCAAATTTAGTAGTGACATAGAAAAAGAATCCGTCAATATTCAAATCCTATTATTTTAGGAGTCCCTAAGATCATTCATATACTCAATAGATGACCCCAAACCAGAAGACTTGAAAAAACTGTGGTGTCCATGTTATGGTTTATGACAGTAAAATGATACAAATTGAAAGCATCAAAGGGAAGAGGTCCAGGGGGTGAAGTCCCATAACAACTAGTATATGCTTCCCAGTGTTCTCTCCCAGTGAGGTCACACAGCCATGCTCCATTTTCCCAGCTTATAAGAGGTTCTCAAAAATGGGCAGATGTGATAGAAAAACACATTTACTGACCACATATGAGATACTAAAAAGTATCCTCCTAAGTGATTCATAGAAGTTAACTCAATCATCACAATAACATGTAACTTCTGACACTTCACTGTGTTCTGAATGCACTATAAGTAAGAACAGAAGCCTTCAACTCTGACACAAAGCCAGGGCTGTTAAGATACTTCAATCACTAGTCAAGAATCTTTTAATGATCAGGAGAAGCAGCTACAGGTTCTGGAGCCAGTCTGCCTCAGTTCACAATTGGATTCTGGCACTGCTAATCCTTCAATAAGGAAATTTAGGCACTGCATTTAACCTCCACTTATCTCTTCTATTATGTGTAATGGAACGGTGAGTTAGTGTAGTTACAGTTCCTAAGTGTTTCCTGATGCATTCCAGGCACTTAAAAAATGGTATTGATTGCTGTAATTATTATTATCAGTAGAGGCAGGGACCTGAGTTCATCTAGCAGCCTATTAGCAGAAGGATATCCAGCGTGGTGGGGTGATAAAAGTATACTAGCAAATAAACGTACAAAAAGTTGTGATGGAATAGGATACGTGAGATATGAGAGAGAAAGGTAGGAGCATGTAAAGTTTTACTGATAGGGCTGGGTTTGGAGTTAAGATACCAGGAACATTTTAGAAACAAGAAAAATTAGAGAGTTTGACAGGACCTGGAGCGATTGGAGAACATTACATAGCTGGGGATAATAAAACAGGATAGAAATTTGGCAAGAAATGAAAATGCGGACCTGCAGCAAGATCATGGGAATCCCTAAATGATGTATTGAAGATTATATCCTTATTAGAAACATTTATGTGCCATTGCTTTGCTTTTAAGGAAGAGATAACATAATCCACATTTACGTCTTTAAAAGTGTAGGTCTTGCGTAAAGAAGATATACTTCTAGAGAGTTGAATGGGAGAAGACTCATGATAAAGACAGGAAAGATGTTTGGTTGAGTGAGAGAAAAGGACCTGGAATTGCCTGGTGCTGGTAATAGAAAAGCTGCCCAATTTTTAAAATGGTTTTGGAAGTCAACGATCAATGTTTTTGTCATAGTGAGGGGTTCTCTAAGAAGAACGCAAAGTTTCTGGTGTTGGTGGATGAGAACAGGCTGTATCGTACACCCCCGGAGCATTTAGGAGAAGCTGGTTAGAAGGTAAATAGGCAACATGGGCCAAGATATGCTGGTGTGGAGGTAGCTGACTGCAGCTGGCTGTGTTCCTCCAGCCCAGGGGAGCGAGCAGGCTGGCCTGCAAACCTGGGCTTATGAGTCATCTATCTGCAAATAGAAAAGCAAAACCATTACAAACTAAAATTGGGGGGAAAGGGCTGTAATCTCCTTCTGCATAGATGAGAAGAGAGGGAAGGTAATTTACAATAATTATGTGGTGCTGGGATGGTGAGAAAATGCCATTGAAAGTTTATATAAATCTAAATTCTCTGAATAAAGGATGCCCCCTGAGTATTGTACCTTTCTTAAATCTACCTGGCTTATGAAAATAGAGCTCTTCGAAAACAGTAAATGAGATCATTTCTTTTGTCAATTTGCCACTGGTACTTAACAGTTTGGCTTTAAATAAGAGCTTTATACAGCAAAAGATTTTTGAAAATAAGATACATTCTCCTAATATAATCCCCAAGTACATTTTTAATAATTAGGTATATCTAAACAGCAAGTGTAATGCTACTGACCAATATGTTTGATTTGGACCTCAAATCAAGAGACTTAATTATTGGAATTAACAAACTAATGCAGAAGAAATTTTGGAAAGATTTAAGTAATCTAGAAATGAAACTCAAAATAAATGAAGAATAACTGTCTGCTTACTTTCATTTTAAAACCACCTGAAATAAAAATCCTGAGGTTAGGCCTATTTCCCTATACAGAATGATGAACTATTTTAGGGGAAGTTCTTACAACTTAGTTGTATTTTTATTGCATTCATGTTCACAATTGCTAAGACATTGATCACTTTTGCATATACAGTGATAAAGTTTCTATTTCCAGATCATGAATTTGTATAACTCTTCAGCTACCAAATGGCTCCCTACATAGAAAGTGGTTTTTATTATTATTATTATTATTTTTAGAGAGAGGAGCAGGAAGAGAGGCAGAGAGGGAGAGAAACATCAATGTATGATTGTCTTTCACCTACCTCCAGCTACAAACCTGGCTGGAGACCTGGCTTGCAACCTGGTTATGTGTCCTGGCTGGGAATCAAACTAGTGACCTTTGGGTTTGCAGGCCGGCATCTTATCCACTGTGCCACCAGAGAAATTATTTTTAATACAAACAAGTATCATAAAATTCCATGACTGTTCCATTACAGGGAGGATGATAGTTTTTCTAATCACCTATTACTTGTGAAGTACAATGCCTACTGTGTGCCAGGCACTGTACACAGTGTGCATAATTCTCACAACAATGTTATCACATTCTTTACCACATCATCCAGTGTAGGAGAGGAAGTAAAGTTGTTTAGCATTCAGTTAAGAACCAGACCAAAATACAAATCATGTTCCAGATTTCAAACTATTGCTATAATGCTTTTATATACTTCAAGTGCAACTTATCTTATTCTAAATATTTTATTGTTTATGATATTATAGTTGTCCCAATTTTCCTTCTTTGGCTCCCTCCCCAACTGTCCTTTGCACTGTCAATCCCAGCACTGTCGTCCATGTCCATGGGTCATGCGTATATGTTCTTTGTCTAATGCCTTCATCTTTTTCCAGTGAGTCCCTCCCTCCTCTTCCCCTCTTACAACTCTCTGTCTCTTCCTTGTTTCTGTGCCTCTCATTCTATTTTTCTCCTTAATTTACTTTATTCCTTAGATTTCAGTTATAAGTGAGATCATATGGTATTTATTTTTCATTGTCTGGCTTCTTTCAGTTAGCAAAACAGTCTCCAGTTTCATCCATGCTGTCCCAAAAGGTAAGAATTCCCTATTTTTTACTGATGCATAGTATTCCATTGTGTGAACACATCACAGGTTTTTTTATCCACCCATCTACTGGCAGGCACTCAGGCTGTTTTCAAATCTTGGCTTTTGTAAATAATACTGCTATGATATATATAATGGGTGTGTGTATATATATATATTTTGAATTGGTGTTCTGGGGTTCTTTGAATATATTTCCAGAAGCGGAATTGCTGGGTCCAAAGGCAGTTTCATTTTTAATTTTTTTGAGGAAACTTCATACTGTTTTCCATAGTGGATGCACCAGTGTGCATTCCCACCAACAGTGCACTGGGGTTTCCTTTTTTCCATATCCTCTCCAGTACTTCTTGTTGATTTATTAATAATGGTCATTTTAGTATGTGTGAAGTAATATCTCACTGAGGTTTTAATTAGCATCTAATTGCTTGTGATGTTGAGCATTTTTTATATGTCTATGGCCATTTGTATCCTTCCTTGGAAAATTATCTGTTTAGGTCCTTTGCCCATTGTTTTATTAGATTGTTTGTCTTCCTTGTGTTGAGTCATATGAGTTGTTTATATATTTTGGAGATTAAACCCTTGTCTGATGTGTCATTGGCAAATATGTTCTCTCATACAGTTGGCTCCTTTTTCATTTTGATGATGGTTTCTTTAGCTGTGCAGAAGCTTTTTAATTTGATGTAGTTCCATTTATTTATTTTTCTCTTTGTTTCCCTCGCCCTAGGAGATATATTGGGAAAAATATAGCTATGCAAGATATTAGAAATTTTACTGCCTGTGTTTTCTCTAGAATTTTTATAGTATTAGAACTTCTGTTTAAGTCTTTATCCATTTTGGGGTCATTCTAGTGTATGGTGTAAGTTGGTAGCCTGATTTCATTTTCTTTCTCCAAGTGCTAGCCCAGTTCCCCAACACCATTTATTGAAGAAACAGTCTTTCCTCCATTGTGTGCTCTTCATCTCAAATGCAACTTATTTAAAATAAACCTGCTACTTCTCAGTAGACTAAATAAAAGACACCATTATTTGTTCATTTTGAATCAGAATTCTGAGGCATCCTAGACACCAACTTTTCTCTGTACTCTCAAACACACTTTATGAACAAATCACAATATTTCACCTTCCTATCCACTCTAAAGCATTTCCCCCTTTTCATATGTGCTATTTTCGGGTTAGAATATGGCTGTGTTGTTTTGCTTTTTTATTACAATTATCATCATAGTTGCTTTCTTTCCCTATATAGAACACTAATTCACTCTATCATTCACATTTATGTTAAACTAGCTTTTATTTTAAAATACCAATTTATTTCTTAAAATCACATGTTGTTATCTTTAGACTATCTGATTCTGATAAAAAGCAATCTCTGCTTTGCAATCCCCCCCCCACACACACACCTATTGTTTGGGTCCCTATTTTTGTAACCAAACGAAGTGCCTATTATATGTATTATATATTATTGCTTCTAAATATCAGGCTGTAATAGTCCTACTTTTGCTACTAGAAATAAAGCTTTCTATGTTTTTGTCAACTTCATTGTATTTTTATGTTCTCTATGAGCTCATGTAATGATAAGTGTTGATATGAAAATAAGGGGATGAAATATATTCTATTTCTGGGTCACTTGACTCTACAGGTGAACTATACCCATATAAGTGTCATGTAACTAGCTGAAATTCTGTGTAGAATTTCATATTTTGATATGGTAATTGACATAGCTTATTCTTTCTAATTTGTACAAATAATACTCTAGTTCTCCATCCATTGACTCAACACATTTATTATTTCCATAAGTAGCACAGAACTAGAACACTACACTTTTATTTTGAGCTTTAAAACACACGGCTTAATTCCTTTACAAACATAAGCATATGGAATTCAGACTTTTTTTTTATTTGCAGGAGCTACACTCTAGGTTTGGAAAAAATGTCATGGAGCTTCTAAAATTTGATGTTAAAGCACTGAGGAAGAGTTAATGATGGGTTAACAAACATCATACAGTCAAGCAACAAGCAGAGACATGCTGACTGTGCATACAGCAACAATTTCCGGACGTGACAGGCAAAACAACAACAAAAATAGCTATGGAAAAACTAAAAAATCACTTCTTGGACTGAACTGATGGAAGAAGTTTGAGAAAGAGAACATGAAAAAGTAGATGTTAGTTTGCAACTTCACTCTCTATAGTGCCCAGGTTTGAGGTTAAAAAGGGTAGAATGTAGAAATATTGATTAGAAATATTGATATTTCAAGAGTAATCCGAGAGATATCAGGAGCCTTTTGTCTAATGTCTTCATCTCTCCACTTTGTAAAGAAAATTCTAGGGATAGGCTATGTGTGTGTATGTGTGTGTGTGTGTGTGTGTGTGTTTAACACTAGAAAGAGGATGCTTTTACTCTCATGCTATAAAATTTTAAAGTTAATGCTGTTGAGTGAATATCATCAAGGGATAAAACATCAGCAAAGGAAAATCCTGAGATGCTTTATTCTTTAAAACATAAGTCCTTGAAATATTTTGCTGTTTTAAGTCACATCATAAACCCCAAGCTCAGAATAAATTGCCTGATGAGAATGCTGCAGCATCTCTCTCTGGTCCATGAATCAATCAGAATTAGTTCTGCTTCTTTTACAGCCAATAAGAGTTCTTGATTTTTATGTTCTATAATGTATCAGGTTGGGCCAAATGGCTTTCCCTAAAATAAAAAAACATGTTTTCCATTTTTTACCAATGACTTTATTGATTTGGATATTTGGAGTATGTGGGCTATCTCCTGGTATTGGCATCTAGTTGTAGAGGCCAGGGGTACTGCTAAACATCTTCCAATGCATGAGACAGCCCCACAGCAAAGAATGATTTGGTCAAATGTCAATAGTATAAGAAACTTGGCAAACCATTTTTTGACATGTTTGATCAGTCACAGAACCTTCTCCATACACTGCACAAATCTTCTTATTTTTTGGCATTTCAGTTGTGTTTTTACCTTTCTTGAAATAATAAAGTATAATATGCCAAAAGTGTCCCATATTTTCTTCCATGTTCAATGTTAAAATGGCTGCACAAAAATTCACCAATTTTGACATTTTTTTAATTCCCACTCATATGACAGCTGTCAAAATTCAATCTAACAGAATTGTTCCAAATGAAGTTAAATGTAACTAGAACTATTAGAGCTGTTGTATGGGAAAAAAAAAAAAAAAACATAACAAAGTTTTTGGCCAGCCATATATATAACACCAGTATCCACACTGGGAGAGACCGTGTTTTCAAAGGCAGATCCCTTGCCCAGCCATTTTAATAAAATTGTCTTTGCTTTAGTTTGTTTCATTATTTTAAAGTTTCTTTCTTTTCTTTTTGAAGCCATTTTTGACTCAGGAAAACTCAGTCACACACTTCTCTAAATTGGCTACAATTTTTAAAGTGCAGCCATTACAGCTACTAGATAGTAACCATAATATAATTACTATACTATGATTATATATTACATGTTTGAGTGCTTACTTATCCTAACATAATACTATCATGTATACCACTTTGAGTTAATATTAAACATATTTCTAGGCATATTCTAATAAATTTAATATTTGTTGAAACAGGCTTGCTTTTATAATGAAATATTGAAAGGGAAAAAAAAAGAGAAACAATCACTTTGGGGGAGAGTCTCAAATTAGAAGAAAGGTAAGGGCTGTAACATCAAAGAGGGAAAACAGAGCTGCACTTTCAGCTGAATGGAGGAATAAAACAATGGTCTAATACCATCAAAGACCAGGAAACAGAAAGGGCCCAGGGTCATGCAGCCAGACACATGCACCAGGACTTCTGAGATGTCAGATAGGATGATCCAGGACTCTGTTAGTAATTTTGAAGGGAGTGTTATCTGTAGAGTCATTTGGGAGAAGCAGGAGAACAACTGAAGGAAAAGTAGTTAGTCTGACACTTTGGGGAGAGGTGGTATAAAAGTATTAGAGAAAAAAGGGAGCTAAAGAAAAGTATAAAGAAACTATTTTTTTCCTGAAAGGCAGGACTTTTTAATGAAGGGGAAATCTGATACAGAGACTATGTGAGAGTCCAATTTCATGCAGGAAGACCATTTCTTAAGCAAGAACCAAGCAGAAGCAGGAACAGCAGCTTCTTTCTGGTAAATGTGGCCATGGGAGCAACTGCTGGCTAACAATGAAAACAAACCCAAAGTGGTGAAAGGAGGGGTCCACAGAAGCCCCCAGAGCCCATGATTTTGGGGAAGGGGAAGGAGATACTACAGCTTTTAAAATACTTCGCATATCTATTTTAAAAGTATTTTAAAATACTTTTGCAGTCTGGTAGCTAAATAAAGGTTGTGCGAAGGCCCAGGTAAAAGGTGTGTAAAAGGGTTGTTGATATTATTTAAGATACTTTACATATCAATGACAAGGAGATAGGTGAGAGTTTCCAGAAGGGAGAGCCAGGAGAAAAAGAGCCAGCCATAAAGTTGAGGGGCTGTGATGTTTAGAAGAAGGAAGAAGGGTCCCATCCACCATGAGAAGAAGCACGATGGAAGGAGCATGCTAGAGGAGCATGAGGGATCAGGTTGTAGCAGCTACGTGAGAAGCAGCCAGCAGCTATGCAGTTTTCAGGCAGAATTTGGCCACATAGCCTGGGCTAGTAAGAAAGCAGGCACATTGCTCCTTTGATCATTTCCAGTCCAGCTGACTCCTAAGCCACCAAGGACTCCACCTTGCAGACCAAGACTCTATCTGGGCTATTGGAACTCCAGACAAATAGGGAGGGCACGCTCTTAGGACTTGTGCCTTTCCTGGACTTCACTATGATCCAAAGTACAGCGGCACATGCTTTCCTGTACAATTATACAGAAGTTGATGAAAACATACCTCAGATCCTGAAAGAGAGCTGACAGACAAGAAATGGGAAACTACTGGACTTGGGTTTGGCTTATCAGGTGCTTGGTCTCATGGGAAAACAGGGCTCTCAGAAGTGCTCTCAGCCCTGGACACCCATCCCCCTGCAACATTGAAATATTGTAAATAAAGATGTTTTCTCAACATTAACTGTTGGGTCATTCACATGGGGGCACCACGTGAATGAGCCCCCCTTGCTCAGTAACATGGGACATCAAGGATGTGTCTTTGGAAAGGCAAGTCTATTACCATTTTCCTCTCTCCTGTGGATGGAATGGGGTTCTGTCACAAAGGACATAGATATTCTGCAAAATCTATACCTTGTTTCTGGCTTTGCCTTCCTGAAAGTTATTACTTGACCACTATCCTCTCTGGTCCTATCTGAATAGCGTTTGGAAAGTATATGCTTCCTGAACACACAGGTTTGGGCAGTTCAGGCATTGCTTTGGGAGTTGTGCCAACTCTACTCAAATTCCTTTGGCGATGTAGTTTGCTTGCTACCTCAAAGCACAAGAGTCCCTTTCTATGGGCTTTAATCAGTTTCACTGGAAAATTGCCACAACCAAAGACTTGAAGCTTGACTACCCTTGTCTTTTAAATGCTGTCTATGTGGTCTGTTTACCCCATTCTCTTGAATGGATAACAGCTTTCATAAAGCAAGCACAAACTCAACAGCAAACTCAACTGTGCATGGAGCCTTGACTTCAGCTTAGGTGCAATTCTTCACCCCCTTTTCCTTATGGCTTCAGTGCTTTGGAATATAGCAGCATTTGGCTGTCATGCTCCACATCATGTAACCTTGGGGCAACTTAGCCTTCCATTTTCAGAACTTTTGTAGCTATGGACTCTTCCATCACTGTTTAAGACAAAATACCCCTAGTTTCCTTTGAAATTGCCCTTTCTTGGAGATGTTTCTGAAAGCCACAGGAAACAGGCTAAACATGCCAATATTATTAATTTTTTTGCTATTTCCCTGACAGCCTAAGCACATGGTCTGCCTTCCAACTTACAGCAGGAAACAATTGGACTAGTTTGCTGCCTCATATTGTACATCAAACATTTTCAGTCATCAACATCTGAGCCCTGCCATCACTTCCTGCTTATTTCTACCAAGCCAACACATTTTACTTCATGCTTATTTATTTGTTTATTTGTTTGAAATTTTATCATGTGGGAAACCTGTCAAAAAGCACATTCTGCATCAGGTTTGGGGCGGGGCCTGAGGTTTATTATTTCTAACAAACTCCCAGTTGACATCGGTGCTTCCATGAGCAAGATTAGCTTGCCAGGCTACTTGCATCTGCTAATGGCTATCTTTATCAGTGTTCTATATGTAAGGTGTGCAAATTCACTCTGGCTGGTTGAAATACAAAGGAATTTAAGGATGAAGCATACCCCTCGCATGTTTTGGGGCCCTGAATCAACATACAAGTGTATGAAGCTCTGAGAACAACTGCTCAAGCTATCCATAGGACTTGGCCATTGAAACATTTGCTACCTTTACAAGATTGGTCAGAATGTTAAATTTGCCCAAATCTTGCACTTCTTCAAAAAAATAGGAGCATGCTCCTTTAGCTCTTGGCTTCTAAACAACATTATCTCTGCCATAATCTATAACAGCAAAATGGATTTTCCACTCTCTGTGCCTCTCAGTGCATAACTAATAAGGAATCCAGGTTCCATCAGAGTGCATCCAGTTGGCAAACCCTAAATAGCCCATCCCCATAATCAGCCTCAGCCTTAATTGAAAAAAAAAAAAAAAATGTATAAAATACCATTTTTGCCCTGCTACCTCCTTCCCCCTAGGAGATTGGCATGAGAGCAAGATAAACAGTCCACAGTATTCATCTATCATAGTCAAGTTTGCCAAGAGATAGATGATGTTCTATTATTGCTTCAATGGCTAAGAAAGAAGAAAAATTCAAGTAGATTGACATGCTGATATTTCATGTTTTTAGACAAAAGACTAGGTAGTTTTTTAAGTCAAACTGAAACACTTGTATTTATTAGTCAAAAAAGAAATAAGAACAGTTCATTTTTTCTAATCAAATAAAGCATTTAATCCAAAAAGAGTAATAAATAGTTTTCTTATCTAAATATATCAGGATAAAGAATTTTCTATGATAGCATATTGCCAGTTAAAGTTTTATAACTATGTATTACTAATTCAATCTCTATGCTTATCTGGGATTACATAAATGATCTTTCGAATATTGTAAACTCAAAAATATTAAATTGATTTATTTCATATACCTAACATTAACAACCAAAATTTGTGTGGCTTTACCCAAAGAAGGAAGGCCATGAAAAGATAATAGTTTGTTGTATGACAGCTATTCACAGGCATATACTATTTTAGGTGTTTTGCCCAAAAAAAGACTGTACACATAGAACAAAAATATATCCTAAAAATTAACATTTTAGAGTGCTTTATTCTGATTTTTCTTTATTTATGTTTCAATTTTTGAATTTACAAATACACATTGCTTCATTTGAAACTTGTCATTGAAACTGAAAGTAGTAAAACCCAAGAAACTGTTAATTGCTCTGATTTGCTTCTGATTAACATATTTATCAAATAATACAGTTGCTGAAAAATTGGACAGCAGTTTTGAGATTTAAACATTTTGTAAATTCCCTTTGTATCATAATCATATTTTATTTTTATAGAACCAGCTGCATGCTGTTTACTACCTAAACTGAATACTTCAACTGTTAAATTTGTGGGTATTTTACTGATTGAAATGAGTAGATTGGTAGTTATATTTGCATACTGATTGCCCGGAACGTTATATAAGTATATATTGTATGTAGCTAAGTGCAAAAAAAAATAAAAAAAAAGTGTTTAAGCCCTGGCTGGTGACATAGTGGACAAGGCACTGGCCTGAGAATCCAAAGGTTGCTAGTTTGATTCCCCAGCCAGGGCAATATAGGTTGCAAGCCAGGTCTCCAGCCAGGTCTGTAGTTGGAGGCAGGTGAAAGGCAAGCATACATTGATGCTTCTTTCCCTCTCTCTCTCTCTCCTTTCTCCTTTCTCTGAAAAATAATAAATAAAATCTTATTAAAAAAATCTCTAGTCCTAGTAGTGGAACTGCTGTATCAAAAGGCAGTTCCATTTTTAGTTTTCTAAGGAAACTCCATACTGTTTTCCATAGTGGCTGCACCAGCCTGCATTCCCACCAACAGTGCACCAGGGTTCCCTTTCCCCCGCATCCTCATCAACACTTGCTGTTTGTTGATTTGTTGATAATTGCCATTCTGACAGGTGTGAGGTGGTATCTTATTGTGGTTTTAATTTGTATCTCTCTGATGGTTATTGATGTTGAGCATTCTTTCATATGCCTCTGGGCCCTTTGTATGTCTTCCTCATTGAGTTGTCTGTTCAGGTCTTTTGCCCATTTTTGAATTGGGCTGTCTGTCTCCCTGGTGTTGAGTTGCATTAGTTCTTTATATATTTTGGATATCAAACCCTTGTCTGAGGTATCATTGGCAAACATATTTTCCTGTAGAGTTGGTTCCTTTTGAATTTTTCTAGTGTTTTCTTTAGCTGAACAGAAACTTTTCAATTTGATAAAGTCCCATTTGTTTATTTGCTTTTTTTCCATTGCCCTTGGTGAAGTATCAGTAAACATATTTCTGCATAAGATATCTAAAATGTTACTGCCTATATTTTTCTCTAGGACCTTTATGGTGGCACTGCTTATGTTTAAGTCCTTTATCTATCTTGAGTTTATTCTGGTGTATGGTGTAAGTTGGTGGTATAGTTTTATTTTTTTGCATGTTGCTGCCCAGTTCTCCCAATGTCATTTGTTGAAGGACTATACCCAAAGAATCCTGAAACACCAATTCATAAGAACCTATGTACCCTTATGATCATAGCAGCACTATTTACAATAGCCAAGTGCTGGAAATACCCTAAGTGCCCGTCAGTGGATGATTGGATCAAAAAACTTTGGTACATTTACACAATGGAATACTACACAACAGAAACAAAGAAGAAACTCCTAACCTTTGCAACAACATGGATGGAACTGGAAAATATTATGCTTAGTGAAATAAGCCAGTCAGTGAAAGACAAATACTATATGATCTCACCCATTACAGGACAATAATGAACAAAACAAACAACAGCAAAACAGAACCAGATATATGAATACAGTGAATAGGCCTTCAGTGGGGAGGGGAAGGGGGGTGGAAGAGAGGGAAGGGGGAGGCAAAGAAGGGGAGCAGTTTAGCTAAGAACCTAGTATGGAAGAACCATGGACATGGACAACATGTGGGATTGATTTTGGCGGGAAGTGGGTAGGTGGGGAAGGGGAGAGAAGGGAGTAAAAAGGGGATGGATGTAATACAACAACAATAAAATCAAATTTAAAAAATGGCTAAAAAGCTACTTCTATTAAGGATGTTTAAAACCTATGACATGAAATTAACTACCCAAGAAGATTAGGTGAGATTCTTAGTTACTGTTCTCTTAATCTGTTATTAATATGAAAGATTGCTATGTTATGTCTTTGAGTGAGGTTATCGATCACTCTAACTAAAACTGCTCTTTTGGTTATCTGGTGTTTTTATTTTGTGATGAGTGTCTGATTACTTATAATGAAAAAAATTTTAAAAAGGAAAAAGCATTAGCAATATGTCTTCTTTTATGATTAATGTATCATGGAGCTATAACAAAGAGATAGATCTACTACTTTATATTTTTCCTTATATCTAAATTGAATACTATAACTTATTTGAGAATTTTATTGATATAATTCCTATAAACATATAACTTGGAAGAATGGAAATACTATTAATTGGGTATCTGCTATCTGCCAAGTGAGTTAAAACATACATATTTTCCTTTAATTTTTTTCAGTGGCTGCCATAATTTCATAACTAAGGAGATAAACACAGAGATGTTTCAAATCTTGAAATGTTGTAAGTAGTACAGCTGGGATACTATCTGAAACCACCCAAATTCAAATCCTCTGTCAAATTTCATTTATGACCTTGACTAACAGTATTTAGAAAGGGTCAGACCTGGATCACTTACCAGGTTTATGTAATTGAAAAGATCACTTACCCCTCTGTTTAATTCTGAAAATAAGATCTTTCACACATCACTTAAATTTCTAAGGGACAGAAAATAAAACAAAGTCAAGCCTTTAGAAAATCATAAAGCATTCCATTATTTTAAGGTATCTTGAATATATTTGCTAGTCAACTTATTTATATCATAATACAAAAACATCTTTTTAGGGAAGACACACCAATTAACAATAGGTAGAACTTACTATGTTCTATAGGAGCCATTGTATAATTTAAGAAGAAGGGAATGATTGTTTGCTTGCAACTTAATGTTCTCATATTTGCCACAATCCTTGGCATCAATGCCTTCACAAATGCTGATTTTTATTTGGAAATTCTTTCTTGTACCTTGTACGTTCCAATGATTCTCGGTTTCTGCCACCTAACCTCTAAAAAGACTTTTCTGAGCAATTCTCTGCTTGTTTTAATATCCCTGCTTCTGAAGCTGCGTGTGCATATCCCATTTGCAGCATTTATTAAACTATTATGTGGTTGTTATTCTAGCTGTCACTCTTGCCAATATAAGCGTGTCTGACAGAGTAAATGCCCCAAAATCTTATCTGAGTAAGTGTAGTAACTTCAAAGTGTTTGGCTGTATCAGTGGAATTGGCAGTTGAATCATTAGATGGGATATATATATATATATATATATATATATATATATATAATTTTATTTTATTTACTTATATTCACTGACTTGTAGCCAACTGGTATTTAGGGTATGTTATTACTATTTTTAATTTTTTTTCATTAAATGTCTCCCACCAGAAGTTAATTCAAAGGTAAAATTTCCTTCATCTGGAGGAAATAACCCATAGGAATGAAGTAATTGCATTCTCCATCTCAATAGGATGATTAATGGTCCTCCAAAAAAAATGATATAAATATTATACCTTCCTACTTGAAGAACTAACCATTTGACTTGTTAATGAGATTCTAAAAGAATTTCTGAAGTGGGGAAGTTCTGGACCTAGAAAGTTTAGTGTAGAAGTTTGGAAGAATATAACATTGCTTCTAAAATTTTAGTTAGGAAATGTACAAGGACATTTGTGGGTATGTGGAAATTCAAAAAATCTATACATTATGAATGTTTCCTTTCACTTCAAAAATTTATGTTTGCAAGTTCAAGTTCTGCACTTGAAGAAAACATTACCAATATATTGAATCTTCAGAGTATATAGCTATCAGGTTTCAGCATTCTCTCAGTTGACATTCTATATCTTTAAAAAATTATAAAATCACCTTTATATGACCAAGTTATAGAAAATACAATTTTAATTATTTTTAAAGAAATCTAGCATTCTGAAATAGTTTATTATTTGATGTTATTATCACAGACTATATTTTAATAGTACATATTTAAATATGGAGTCAGAAAGACTTTTACATTTTCCCCTTAAATCTGTACACTAGGGGCAACACATTTAAATGTCTATGAGATACAGGTAGGTCATATAAAATGGTGACATTTGAAGACACAAATGAGAATTGATGAGACCTCTGAAAATTTATAACTCTGATCAAAGGGGGCAATGACTCGGCTCCAGCTTTGTCATTTATCCTAATAGAACAAATAGATCTGGTGTTGCTATCTTTGAAGAGAAGATAGAAAATCTTACTTTTTATTTTAAAATCACAAATCATTTAAGTATTACATATTTGTTGTTGTTATTTAAAGAAGTAATTATACATTCCAAATACAATACCTCTAATGTCTGTCAGTTTATAAATGTTTCTCTAAATGGACCTCTATTATAGATGTCATCTTCTGTTGATGCAGTTACAGGGATGGGGCAACTGATTACTTTGTGAGGCAGTTTCCTTAATAAATGGTCATCTCTGTTAGAAGAGTCATGGTGGGGAGAAAAAGACCCGAGTCAGAAGGCCTCCTTTCCTTGCTTCAGTAGTACCTGTCTTGCTGCAAGATTTGAATTAGAGAGAGAGACTAATAGGTATAGTGGAGATGAGGTAGTTTATTCATGCACTGGAGCAAAAGCTACAACTGGGCACTCCGCTAATTTGAGTGTCCCAACTACTGGAATTTGGGGGTTACATACCTTAGCTGGCTCCTGGAGGAACCCCCCACCTTCCCTCCATTCTAAATCTTAGGAATAATGTACAGCTACAAAGACATTCTTTCTCAGTTAGTAAAGGTTCTTAGTGAAATTGTTACAGAGACCCCCTTCTCCAGCATTGAATTTCAAGGGTTACCTCTCTTCCTGTAGGATTCCCTCTTGTGGCATTCAGAACACCTGGAAATCTCAGTGAGATTGTTACTGAAGCCTCTTTTCTCAGCACAGGCTCAAAGGGGGCATTTCCCTTCTCCTATGTTATGCTTGGGTCACCCAGCAATTTTATCAAACTGAGCTCAGGACTGCTGAGTTCATTGGTGAGACATCTTCCTTTGGCTTCTAGCCTCCTGTGTTAGCTTCTTTGTTAGGTTGTAAAGGTGAGGACCCTGCCTTTATTTCTCCTCCAGCTGCTCATTCCTAGCTGCTACCTAACAGAAGCTTTTCCTTACCAAGAACTAAGAATTCTAAAGGAGGAAGATGGTTTAATTCATTCTTTCATATTAAATGGGAAAACAGAGATCCAAGAAGTTCAAATCATGCAATGATTCAAGAAGATATCCATAAAAGAAAGCCACTCAAGTGCACTCAACAGCTTCTTTGTTAGAAAGCTCAGTGTGGATGGCCTCACATTTGTCATAATATTGAATCTTCAAAACACTCTTGTGATATAGATACTCCTAGCCATATATATTTTTTTCAAATAAAGAAACAGCTTCGGGTGCACAGCCCATTTTCACGCTACTAAGCAGCAAACTAACAATTGGAAACATGGTCCTTCAGTTCTGTGCTAGCATTTCCCATATTATGCTACCAGTTGTTACATTTTCAAAAAAGGTAATGACTCATCCCATGAGGACTAAAACATCTCTTTGGAAAAATGTTCAGATTAGGGATTTTTACACTATTTCCCTCTCAGTGTCACATTGATTATGTCTTATAGGAGACTCAGCTGCTTTGATATTGTCAATCATGGAGGGCTTTGCATATTTAATTCATCATCTGACAGAGGGCTAGAGTACTGGCCATTGGTTAAACCTGAAGAGATACTCCTGCTATTTTCTGCTGGCCAGCAGGAAGCAAGGTAGCCACTGAAACCTAGTTTCTCCAGAACGGTTAGGCCTCAGCGTGTACTGCTGCCAACTGTCATTTTAGTATAGAATTTAGTATCAAAACAGCATAGCTGGGTGGCCCGCCAGAGAGCCTGAGCTGACAGCAGACAGCCAGGGGGAATGTGGTCCACCAGTGCTGAGGCAGCCATTTCCCTGCATTCAGGAATTGTTCAGAAGGTGCCCAAGGTGAATTGTTTTTAAGAGTTCTTAGGATTGCAATCCTTTGGGCTAAAGTAATAAACCAGGAGAGCTAATGTGATTTTAGTAATAGTGCCTATTGCCCAAATTAAGTAGCTACAAGGTGGAACCAAAATAAATATAATAAAAGAGCACTAAAATGTATTAATCACACTCCGATTCATGGCATGCTTAGAATAAGAGTTAAGAACATAATTAATAATGCCAGTGCTATACAATATGCTACAATTTACTTTTAATATGTTATAATACATTATAATAGAAACAGTTATGAAAAGTATCTAAAAATTGTCACCCTAGTTGATTATCCCACCTCATTATTTATTTCCTTCCTTAGACATAACAATTTGTAATGCTGTATTTTAATACAAGTCAATCATCTCTCTTTTATATTAAAGTCTAAATAACAGAAGACAGAGCTCTCATTGGTTAATTATAAAGCTTGTCCCAACGTTTAATAAAAAATCATGAAGTTATTAATGATAGAAAATCAAATGTAAAGTTGCAAGGTATAAAGGAATATTAAATAACCATTCTTAATCAGAAGAGAGTTTAGATAGTCATAAGCATATAAAATTACAGTTATCCACTAAAAAAATAATATTTATATTTTCAAATGAGCAAAGAAAATGTATGAACAACTCAGCAAAGTGGGAATAATAAAGCAAACAGGCAGCAATCTTGCTATGAAATTAATTTATTTAAAACTTAGGCGCTGGCCTACGAACCCAAAGGTTGCTGGTTTGATTCCCTAGTCAGGGCACATAACCAGGTTGCAAACCAGGTCTTCAGCCATGTCTGTAGCTGGTGAAAGGCAACCTTGATGCTCCTCTCCCTTTCTTCCTCCCTCCCTGTACTTCTCTCTGAAAATAATAAAATCTTTAAAAAATAAAAATAATAAATAAAGTAAATAAAACCTAAGTAGCTAGGGTGATGGAAAATCAGAGAGAAAATACTGTCTGCAGGCTCAATTGTGAGAGTAACTGGAGATTAAAGACATATCATGGTAATGGTAAATAGTCTTGTTAGACTAATGGGTTATATTTAAGACACCTAACCTTTCATATATTCTCTGCCAATAACAGCTGCCTCCTCAATATCTTGGGGTAAATTCTATATAGTGATTTAATTCCAAGATCCATATACGTCACTGCAAAACTCTTTAGCTAGTGTAATACTATTTCTTCTTCAGTGTTCTCTAGATTCGTTTCACCTGTTATTCTTCCAAGGTGATCTTATGAAAACACATTTTTTTAATAGAAATAAAATCAGTTTGGGTTTTCGTGCTCCTATTCTAGCTTATTGCTTTTATTTCCCTCACAAGGATAAAATGATTGTTTTTGGAACCAAACCCTTCAAATATTCTATCAATATTCTTGTGCCTGAGCATATCTGTCTTCATCATGTTTCCTCCAGAGTTTCCCCATCTAATCAATATCAGGTCCTCCTTTCAGGGAGCTAGAACCTTCTTTATCTAAGAGCCATTTGGTTAAGGTAGGAGTTCAGCTAGAAGGAAGGCTTTTGTAATCTTTGATTCTTAAAAAGACTGATACAAAATTTTTTAAGCAAATCCATATGCCCTGTCTCCATTGTAAAGGCATGGCTAAAAAATTAAGTGAAAATGCCCTGGCTGGTGTGGCTTAGTGGATTGGTGCCAGCCTGCAAACCCAAAGGTCACTGGTTCGACACCCAGCCAGGGTGCATAACCAGGTTGCCAGTCAGGTCTCCAGCCAGGTCTGTAGCTGGAGGCAGGTGAAAGGCAACCATACATTGATGCTTCTCTCCCCTTTCTTTCTCCCTCCTTGCCTTTTTCTCTGAAAATAAAGAATTTCAACAAATTAAATAAAAACAATAAAGCATTCCATCTATAGCAATTGAATTAAAGATAAATAATCATATACAAGTACAAAGCGAATGACAAGGTAACACCAGATGAGAAATATCAACAATCCTTTAGAAATTAGAAATCAGTTGAGGGAGTGGTAAATTAATTAATAGTGAAGTAATCTGTGAAGCTTCAGAAGTAATGCTAATGGAAAGCAGTCGCTTTACTTTTAGGTTTTTGCCTACAATAGAGAGATGATAATAATGCCTATTTCACTATGTTACTTTTAGCAGTAAGTGAACTATATGAGATCTGTCCCGAAAGTATCGGCCGCATAAACTTGTAATTATATTGACATTGGTTCAATACTTTCAGGACAAATCTTCATGGGTGTCAGTCACTTTGCAGCTAGGACTGCAAAAATATTTTTTTTTTTTCTTTTTTTGAGGTAGAAGCAAAGTCCTGTGTAGATTATTTGTAGAGTCTTTAGAAAGTGAAAAAAGGGTGCGGGGGGGGAATATTTTTAAATATTTAAATATTTGATAATTATTAACTGCTATTAAACTGTTATTTTATATCCAATTAAAAAATATCTACTTTCCAAACCGTAATAAATGACAAATGAATAAAATATATAAAGTCTCACAAAATGATGTAGAAAGGGCCCAAGAAAGTGTGTACACTCTTGGAAGGCTAATAAGTCAGCAATAAGATGAGTTAAAGTTTGGTATTTTTTCAAATTTTCTTTCTAGATCTATATATTTAAATCTCTATATCTAAATCTCTATCTATTTCAATTATGAGGTAAATGTAGAATTATAACAGTAACTATAACATAGTATAATTTCATTTTTCACGTGAGTTATTTTCAGTAAGTAAGAAAAAAAAAAAAAAAAAAAAAAAAAAAAAAAAAAAAAAAAAAAAAACACCTAAGAGTTACTACCTCTTGTAAAGAGAAACTTGTGAGCAGTGTTTACAGTTTGAAGGTGATTGCTTGCGGCCCATAAAAACATGCTGTGAAATTTTCAAGTCTTCTCACCAGCCCAGTGTTTTGCCTGCAGGTCCAGAAAACCTCTCTTTTTTTGCTGCCTATCTGTACTCCAGCCATTTTCCGCAATTGTTCTTGGTACCCATCCATCATCTTTATTTCATTATTACCTTCCTTCATTGCAGCACAATTGATTCCTTAGAAAAGTTCCACAAGAACTTTCAAGATTTCAAGAAAAGGGAATCTGCAAGTGGCCAGTGAAGGCAAGGGGAGGCCTTGATCTAGGTTGGGTGGGAGGGCTGATGGGGAATGGGGCCTGCGGTGGGGTGCAGTAGTCGCAATGCTCATGACCAAGACCACCTTTCAGCTCTCTTTCAGGCTGAAGTGAGCTGCAAAGTATAAAAAGACAAAATATTTTCTAAGTTGATAATATACCACTTTATAAATAACCATTTCTGAAATCATTCCTCGTAATAAAAACACAACTGGTGTATTTTCTCACTCGAAGGAAAAACAATGACTGTCCTTAGCGACCTATGTTCTGTGCCCGACTTTCTGGATAGCAATCAACTATTAATAGTTTGATAGTTAGCACAGGCTAGTTAGGTATTAACAAAAGAGAAGGGACAAAGTTGAGTATAGTTTAATTATGTGGAGAACTGACAGCTTCCCAGACCCCCTAAGGAACAGCTGCATCCTCCAAGGTCAAAGAGAGGCTAACCTCCCAGCAGGCAAGAAAGACTGGCTTTCCAACCGCCCCCCCTCCCCCGGGGCAATTGGCCTGTTGGGGTGAAGGACCAACACTAAAGGGAGAAATGCCTTATTGGGGCCAGATGATGAGGCAGGACTAGGAGGCATACGCATATGAGCTAAGTGTCAACCATCAAGGGAAGAGGCCTATCTTGGGAAGACCTGAGTGGAGGACCAGATGATTTCAGAGCATGAAGCCCCAGGAGCTCTAGGAAAGGGGTCAGATAGAGGGAAAACCAGGACCCTGGGACAGTTGCTACTAGACTTGCCCATGGTCTACATCCCTAAGGGCACCTTATTTCTTCCCACCCCTATAAATCTTAAACTTAAAGGTCTCCCATGTGTGAGACCTTCAAATTCTTGTCCTGCAACTTCCCAAGAGCTGATTTTCTCTGGAGACAGTTCCTGTAACCTATCGGAATAAAAATATTTACTTCTCAATTGTAAAAAAAAATCACATGGTTACATATATCTGAACTTTATAAGCACCCCAAACTGCACCTTTTTTTTTTGTCTTCAACTAATTCATCTAATCAAACTTCTACTGGACTTATAACCTATTCAGACTTGAGAATTGCTGATTTTGGCCAGAAGTCTTTACAAGGCTTCTAAACTACTCTTTTCTGCTCTCTCTTCTCTCATAGAGAGGCACCAAGTCCTATGATGCCTTGTTTCACGGCTCCAGTTCATTCCCTTTTTCCCTTGTTGGCTCCTTATAAGCACTAGAGCGAATCAAAATAGCTGTGCTAGTGTTTTCTGTGAGGCCACACTTAGACAACCCCAGGACATCTGAGGGCTAATAAAGCTGCACAGACTTTGAAAAACTACCTGTCTCATTGCTTTACACATGGACACACACACACACACACACACACACACACACAGTCCAATACAAATCTTGGCCTATACTTAATATTCAATGCATTTTAAGTGAACAGATGAATGAAGTCAATTGACCTCCCTAACCTTACCTAGCCTCTATCCTCCTCCGTGTAATCTATATTGCTGTGCAAATAGTTTCTAAAACACTCTTGTAACTATGACTCTTTACTGCTTAACTGCATTCATAAACTTCATCATCATATACTAACCTGTTCCGGAGAAATGGTACATACAGCTGGTAAAAATGCAGAATCGTGGATTTTAACCAGACCTGCTAAATCAGTATTTTTTGGGGTTATGATTCCTAAACTTTGCATTTTTAACAAACTCTCTAAGGTTATATTTGCATGCTGAATTAAGAGAGCCAATGACTCACAGGAAAAACAAGAGCTGGTTAATGTGTTATGTGTCATGCTATCATTTAGCTCTTAAATTTCTAGTCTCAATTCCCACATTGCTGACCTGTCTTACTGATTTTATGCCAATAGCATTGTACAGATTTTATTTCCCCTAAGCAATCACACTTTCTTCCTGTTTGTGATTATGTTTTTTCTTATGCCCAGGCTGTCTTTTTCCTTTCTCTTAAAAACTCAAATTTTCGTCCTGGCTGGTGTGGCTCAGTGGATTGAACCCTGTCCTGAGAACCCAAAGGTTGACAGTTCAATTCCCAGTCAGGGGACATGCCTGGGTTGTGGGCCAGGTCCCAGCTGGGGGCGTAGGAGAGATAACCCACCAATGTATCTCTCACAGATCAATGTTTCTATTCCTCTCTTTCTCCTTTTCTTCCCTTCTCTCTAAAAATAAATAAATAGATTTGTTTTTAATCCTCAAAATTTATATTTCATAATCCAGCCCAGGTATAAGCTCTGTCAGAAAGCTCATCTAGTGTCTTGTATGGCCTTACAAAATTGATTGCTCCCTTGTAAGATAGCCTTGCATGGGCAGGCTTGTAGCTGCTTGGGGTTCTCACAGGGTATTATAATTTATTTACATCTCCTCTCCTAGATTTTGAATGTGTAAAACCCAAAGCCTATGTTGTATTCTTCTCATCAACACAAATCTCTAACAGATCAGGGCTTTAGTCCATTTTTTCATAGATATTTGGTGGATAATTACATACATACAAAGTGTGCTGGGTTATTCATGCACTGTTTTTTTCTTTCAAAATCATCTCTCAAATACAAATCTGTTCATGGAGAACTCTTCTAAAATATTTCTTAAGTCACATCTCATTACCAAGGTAGAACCCATATGGAAGTAGATACTGGATTTTACTTACTAACTCACTGGTCTTTAGGAATTAAAAATTAAATTAGAAATAAAGATGTAACATGAAGAAGCAAATCCAGATGAGCTAGTCATATGTTTCTTGTTACTTGAGAAGAAAGGTACTTCACTTGGTTATAAAGTGCAATTTAATTTTTAATATATTCCTTGTGAACAAACAACTTAAGGTTAATAAGGGAAAGTTATGTGTATGTTTCTCCAACTACCCTTTTAAACTCTTGATACAAAACATTTCGAACTTCCCTTCTCAGAGGACCTATGCCAAATGTCTTAGCATTTTAAGTACCAAATTAGCACCTGCTTTAAGAATTTAGGAGGCACTAATTGACCTGAAAACAGCCCAACATGAGCAGCAGGCATGGGGCTATGTTTGCTTCAAAACCTTCGTCTTGTTGCCAACATTTACCTAATGGAAGTATAAGAAAAGCAAATCGAACCATACTGTCGCATGTGTGCTCAGGCCATCTCTCAGTGAGGCAAATACTCCCTGGAGCATGCCATTCCTTGGAACCTAGATAAGCATCCAGTGAGATAGATGAGCACTTTGAAGTCACCAGGGTATCATCAAGACTTTTCTGTTGATGATACCCTGTCTTTGGCACTGGAGAGAATTTGGCTCATCTTGTTAGTAGCAGGAAAAATGTAATTTCAGTGAGCTGCCAGGATAATTAGAGCAGGTGAACAGTACACGGAGATAATGCCCTGAAGAGATGACAGAAAATGCTTAGATTCTTTTCACTTTGTTTCAGGGCTACAAAATGCTAGTGGTATCTCGTTGCCTCTGTGTCTCTGTCAATCTTGAGTAGCAAATTAAGCATTTAGGGAAACATTAACTCTTCCAAGCCACTTGGAGACTATTTAGTGCATTTCTGAGGAGAGCTAATTGACAGAGTTGTAAATGGAAATATCATAAAAATGTCATATTTATCTATACTGATTTCAGAATGTTAGTAATTCACAGGAGAAAGACTCATTGTTATCTTTTGTTTGTTTGTTTGTTTTTTGTTTAAGAAAGGAATGCAATTCCAGATTCTTGTCAGTATTTAATTATATGAATCAGTGGTTTTATATATTTGGGGAATTTAGACTAAGTATAGCCTAAAGGTTTTGTAGACTAAAGAGTATACTTCCCAAAACTTTAATAGCTCCGAAATCCATAAAAATAAATTTTTAAAGGAATTGGTTGGTTTTCTAAGGGAATTGGATTATAGCCTATCTGATCAGTATTGTTTCCATTAACTCTTCTGTGTAAAATGAACAAATTTCATTTATGCCACTGTACATTTGTATATGTTACTGTCCTCAGCTGGAGTGTTCATTTACTTTTCTTAATAAAAATTTAATTGTACACTGTCTCTTATATTTGGATCATGATGACTAGACCAACAAATAATTTGAACAATGAAATATAGGAAATATTTGTAGGGCAATGTGACTATTTTGTGTAACACAGTAATGGTGAATATAAGAGGGTATATATTTGCTAAAGTCCATAGAATTTTACAAGAAAATAATAAAATTCAATACATGCAAATTTTTAAAAATTAGGAAACTTGGGGATGCTCCTCAGAATGTGACAAAGTAAATTAACTCTATTGTAATCATATGACATATCCATGTTGAAGAGGTAGGGCAAAATATGCTGATCTAATCTAAGTAACTTTAGAAATTAATGGGGTCTGATGAAAGACTCAATGAACTTGATATAAGCACTGTAACCTAGCTGGTAAAGTTGTTTCCAGTGGGGGCATGGATCAGCAAGTGCAATACCATGTACACATTTAGTAGAATTGAACAGTTAAGGAAATGGCTGGCAGATGGTGGGAAATAGATTTCTCAATGATGGAAAGAGAGTTCGATCATCAATGGGAAAACACTAGACCTATGCAATAATGGACTAGCATTGGCCATATCGGTTTGAACACATAAGTATCTCATTATGCACATGGTTAAATATGAAAATAATTCTGCATTGCACAGTTACATTTTTTAAAGATTTTATTTATTATTTCCAGAGAGAGGGGAAGGAAGAGAGGAGAGAGAGAGAGAAACATCAGTGTATGGTTGCCTTTCACCTGTCTCCAGCTACGGACCTGGCTGGAAATCTGGCTTGCAGCCTGGTTATGTGCCCTGGCTGGGAATTGAACAAGCCACCTTTGGGTTTGCAGGCTGGCGCCAATCCACTGAACCACCAGCTAGGGCTTAAATTTTGTTTTAAAGGGGTGGATCTCAAGTTAAGCCTTCTTAAGGCACACAAACAAATGGGCAGGAGGAAACCTTGGAAGATGAGAAATATGTTCATTACCTTGCCTGTCATGATGGTTTCACAACTGGATGCATATGTTCACACCCATCAACTTTTATACATTAAATATGTATAGTTTGTATAATAATTATATTTTGATAAAGCTGTTAAAGTGAGGAATGAGCTCCTAATAGCACATTTCATTGACATTTTATAATATATATATATATAAAAAAAAGAAAACTTTTAAAGTAGTACTAAAAGAATATCAGTTCTCAACAAAAGAACTAAGTTTGGATTGACAAATTACTTCCCCATCATCAATGACAAATGGAAGAACACTTTGAAACAAAATTTTCAAAGTACCAAATGAACTAAACATCAAACCTACACTTTATATCCACTGGAAGTCTCATATAATTGAAAAGAGAAATTATTCTGAAAAATACTAGGTGTTGTAATGTTGGATTCATTATTCTCTTTGGGACTTCTTATGTAGGGTAATCCTATAATTTATCATCCAAATTATGATGTAACACTTCTTAGCATAAATGTGTTTTTTAAAGATTTTACTTATTTTTTTTAGAGAGAGAGGAAGGGAGAGAGGGAGAGATGAAGAGAGACATCAGTGTATAGTTGCTTTTCGCCTGCCTCCAGCTAAGGGCCTGGCTGGAGACCTGGCTTGCAATCTGGTGATGTGCCCTGGCTGAGGAATGGAACCAGTAACCTTTGGGTTTGAAGGCTGACATCTTATCCACTGCACCACCAGCCAGGGCTTCTAGCATAAATATTTAATAAATTATAAATAATTATTAATTAGCCAATTAATATTTATAATAGTACCAGAGAAAGGGTAAAGTAGGTCTGTCCCATGCAAACTCAAACAAAGATCAACCTACTCTTAAAATGCATACTCCTTCAAGGAGAGAAAAACAAGCATCTAAAATATGAAAAATAATATGTAAATAGCTTGGTGAAATATTGTTTCCTGTATGAGTCTAAGTTCCTAAATAATATATTATATTCTAAAATTGAAATTCCAGACAATAGTAATGCAACAGCAATGTTGGTAGAGGTAAAATGGACAAACAAGGAGGTAAGAGTGTTTTGAAGTAATTTCATTTAAGTATGTTTATATTTTATTCCATAAATTTAAATACTTTTTAGTGATACATAAACATAAGAATGAGGTTCAGGAAATTAGAGGCACTAAAAAAAGAATGAGAACAATATGCTTGTTTTTCAAAGAAAAAGAACAGTGAACCTATCCAATGAAAGCCAGGAGAGAAAAAATGAAGGCAAAAATAATACATTGTTTACAAAAACATATATGAGGAAAAATATTACAGCATAATCATTACAATAAATTAATATGAGATATATCATGAAATCAAGAAAGAAGTCCCACACACTCACAAATCCGTCAAGTTGTCCACAAGAAACCCAGTAAAGCAAACATTTACACCAAAAAAATGAGGAAAACTAAGGAGTTGAAAAGTTATGCGGGAAATTATAAACCAAAGAAAGTAGGGGAGCAATTTTATTATCAAACAATATAAAATAATGCACTGACATAAAAAATAAATAAAGGAATCTCCATACAATAAAAAATGTTTATTATTGTCATGACTGGTGTGGCTCAGTGGGTTGTGCACCAGTCCTGCAAACCCAAAGGTAGCGGGTTGGATTCCTAGTCAGGACACGTGCTTGGGATGCAGGGAGGTCCCCAGCTCCCGGCTTGTGAGAGGCAACTGATTAATGTTTCTCTCTCACATCAATGTTTCTCTCCCTCTCTTTCTCCCTTTCTCTCTTTCCAGAAACAAATAAATAAAATATTTTTAAAAAATGCATACTGCTATTCATACACATACACACACACACACACACATCCATGTAACATGTCTCAGACATATCAGCCAATTGCCAGAGCTACATGATAGATATTAATAAAAAAATATAAATAGTAGTTGAAAAATTCAAAAAACCCTCAGAAATATCAGGCAAGAAATACAGAAAGATAGAAAAGTTTTAATAGCTGAAATAATACAAGTTAAGTAGAAATATATTCAAGGACTTTACAACCAAGAGAAGAATACACTATTTGAGTACATTTAAAATTTTCTCAATAAAAATAGTTATCTTCAGCCACAAAAATGCTAATATTTTAGTAGAGTTAAACCTATGCTTTTAAATTTTTCTGAGCTTAAATAATAAAATTGTGCCAATAAAATATAATTGATAGGTAGAGAGCTATATTTATACAAATTTATATTTGAAACGTCAGCGTGTGGCTTTTAATTTTTTTTTAAAACCTAGAAGTCAAAAGTTATTTTAAATAAAATCAGTTATTGTTCAAAAATTAATATTCTGGTGTTCGCTTCAGCAGCACATATACTAAAATTGGAATGATACAGAGAAGGTTAGCATGGCCCCTGCGCAAGGATGACACGCAAATTCGTGAAGCGTTCCATATTTTTTACTTCTATTTCCACTTTGTTGATGACCAGATTTGTTGAAATTTCATTAAAAGTCTTGTAATCATTAAAAAAAAAATACTATTCTGATAAAATACTGTGCATTTTAAAATAGTATCTTCTTATTGGAAATTAGGTAGTTGTCACTTTTTTGTAGAGTTGAAATAACTGAAAACCAATACTTCTGAATTTATTTGTTTATTTAAAGAAATAACTGGGTGTCTGTGAACTGTTGTTTTAATATGATTTTATTTGTTATAAGACTTCTGTAACAAAATAGCTTATAACAACTTATAATTCTTTCATGGTTGCTCCTTATCTACTTTGTCAGTGATCATTCTATTGTCAAATATAACAGAAATATTTCACCATTACCTTCATTTGAACTTGCAGGACATTTTAAACAATTGACTGTAGATATATGATCTTCACTGCTTCAGTGATTTTACATGATCTTTTTTTTTTTTTTTCTCTAAGAATAAAGATGATTATGTTTTTTTATTTTCCTGGATATTTTCCACCCCTACTTATCATATAACTATTAAATTGTTTAAGTGTTCTCTTCTCGACCTCTTCCCCCTCACCCTGTCTATACTATAGTTATATGTTTGTAATTCTTAAATACACTCCTTATTCCAGACCAATCCTGTGGATTCCAAATTCACAATCCAAATGTACTTGATTTAATTACTTTGATATCTCTGAGTTATTGCAAATATAATTTTTTCATAATGAAGTTCTCATCCTTACTTCAAACTGGTTCTTCCTTAGTGAACTAAAATCCACTCAAATAGCAAATTCAGGGATAACAGTCATGCTTGACTCCACTCTCTAACCCTCACATATGATCGGATGGTGAATCCTATGCTTTCTGACTCCACAATACAGTCTGACATTCTACTTCTCTGATTTCTGCTGATACCACTCTTGTTCAATCAATTCTTGGAGTATTGCCTTCACCTCTTAACTGCTTCCTCCAATGACTTTCCAATCGATTCTTTGCTAGAGAATGCTTTTCAAAAAAAAAAAGTAATTTACATCATGTTGGTCATTTACCTAAAATCTTATAATAGCTTTCCATTAGGTTTTGGATTCAATCCAAATTACTTAACATGGCCTAGTGACCTAGCTTCAGCTTTTGTCTCAGACTTCACCTCTGGCAGATTACCTGTCCTTTCTCATTTTACTTCAACCATGCTGATCAGGGTCAATTCCTGGAATCTGCCAACCCACATTCATTACTGAGGTCTTATGCTGGCTATCACTTCCTTTACCTGGAATAGGCTCCTGGATTTTGGCCTATTTCCTTCTTAAGTTTGGAGATAACTTAGTGAGGTCATACCTTCCTTTTCTTCAGGAATTTTTGTAGCAGTTGCTTTCTTTTCACTTAATACAACTGGCTATTTCTCTATCTAGTTTTCTTTTTGATTTGCTTCAACCTGTCTTCTCATTTGCCCAATATTCTACAGATTATACAGCACAGGACCACTAGAGTAGATATTCTATCTACCATAACTTTGTCCCTTTTTCTTTTCCCACAAATACTTGTGAATAAGTATTTATTATTTACTATGGTATATGCCAGAAAGTGCATGCTTAAATCATTAAATGCAATGATTTTTTGTGGATATTAACAAACAAAAAATATTTTTAAAATACTTGATTTATCAATTCCATTGTAAAAATCTTTAAAATTATTAATATGAGGGGAATAAGCATACCTGCTTAATTTTCATTTTATACTCAATTGTGCTTGAACATTTTAAACATAATTTTTAAAAATTGTATGCCTTTACTGAAATATAATTGACAAATAAAATTGTAAGGCATTTAAAGTGTACCTTGTGATAATTTGATATATGATGTCTGTCCAGAAAAGTCCAGTCAGTGTGAATATAATGAGAATAGTTGTGCGACTCAATGTAACCCAGCAACCTTGGAGAGTGGACTGGAATGTGCATGTGTAAACAATGATGACTTCACTGTACTAATCAGTGTGGGTGGATTCTCCACACCCAAAGAAGGTGCAACAAAGTTGCAGCAAGATCAAGACCATGTTAACTGTTTTTTTGATTGCAAAGGTGTTGCCATCATGAGTAAAACCATCTAGGATGAATAATTGATAAGGAGTCCTACCTCAATGTTTTCTGTTGCTTAAGAGATTCAATGTGATAAAAACTGCCACAACTCTGGTAACTGGTGACTGGGATCTTCATCAGACAACATGCCTGTTCACGTATCACATCTTGTGCAGAGATTTTTGGTGAAATACCAGATCACCCAGGTGGCTCAGCCTTCCTGCAGCCCAGATTTAGCACCATGTGACTTCTGGCTTTTCCTAAAACTAAAATCACCTTTGAAAGGGAAGAGATTTCAGACCACTGATGAAATTCAGGAAAATAAGGCGAGGCAGCTGATGGTGACTGGGAGAGCTGCGTGAGGTCCAAGGTGCCTACTCTGAAGGGGACTGAGGCATCATTGTCCTATGTACAATGTTGCCTGTATCTTCTTCAATAAACACCTCTATTTTTCATACCATATGGCTATGTACATTCTGGACAGAGTATGTACTTTGAATATTCAAAGGGGAAGAAATATTAGATAGAAAAAAATAGGGCAGAATTTGCTTGGTAACTTCAAGGAACTCGGAGAATGTTGTTAGAAGATGAAGTATACAATGCGAGTTGGATAGTATTCCGCATTTTAGTTTAGGACAGGGAGATGGACTTGTATTTGCAGTGTGAAAGAAAGCCATTGGAGGATTAAGGCAAGATGGTAACATGATATTTTTAAATGATATCATGAACTGTTATGTAGAATATAAATGGCAATGTAAAATAATAGAAATAAGACTTGTTACTATTGAGTAACCCAGCCCAGGAAAAATAAAATAAAATAAAATAAAGCATATAGTCTGTTAGAGTGGAAGAGTACAAATGGTGAAAAGGAATTTTTACTGGCAAAGAAAGTTTTAACAGTAAAGAAGAAAATTGCAAGTTAACCTGTTACTCAAAATTATTATATCTCAAAATAGGAGAATAGGGGATAACAATAGTGTAAACTCTGGTGAAAGACAAATTATTCCTGGATTCTAGTTGATAATAATATGCTTGTTAATATTTTAGTTTTGACAAAGATACTATAGTTATGGTGGTAGGAAGGATACCCCCCCCCCAAAAAAAAAGGCCTACATTCTAATCTTTAGAACCTGTGAATATGTTATGTTATATGGGGAAAGAAAATTAAGGTTACAGGTAGCATTCTGGTTTGCAAATAAACTGACAGTAAGTTAGAGGGAGCAGCCTGGATTGACCAAGTGGACACAATATAAAACTGACCTTAAAGTATGGTGAGTGGCCTGGATTTACCAGATGATCACAATACAATTACAGCTTCTTTAAATGTGGAAAAGGCAGGTAGAAGATTAAGTATCAGAGTACCACAGAGTTAGAAAGGCTGGGTTGGCTGTTGCTGTCATGAAGATGGACTGGAGGCACACCCAAGGAACGCAGGTTGCCTCTACAAGTCAGACAAGATGAGAAGATTGATTTCTCCCCTAAATCTCTAGAAAGGACGGAAACTGCTGACACCCTAAAATACATTTTGGACTTCTGACCTTCAGAACCATACGTTGATAAATTTGTGTTGATTTAAACCACTATTTCTCTAGTAGTAGGCTACCAAAGCAATAAGAACCTAATACAAACATATAGCATGTTTATAGTAGGAGAGGCAGGGTATATGGAAATTCCCTGTAATATCCTTGTGTCCTTTCTGTAAATTTAACATTATTCCAAAATAAAAATGTTTGAAAAAAAATTTTCTCTCTCTTTTTCTCTCCATCTCCCACCTTTGTTTCCCTTGTTTCCCAACCTCCAGTATTATTCAGTTCTTAACATGTTTTGACCAGCAATTTATACAAAAGCGAATAATATAAGTGCAAACACAAATTAACTTGTTATCAATCAATATTTGGGTTTGAAAACACAAGTTTTTTCATGACCAGTCAACAGTTAAGTCAACAGTTGCCCTTTATATTTTTCTTGGACAAGGCCCATCTTCTTTTCTCCTTTAGCCATTCCAGTGCTGCATATCATAAGCTTCTTTTTAATGCTTAGTTTTTATTTTTACTGAATGCATTGGGGTGACATTAAATTGATAAAAATATATAGGTTGTAGGTGTAAAATTCTATAATGCATCATCTGTATATTGTACCGTGAGTTCATCATACCAAATCATGTCTTCTTCCATCACCATTTATCCCAGCTCCACACCCTTCTACCTCCCCCCACCACCTTTCCCTCTGATAATCACCTTTTTTTCCTAATCCCTTCACCTTTTCACCCAGTTACTCACCTGCCTTCCCTCTGACAGCTGTCAGTCTGTTCTCTGTATTCTAGTCTGTTTCTGTTTTACTTGTTAGTTCATTTTATTCATTAGATTCCACATATGAATGAAATCACATGCTATTTGTCTCTCTCTGACTGGCTGATTACACTTAGCATAAGGCTCTCCAGGTCCACCCACGCTGTCACGAAAGGTAAGGCTTCCTTCTTTTTAAATGACATAATAGTATTCCATAATGTCTCTTCCACTCTAGTATGTTAAGCTGTATTTCTAAAATGGGCCTTGTAATTATTTCCCTTTCCCCTACTTTGTACATCAACTCACTATCAAACTGAAAAATACTTTTTCTCACATGTCCTAAGTATCACAAACCTGTCCTAAGTATTGCAATCCAAACATTTTTTCAAAAAAACGATCACATAAATTATCTTTTCTTCATTCTTACACTTTACCTCATAACCAGTTTTTAAAGATTTTGAAATTTATTTTACTTTTAGACAGAGGGGATAGGAGGCAGAAAGAGAGAGGGAGAAACATCAATGTGAAATGGAAACCTTGATGGGTTGCCTCTTGCACATGACCCAACTAGAGACTGGCCAACAACCCAGGCATGTGCCCTGATGGACAATCGAACCAGTGACCTTTTGCTTTGCAGGAGGATGTTCGGTGCACCTCATAAATATTACTACAGATCACTATGTCACTGATTTTTTTTCAATATTTCTGCACATCTCTGTGTTCTTTTTATCATTGCTAGTGTTGTCTTTTAATTTATAACTGTTCATGGTATTTCATTACATTAATCTGTAATGATATTCCTCTGCCAATAGTAGTATATTCTTTCAAGATCTCATCCTTGCTTTTTATGTTTTCTTTTCTTTTCTTTTCTTTTTTATGTACCCATACTCTGGGTACATTGAACTAATATATTCTCCTTGATATGGTACACTTTTGATACTGCCTACCATTTAGCATACATGTTTTAATAACTTTCTAATATGTTTTACCACTCCTGCATTGTGTTGTTGATGAAGTAATAATATTTACTATGATGAGGAAGAATTTACCTTTCTGTGATAGTTTTTGGTGGATGGTTTTGTTTTCTATGACCTTAAACAATAAGATCAGATCAATTATCCATAGTTAAGCATTTGTGCATAGTTTTGTTACAGAACACCTCACTTGGCATTATAATCATTTAGATGCATGCTCTCCATTCATCTCTATATGCCTCAAAATAGAAGTCTTATCTTGTTTATCACTGTATATCCAATAACTGCAAATAAACTCAATCACAAACTGTACATAGGGTTCTCTAAAGGAAGCAAAACTGGCCTAAAGGAGAAAATTTGGAGTTCATTATGTATTGATTCTCTCTGATTATGTTGATCTGCACATAATACAATATCACCATTTACATAAACTACTGCTTAGAACATGGCCACATGATTTCACAGTTTAGTAACTTTATGACACAGCATGTAGACCTAATGCAAGGTATGTCTTTGTTATACCAAGTCCCGATATTCTCCATGTCTTAACAATTTTAAAAGGAAGGGTTTAGCTGTTGTACTCCTCTGCTTTGGGTCTATTCAAAGCTCAGGTGGAATTTACAGTCTTATCAGGACACATCAGAACACATTAAAGCTAATGGGACACTCATTCAACTTAATGGGATACACATTGAGATAACATGATATGCACCACCTCAGCAGAAAGCCTCTGTAAGTTATTTATGCTTCTTGATGACTTCCCTAGTGTGAATTCCCAATACAGAGGTGTATGTCTCAATAGCAGTGGAGAGCAGCAATATGAATGAAATAAAAGCAATGGGAATTGAAAGTATGGAGCTCATTTCGTTGGTGATGGTGGTATAATTGAAGGGAAAAACTAAGTATGAACAGTATTAGTAACCATTTGAGACTCTCAGCTTGAATGGCTAAGAGGATATGCCCATTATTGCTAAAGAATATTAGTGATTAATACATCTAAGTGTTATTTGGTTCTGTCTTTTGTTGTACTCAAAACTCTACTTTGTGCTAATATGAAAACCTTGTGAGATACTAAAGAATAGAAGATTGTTCATTTTGGTGTAAAGTAGATAAAGTGTAATGAGGCAACAAATGTACTAAAAATAACAAATTATGGAAAAAATAGAAAAGGTAGATTTAATTTTGCTTTTTAATTATGTTCTGTATAATTTGGTTCAGTATCTTAACTGAGACAATTCTTTAAGTATATCTTGTATAAATACTTAGCATAATTTCATGTGATACTTAACTTGAATAATAACATCAAAATTATGAACTGATATGTATATTAATATTATTTCATGATACATATATAAAATATCTAACTTGTTACCTATGTAAGATTTGACATTACTATTACTGAAGGAATTTTAAAATTACCATTTATCTTCCTTCTATACACAGGGGGTTCTAAATGTTGCTCACATAGTGATTTCCTTTGTCTTTTGACTAAAACAATTTAGAATAATTAATGTACAAACTATAAAAGTGGAAACTTTACCTTTTCTTTATAGTATTTACCTACTCTATTTATAATATATTAAAAGTCTGGCCTGACATCTTTCGATTATATAAAAATGATGCATACATAGAAACCCAAAAAAAAAATATCCAGCAATTCAGGACTCATTAACATTACTCACAAATTGTATTTCCTTTTAATGGATGATAATTAATGGAGAGATGTTGAAGATCACAGAACATCTAAAAATGTTATACTTGGAGACATTCATTTATTCAATAAAAGATTACATAGCATCAGTCTTTAGGAACAAATTCCAGCACCTCCTATTTAGTGGATACACTCTAATCATGTAAAAGGTATCAGCCTTGAATCTTTTTATCTTGAGACTATGTTCATGGCTCTTGCCCAAAGAAAATGAAGAGGAAAGAAAGCATAATTCTGGGGTTGTGGCATATTGCACACAGTTTATTGTAAATTGCATTACTCAACAAAACTTGCTTTTGAAGGAAAAGAATGATAGAGAAAGATAAAAACACATTTTTAAACAACAGAAGGAACTTCAAAATTAGAAATGGGAATAAAATTAAAAAGTATGTTGAATATAAAGGGGTTTTGGATTATATTTATACAAGTCAGACTATCTGGCTGAGTTTTATTCACAGTAATAATAAAGGATTTAAATCAGAACACTAGGTCCCTTTAGTGATTGATTTTTATACATTTCATGATTTTACAATATATCCCCTTCTTTTTTTAAAAAAGATTTGAATTTTTATTATTTTTAGAGAGAGGGGTAGGGAGAGAGGCAGAGAGGGAGAGAGACATCCATGTATGGTTGCCTTTCCCCTGCCTCCAGCTACAGAGCTGGGTGGAGACATGGCTTGCAACCTGGTTCTGTGCCCTGGCTGGGGATCGAACCAGCGATCTTTGGGTTTGCAAGCTGGTGCCAATTCACTGAGCCACCAGCCAGGGCTCCCCTTCTTAAAGTTATAACTTTGTTATACCTGCTCTGCCTGCCTGCTACCTTTAATGGTTGATAGATGGACACACATGCTAAGTTACATGGTAGTTCCATTTACAATTTTGTGAAGGACCTCCATATTGCTTCCACAGTGGCTGCACCAATTTACAATCCCACCAACAGTGTAGGTGTTAAAAAGGCTTACCTTTCTCCACATGCTAATTTTTTGGGGTTACCTTTTTGAAAATAGGCATTCTGGCAGGTATGAGGGGGGTATTCCATTGTAATTTTTAGTTGCTTTTCCCAATGATTAGTGATATTGGGCATCCACATTATACTTACAGAGTGTAAAATTAGTGAATGAATAATATATATTATGACTTATTCTGATTGTAAGGGAATTGAGTCTTAGTTTAGGAGGACTAAATTTTATTTTCTTTATACACATTAGCATAGATAGCAAAAGCTAGTTAAATGCACTCTATGGATTGCTTTCTATATTTTTAAATATATAGGCAAAAAATTACAGTGAATACGTGCTCATAATTTATCACATACATCTTTCAGGTCCTATTCTTAATGCTATGTTAAAACTTTTGACTACGTAGGAAAATAAAACTAGTCATCCATTTTTATGATCTCTACTTTGGATAGGCATTATGAAAACTGAGCAAAGTGCATGACATACCAAAAAAATCCATGTGGCAAGATTTTCTATATAATTGCCTTTTAAAAATGTATAACAAGCCCTGGCTGGTGGCTCAGTGGATAGGCACTGGCCTGTGAACCCAAAAGTTGCTCGTTCCATTCCCAGCCAGGGCACACAACCAGGTTGCAAGCCAGGTCTCCAGCCAGGTCTGTAGCTGGAGGCAGGTGAAAGGCAACCATACGTGGATGTTTCTCTTCCTTTCTTCTACCTTTCCTGCCTTTCTCTCTGAAAATAATGAATAGACTCTTAAAAACAAAACAAAAAACAACAGACCATGGTTGAAAATTTGATCAGCTGCATTAAAAACACAATACTAATATAAATAAATAAATAAGGTATAACAAAATAGTATGTATTATAAAAATATAATTAACTATACTATTCAAGGTATATACCTTCAGAGGCTTGTTTCATGGCAAAGAAAACTTGCTAAAAACATGAAGCATAATTTCTTAGTTAAGCCTAAGGATGTAAACAAAATAAAAGAGATTTTTGTTTGTTTCTTTAAAAAAGATGGATTATCTAGGGCAGGCTTGAAAAGGAAGGTAAAATAACCTTCTTAATTGTGAGCAGGGTAATAATAATTCATATGTGTCTTAAGTTAAAGTAACAATCTGAAAACAGTTACTGAAAACGAGGTTGTCTTATGTGAGGATAGGTTAGCTATTTAGCACAAAATGATACCTTAACTTCCTCTATAGTCCCTTTTGTTCCTCCTCCTCTTCCTCCTCCTTCTTTTCTCTTTTCCTTCTCTTTCTTTCTTACACTGTCTACCCACTGTCCTAACACACCCTCTTCTGCCTGTCGGCATCCCTCTACTGTATATAGGATGTCTAGTCATCCATGACAATTTTACAGAATAGGCAGGCCTCCCTCTTAAAAGGTTATCTTCTCCCAGAAGCTTTTGTGAATCTCCTCTTAGCAGGTTAGCACAAAACTAAAAATAGCACGTGTCCCTAGTCACCCTGGACTTCTCCTACACTAGCATGTACAGATTTGACTGTTGTTTAGTGCGAAATATTTGGCTTCCTCAGGAAAGCGATGGGCAGTGAAGCTTATAAACAGAGCCGACTGGTCGCTGAGCCACTTGGGACGTCCCTGGAGACACTATAGAGAAATCACGGGTAGAAGAATCAATGGGAGAGGACAGGAGGACCCAACTTTCTTTTCTGGTTTCCTATTTAATAGGTGTATTCTGAATTTTTTTTTTTTTTTTTTTCATCTTTAGATTGTGTTCATGGCTCATGCCCAAAGAAAATTCAGGGGAAAGAAAACATAATTCTGGTTTCTCCGATTGCTCGTTAGTGACTCGCAGTGAGTCTGCAAGAATTCAACTCCCCCATCTTTGATGGTTTGCCTGTCCCTGCGTTTTTGGCAGCCCGGTGTACCACTGGCAGCCTGACGTGGTGACAGGAGCGTGCGGCAGGTTTCCAAGCTCCATCAGGAAGGTCTCGGAGACAGGTGTCCTCCAGGTATCTCAGGGGATGAGAAGGTGAGCAGGGACAGAAAAGCTGAGGCGCTAGCACTCCTGCCTCATCTGCAACTGTGTCTCCTAGAAGCCCTCTAAAATATTTAATACAGCGAACATGATTTTCACTTTTGACACGAGTTACCAAGGGCAAAGTGATTCAGTTATTTTAAAGTTAGTTAAACCACTGATCAACTTAGCGCTAAAATTCAAGGGTCCTTTTACACCCACCCTCTTGCCCCATTTTTTCTAGTCTAAAAATAATGATGGTTTCATTTTCTATTCTGGGGCAATTTTTTTTTTTTTTTTTTAATCTTCACAGGAGGACATGCTCATTGAATTCAGAGAGAAAGGAAGGCTGGAGCATGAGAGAGAAACATTGATGTGGGAGAAAAACATCTCCCACGTGCCCTAAAAAGGGACCAAGCCAGCAACCTAGGCAGGAAGCCTGACTGGGAATTAAATCCAGGACCTTTTGGTTTATAGTATGACACTCCAATCAACTGACCCACACCTGCCAGGGCCTATGGAAAATTTATTATCAGTCATTTTCATATTTTAATTATATGGCAGTTATATAATTAATATGGTTAAATGTATATCATTATGTAGCTAAATATTAATATAGTTATATAGTTAAATTTGAACTATCATTAATTCGTTAAAAGGAAAGAAAGGTAAACATCTTCATAGCTAATATGTACATATACCAGGCCAGACTGGGCATACTATCCCCTGTGTTTGTCACTTTCATAATGATACAGTGACAAAGATGACCACTTAGCTCTTGCAGTGGGGATATTGGTTAGATGTTTGCGGCGTCCCAGCAGAGGACAAACTCTTTACTTTTCAAACTGGTTTGGAAATTGAGAGTACATGCATCAGGAAGGTTTAAAAAGCTTTATTACTCCTGGAAACAGATTTCCTGGGGAGAGGAGGGCCTGCACCCGAAACAGTCTGGAATGGCTTGAGCAAGGAGACAGGGTGTTTCTTGCGGTTAGCTGCTGCAGTTGGGCAAGGGTCCAGCTCTTGGGCCAGGGCCTGCCTGGTTTGTTTCTCCACCCGTGCAAGGAAGGACGAGGGCCCATCTTATCATTTTACCCAGATGTGAATCTAGAGGTCAAGGGATTTGGTGGGAACTATGACATTAGCCGTTAAACATCAAACATGAGTCAGACTCTATTATAGTACAATGCGCGATTAGAAGTTACACACCTGTTATTGCCTCCTAGTCCTACAATGTACTGGCTAGGTGATGATAAAAAGCCCATGAGCCAGCCTAATTTCTGTGATAATTAAGAAGATTTTAATAATAAAATTTAAACTAAAAAAAGTTAGACATTTTTGAGGTATTACAACAGTTGATCCCAGGCAGTCTGTCACCCAGAACATACATGCTTAAGTCATGTTTGCTGTCTCCTGGGAGTAGCCTGCTTAGACCATGGAAGCCCAGGGCCAGCACTCACTCCATCCCATTTTGTGGGATCTTGCACAGCTCCCAGAATTGCTTGGTTTCTCACCCTCCATATGCTTAAAATAGGAATAGTCAGACCCTGCCCCAAAGTGTTACTATGAGTATTAAATTAGTTTCATGTACAACACTTAGAACAGTGCCTCACGTATAAGAAGCACTGTACATGCCATAGATACTTACTTAAAGCATGGTGAAGGGGAAAAAAAAACCCCACAAAGTGCCCATTTTTATGCAGATATTTTCCTTGGAATAAAGTGGATATTTGTTTTGGCAGCCCGTGAGAAAAGCATTTCTTTAGTTCCAGTTCATCTACATTTTCTTAATCTTATTTTATAATGCATTTAAGTAAACTTAACTCAGAATTAAAATTAAGAACTTATAAAAACTTAAGAGCCTCTTTTCTTTTTGAAAATAAATAATTCATCAAGGGATTCTATTGATTCTCTTCATAGATATCACTAATTATTCCATCCCCTGTGGTTCTGAAGTTGACAGCAGGTTCTTTAAATCTAGCAAAATTTTGTCATAGTAATAATCATAGAGAAACTGCTTCAATAGTAATTTCAACATAAGGGACACAGGGGTCCGCTTTTTAAAATGTGAATAACAGATATGCACCTTGGAGTTACCTGAACTGATAACATAATTGGATTTATCACCCTGGAGTCATTGAGTCCCAAGTCCTGGCTTTCACTTCAAAATAGACACACACGTTACATCATAGCAATCAACTCAGGGTTTCTACAAGCTTTTGATTTTGCCTTTGCTAGATGGCTTTTACCGTGTATCAGTGACTTCCTTTCCTTCCATTCGTATTTACCTTTCGCTAATGCATACCTTCACTTGAGTTTGAGAGTGCGAAAAAGGTCCAACAGAGCTCCGGACACTCAAAGGGCACACGTATGCATGTTCGTATAATTGCAGTTGCAAACCTATTTCTTCATGAGTTCACAAAAAGCCTCACTGACAGATGCATGCGATATGATGTCTCTGTTCACTTTTAGCCCCTGTTCATTCTCCTATAACACTTTCCCAAAGATAAAGTTGGAACCTTGGAGATGTGCTTCGACCTCTCCTCTCAGACTCCTCATTTTTAAACTGGCTCAATCCATAAAAGTCAGTTAGCAGCCTCTTGAAATGTAACGTGACATAAAATGTGAGAGGACATAAACAACCTGGGCAGACACCACGAGTAGCTGGTTGTATGACTGGCCATATTCCCTCTCTGTGGTCATAATGATGAGCAGCATTGCACATGATGGAAAATCTATTCTGGGTGCCTGACAGAGAGCCCTCTACAGAAAACTGCCATTTCCCTGAGATTGGCTGCTAGCATGACAAATAAGTTGTAGTTTTCAAGCTACTGAGAATATTCACGTAAATTTGTTGCTCTATAACTTCCTTCAACCTAATTGAATGTTTTTCAAGTATTGAAAGATTATTATAATGTCTCCTCTTCCCCAAATTAAATAGTTCTAATACCTTCAACGTTGACCTGTTTGAAAGTTGTCCAAACTGGTAACATTCTCTCATCTAGTGGCGTGGAAAACTTTGTACCACCAACCTTTCCTGGTTGGTTTTATTTCACATTTGAAATTTTATTGTTTGGGTAGCTTATGATTATTTACAGGCCATGTTTAAAATTTGGTGCTTTTATTTGTGATTGTATTTCCATGGAGGTCAAAAATAGATTTAAAAAATGAAACTGTCAACAAAAGTGATTTTTTCCCCTTCGAACGAGTGTCCATAAACTCAAGCATATATTATTGTTTTACGAGTTTTAGGAGTTAGTTATTTCATAAGTAAATGTGTTTATCCTGAAGCAAGGAAAAACATGAGCTATTTGAATCTTTGAATACTTTCCACAATAAAATGTTACTTTATTCTCTGCAGTTTGAGTCACCACTGTGAATATAAAATACATTTAAATTATATACTAAAAGGCTCATAAAGTAACAAGTGATGTGTTCACAAATGAAACAGACTGGACTCACTAACAATTTTCATAATAATGACATTGAAGTAGGTCCTTCACTTTTTAAAATAAAAATCATTTGAAATTAAAAACTGTCCCCTACTTGTACTTTAAAACTTTGCCACTTTAATGAACTTTTAATAAGGTTTTGAAAGCCTGTCTGATTTCTTCACTGAGGTAACTGAATAGAATTAGTCTCCACTCTAGACATGGGCATAACATGAATAAAATTTAAAATATTTTAGAAGATGTGTATTTTCTCCTCATCATGTAAAGAAAGTGTTCAATTAATAATTCAGTCTAATTTTTACTAGAAATGTGTCAATGTGACCAGATGATCTCTGTGAACCCCACAGGCATAAAACCATAAAACATAAAAATTCATGAGTCTAGGTTAATGTGTTAAAATATTTTCTAAAATCAATTTTCATGGAGTTTAGAGTGAAATGTGGTGCCCTGTTCAATAGATTTAAACAGAAGAATTCTACTATTTCCAATTCTAAAGACAGACAGGGTATGGTGAGTCACTATATTTTCTGTGAATATAATACAGAAACAAAAAATGGTGAATGCTTGTAATTTAGTTATTAAAAAAAAGAAATCTCAAATATTTTCAATAAGTTACACTTTCTGTATTTTTCAAAAGAGAATAAACTATACACATTAGAATATCTATTCCTAAATATGATGGCACTAGCTCAATTCTTTATTGCTTTCTCAAACATAATTTGTCCTAACTTAGTATGAAGGGAGTAAAATCAAACCATTCCCTAAAGAACATAATTTTAGTCTAACATCCTCTTCAATAAATGTAGTTTATTATCTGATTTATCTCCTTTTCCTTCCCTTTCCCAGCCCCCACCTCCATTTAATGGGGACTCAGTCTTGTTAATTACAAACTAGGGAGAAATGATTCTTCTATATCTTCCAACTCTAGAACTAAGTACATAGGCAATGTCATCATGTTGCTACTGCCTATCACCAGGGGACAGTGTGACAGGAAAGCGGAGCATAAGGTGACAGGAAAGGTACAAAACTTAATACAAATGTGTATTTAATGAAAGTTGTACATTTTAACAAGTCATTTTTCCTCTATACCCACATGCAAATTTAAATGTTGTGCATTATTTTGCACGCTTTTAATTGCCGAATATCAATCTAAGTGATGGGATACAATGTCCTTTACCAAGTGGTTGAAATTTTTTACAATAGTTTTTATTTTATTTTCCTGAAAGATAAAGAAGTCAGTACTTCATTAAAATACACAAAAAGAACAAGAGACTAACTTTTTTTGGAATTTATTTTTTTGTAAATAGTAATGAACATGAATAGCCAGTGAGATGATTATGCATATTTATCTGTACTTTCAGTATACTTCAACTTTTTATTGTTTAATTTTGGATTTAAAGAAATGTAGCTGTTGGTTCTCTGACATATTTACATGATTTTCTGTTTTTTTCTCTCTTTTTTTTTTAATTTGGGAAATTTTAGAAGTATTGCAGTAGTATTAGTCAGGTAATATATAAGGTTGAAAAATTAGGTCATTTTGTCTTTTATTTCTTTTGAATAGTTCTTCACAAATAAAATAGCAAATCACAAGGGAATAAATTGTTTGTAGGAAATATTCCTAGGGTAATAAATTGTGGAAATGAGAGCTAAACATGAGCCATCTGTGAAGCTGTCTGCTCAGTAGAATTAGCAATGTTGCGTTTAATAAAATTCTAATAGATTTGGGTGCTTCTCCTTGAAGCTAGGGTGTTTTCAGAGATTGCCGAATTGCTATAGTTTTAAGATTCTGATTTGATCTCACTTGCTGTGTGCATTATTAGTTTACATATAATATAAAGAATTATTTGATGATTTATCTTATTAGAAATTAATCCACAAACTGATGGCAGCACAAGGTAAGTCTACAATGGATGATATGTTTATTAGTTTAATAAATAACAATAAGGCGTGCCAAACAGATCCCTGTCCTGCTAACACAGTGCCACACACACAAATAGCAACAATTAAAATGCACATAAGATAAAACATTTGTTTATTAAGAATAAAGCTCCCCCCAAATGCCAACTTTTCTAATTTCTGATTTGTATTAATTTTAATATAATTACTATCTACTTTAAATAGTTTATATAAAAGATGATCAAATCTAAAATAACTGCTTTTAAATTTTGCATGTAATTTTATCCATTGTCTTTTTTTGAATCCAATGTCTTTCTTAATTATAAATGGATAAAAATGTATTATATGTAACTATTTTGCAGATACAGAACATAGCCATTTGATTTTATAACATATTTAACCAAACAAGTCAATGGTTTATTACTAACATACTCAAATACTTTATAAATATTCTATTTTGAAATAATTTTAAACATACAGCATGTTTACACAAAATGTACGTACAGAGTTCATGTATATTCTTTCCACATTTTTCCCTAATGCTAACAATTTACATAAGCATGGTGTAATTCTCCTCTAACAAATTATCATTGGTACAATAACATTAAACATCACAGAGCTTATTTAATTTTATGAGATTTCCTCCAAATTACCTTTTTCTGTTTCAGAATTCAATAAATAATCTCATGTTGGCTTTATTTATTTCCTCTAGGATTCCTGTAATTTGTAAAAAGTTTCTTATCATGATTCTCCTCGAAATTTTCCATGGCAACTAGACAGTTATTTTGTAGAATGCCTATCAATATGAATTTGTCTGATGGTTTTTCTTTTCTATAATCAGCTTAATGTCATGCATGCTGGCCAAGAATACTATGGAATTGCTATTGTATCATTCTCATACATCATATGGGTAGTCCAGATGTCAGTATGTCTTCTTACTGTGGTGTTCTCCTTGATACATTCTTAAGCTGAAATCTGCCAGGTTTCTTTACTGCAAAGTTCATATAAATTTTTTTTGCAAATGATAAATATCTTGGGGCATAATATTGAAATTATGTTAATATAATTATTTATATTCAAATTTTCCACTTGCTTTATTTTCTTAAAGTAATTTTTAAATCTTTAATATTAAATAAATATTGTGTATATTTAATGATTGAATATACATAGTAAATAATAATTATAATTAATTAACATATCTTAGAACGTGTTTTTACCTTTTGTATGTGTGTGGAATGAGAACATCTGAATTCTATCCTTTCAGAAAATGTCTAGTATTTAGTACAGTTTATTTTTAACTATCATCATTGGGCTGTATGTTAGATCTCTAGACTTATTCATCCCAACTGAGTTTAGCATCAGTTGGTTGACTATTCCTGGAAAAATTATTACTGTGGTTTTCGACTAACAGTGATTTATGGTATCATTAATTCCTGCTACATGTTAGTTAGTTAGTTAATGAAAACATATTTCTTCTCCTGCATATATTTACTGATTAAATGATCACATCCACATGTATTCACAAATGTTTATTTTATGTTTTCTAATCTAATACTATCACTGAATTTTTGAAAAGAATTCAGTGACATTATTAGAAAAGGAAAAGAGAATTATATTTTCCTTTTTGGGTCAAATTGTACCAATTTTGGCTGTAGAATATTTCTTAAAATTGGCTTTTGTTTCTTTTTGATGTTTTCCCATCTTCTTTATTTCTTTGAACCATAAAATGCTTCAGGTTCATCTTATATTTAAAGTAGTTTTTAGTGTTCTAAAATAATAGGTAGAAGAGATAAGTTATTCAATATTTTTGATCAATATAGGAATATGATAAACAGAAGTTTTACCTTCTTGATGTATAAATGGTAACCAGATATGATTGACATCTATGAGGTTATACAATGAAATATTCAAAGAGTTGGCTATGTTGGTGAAAGAATACTTATTCAGAGAGCTAAAGAAGAAAATAGATATTAGCCATGGTTAGTGTGGCTCAGTGGATTGTGCGCCAGCCTGAGAACCAAGGATTTGCTGGTTTGATCCCCAGTTAGGGCACATGGCTGGCTTGCAGTCCAGGCCCCCAGTTGTGGGTGCTCAAGAGGCAACAAAACATCTTTGTTTCTGTCCTTTCCCCCCTGCCATTTCCTATCTCTAAAAATAAATAATTAAAAATGTAAAAAAATATATTAAATTTATATAATAATGATTTGGTGTTATAGTATCATTCCAACATCTTGTGTGTTAATGCAGTTCCATAGACATGTATGAAATACCTATATATAAAATATTGTACTGGATGCTTTTCTTGACCAAAGAGCTTATGATCATGTCCAGCATAATAATTATGTGTGTGTGTATGATGAATATCTAATATATCAAGTGTTATCCTAATTATTGAAGTCCCAAAGATGAATAAGAAATGTGTAAACTCATAATTAAAAAAAATTATTCATTATTTTTAGAGAGAAGGGCAGGGAGGGAGGAAGAAAGGAAGAGAAACTTCAATATACGGTTGCCTTTCACCTGCCTCCAGCTAAGGACCTGGCTGGAGACCTGGCTTGCAACCTGGTTATGTGACCTGACTGGGGAATCGAACTAGCAACCTTTGTATTCACAGGCTGGCATCTATCCACTGAGCCCCCAGCCAGGGCTGTAAACTCATAATTTTAATAATACATTAAATTATTACAATAGAAAAAAATATATTGAGGGACAAAAAATTTTCAAATTCATGTAACTAAGTAATTACTTTAAAAGATAGTCTATAATTAGCTCTATAAGAGAATTACAAAGTCACATAAAAGTTCAGAGAAAGTAGAGTTCTATCACCCCCCCCCCAATTGTGGGGATCAAGGATGGCAATTAGGCTGATGACACTATGAACAGAGTCCTTCATAATACAATGACTGATGGCAGATATTAGTAAAATAGTGGTAAGCTATGTTAAGATATTCGCAGATTTCTTTTGAAGGCCGTCTCTAACCCAAGTTAAAATATCAGACAGGTATAAAAGATTTTAAGAATCAAGCTCTGACATTTTAATGTTGCTTGGCATATTACAGGGAAATATTGAATATATTTTTTGGCACTAAATAACATGATTGAAGTTTTCACTATCGATAATCAGGCATTGATGTGGAAGATAAATTATTTAAATCTTGTTGAGGACTCTGGGAAGATGTCAGAAGGAGTGAAACTTAAAGACCTTTCCTGCTTCCATTTATTTAAGAATTATTTCTTGATCATCCACTAAATCATAAAAAACTAATGTAATAGACATGAACCCATTTGCATACTCAAAAAATTTAGTGTAAGAGACAAACACAAGTTATGATGATAGAGTATGCTGAGAATGTTGTACTTTACCATGAAAATGGGGCAAGGATACTTAACCCAAGTAGAAGGGTGTTGAGGGTAAGGCATGTTGTATTAAGATTTGAACAATCGACAGTGCTTTTGGAGTTGAAGCAGACCATGCAGGGAGAACACATTCTTTACAGAAAGAAAACACTAGAAAAGTTTAAAAAGTATGATTTTAACATATACAAATGTCTATCCAGAAAATATCTATCCATATAATATGTAAAATAGAAACATTTAGTGAAGAAGATACAAGAGGCATTGAGCAAAGGACAATGATGTCTCCATCCCCTTGAAAGTAGGCACCTAGGGACCTCATATCACCATCCAATCACCATCAGTTGCCCTGAGTTTTATCAATGGTATGAAATCTCTTCCCTTTCAAAGGTGATTTTAGTTTTGAGGAAAGCCAGAAATTGCAGGGTCCCAAATCTGAGGTGAGTCACCTGGGTGATTTGTTGTTTCCCCAAAAACCTCTGCGTGAGATGTGATGCATGATCAGGCATGTTGTCATGATGAAGCTTGCCCATAGCTGTGGCCTTCTGAATCATCCAAATAGTTTCCAGGGAGAAATGTTCAAAGTAGTATCAAAGTAACAATGTTCAATGTTCAGGCAAGATTCGTTGCTCTACTCTCAGTCGTTTAGAATACGATGGCCACACAGTACACATGCTCACTCAACAGCATCTGTCATCCCCACTGGCTAGTACAGTGGTGTCATCATTGTTTACACATGTGCATTCCCGTCCATTCTCCTTGGCCGCCAGGTTACATGGATGTTGCACAAACTGCCCTCGTTATATTAACAATTGCTTGACTTTTTCTGGGTAGATCTCATATATTGGATAATTGCACTTTGATATCTATGGCTAGAGTTTAGGAGACAAAAGATGAGACTTAATTTTAAAGTTAGAGAAAATATGAGGATCTTAAGAGGTGTATATATTTTTTTCCTCTGGACCAATGAAAAATGTTTAGAAGAGCACTTGCGAGTCCATGAGGAGATAGGTGTGCAGACTGGAGGCAGGGTCGCTTATCCTTTGGCCACAGTAGATCTCTGTATTTATTTATTTTTACCCTTGAGGCATAAAGTTTTGATGGCAGAAACTATTTTTGCTGCAGAAAAACATTTTCTAAACTACTGTTCAATAATGGCAGGCTAAAGAGAGTAAGTAAGCATAAGGGTTAAAGGGTAAGAGTAAAATAACTGATTAATTTATTATTACTAGAACACCTGAAACAGAAACTACAAACTGAGAGAAACCAAAAATTCTCCACCTGGCCACACTATTCAGGCAAATAACAATCAAAAGAACAAACTTCACTTTTTTTTTTTATTGAAGGAGTAAAAATAAAAACATAATAAATAATATTGACCCTCATATAAATTGAACAGTATTATGTAATTCTAGAAACAAATACTTGTACATTATTACATACATTCTAAAAAGCAGACCAACTTCAGTTATTCAATCATTATCAATATGAAACTCTGATGATAAGTAATTCTACATTTGAATGTGTATTCTTAGGAAGATACTAGAAATATGAATCTATTATACTAGACATGCTGTCTGCAATACATTTATGTGATGGGAAAGTTAATCTGAAATTGAAAAAAATATACTTTTTCACAAATGCAGAGGGATACTGTAAAACAACTAAAAATTAATACTGACATGTTCCCAATACTTATACCTATGTTCTTAATGTCATGGTATATGACATTAAGAGGAAAGCTTCCTGTCTTAAGAAAGCTTCCTCAGAAAAGCTCACATAGAACAGGCTGCCCCAAAGGCCCACTGCTATCTTTCCCCTTACCATGGTTTATTTATTTTACATTTTGTTTTGGTGTATTATTTTATTTACTGTTTATTGCCTGCCACTCTAGTACAGGAAAATGAACTGCATGAGAGCAGAAAACTTGCTTCTTCAATGCTGCATCCTTGGTGTTAAGAAACATGCCTGGCACACTCTAAGAGCTAAACACATATTTGCAGAATAAATAGTGCATAATTACATATCATCAGATATTAATTATGCAAAATACTACATAACACAAAAGAAATATACAAAGTGCCAGAACTATACCAAATTTTTGAAATTTTTAACATTTTTCCTTTATCTTTAGATATAACAAGATTTTTTTATGAAAAGAATAATTATCTTTGAAGGAAAAATAGCAAAAGTTATTACTAAAAATTACTTTAATCTAGTGTGATGAGGGGTTTGGAGCCCACTGTGTTAGCTTTTCATTAAATCCAATTGCAAAATGTTAAGTATGAACTAAGGAATAGCAGAGATATCAAAAAGGCTGAAAACATTGGTTTGTCCTATAAAAATATCCATGATATTATCTAAATTCATTGGTTAAGTTATTGCTGTTTCTTTAGGCTCCCCCAAATTTTTCCCTTGTACATTTTGGATACTTTCCCCTAACAGCATAGAATGGAGGAAAAGCAGACAAGGGCCATGCCTGAAATTGTCCCCACAATTTGCAGTATAACTGCTTTTTCAGCCCTTTTCGCTTGGACCTGACAAATGTCAAATGTGGTATTTCCTCATACACATTTGTACAAGCCTAGAAATGGTTATTTTAATTTTTTGCTCTGAGCCTGCTTTGATTTTGATGGACTCTTAGAACCTTCTATTCCCTTGCACATGGGAAAAAAAAAAAAAAAACAAAAACAAAAACACAAAGCCTTTACTTTCTTGAGTCTGTGTTGCATCAGGAAATTTCACATTGAATTATAGAGCCCATGCCCAGCAGGACTATAGGGTTGAACTTATTTTTTTCTTGATGTACTATCTCTGTATATTGTTCTGTCATGGAGCTATTGGAAGGGTAGAGTTTCAAAAGTGTATGTCTTGTGTATTCTATAGTAATAATTTTTAACCTTACAGACACTACATTTTATATTACACTTCTTTAATAAAAATAAAGAAACTCAATCATTTAAAATTGATCTTTTAGATATTATTTCAGCCATATTTCATATCCAAGTCCGAGTTTGAAAAGTGTATTTATTTATATCAAGTCATTTCTCATGAGGGAGCTTTAATTTATTGGTGTAGAGGAAATAGAGGAAGTGGTGGATAAAGTTTATTCACAAATACAGATAGAGGTCTCTTGTTTATTATTTCAACAATTGCATTATTCACACACACACGATATATGGCAAGAATAGGTAGTATAAAGATTTGAATCACAAAACTGGGCACATTTGGAGAAAAGTTGAAAGCCATGGGGTAAAAATATTGCATTGACCAACATCCAGTAGCTATGTCATAACTTACCTAAAACTAGGCATAGTCGTAATAGTTCTTCCTCACTTAATACATAGATATAAGGATAACATTTCAATAAAGTAATTAGGTTAATAAAAGCCTGTACTTCTTTAACTTAAAATTTTAACTAATAAATGATTACACAAAACCCACTATCAAAACTTTGACTTGAAAACTATGGTCTTGACTTAACATGATGCTGGCTCAAGATTACTATAGCTAAAAAGTACTGAGTTGTACCATACTAGAACATTGGATTTCTGTTACAGAAATCTATAGAGAGGTAAAAATTATTTTCCTTTGCACAATATAACCTTCAATTTCATGAAGATATTAAATGTAGCTTTAGATGATTAAGATGAAAATGACTTGTGTGAAGGTTTACCACATAAAGGAATCAGTTACCACTCCGAACACATCTCTAGTTGAATGTCTTATGAGAGTCGTATCTGACAGATATGTGTCTGCAAATGAAATGTTAGTGTGAAATATTAGTTAGGAACCTCACATCCATTACTTGGATATTCTTAAAGCAAAGAAGGGAGAACTGTCAGTGTAGCCATCATTTCAGAGAACAAAATATTTAAAGCATGAAGCAAATATGCTAGCTAGTAGGAGTACAAAAATTCCTGAGGTGCACCAAAGTAGGGAAATCTTTTCTTCCGAAGATTTTAATAGCTTCCAATGCAAACTAATACATTTCATTACTGGAAATATTTTACTTTCAAATATAATTGATATGACTCATGGTTTACTGCCAGCTACACTTTCATTATGTCATTGCTGCTGCTTATAATGACATTCTGCAAGGATACCACTGACACTGGTACTTTGTCTTCCATAACAGCACTCCGGGGCATCTTTTTAACACTGAATGAGTCAGGGAATCACACTCAGACACTGAGAATGTGATACTGAAAACTGACTTCACTGAGTTGTAATCAGATGTTTTCTCACTCATATGTAGAATAATTTATTTAAGTAATCCATTTACATTTATAAACTGATCATTATTTATGCTAAATCATAAACCGACATATTGTATAAGACAGAATTAAAAAGGTAACTCATTCTTTCATATTCTACAAGGAATTAAAAAAGAATTAAAGCAAAAAATATTAATTCAGAGATAAGTCATGTAATTATCTGGAGCAATTAGAGAGAAGATTCATATGAGCTAATATATAAAAAAAGGCTTAAGTCCTGGCTGGTGGCGCAGTGGATAAGGTGCCGGCTTGCCAACCCAAAGGTCGCTGGTTCAATTCCCTAGCCAGGCCACATAACCAGGGTGCAAGCCAGGTCTCCAAACAAATACTTAACTGGAGGCAGGTGAAAGGCAACCATACACTGAGGTTTGTCTCCCTCTCTCCCTTTTCCTATCTCTGAAAAATAATAAATAAAATCTTTAAAGAAAAGGCTTAAAGTTATGGAAAAAGTCCTCCCAAGATCCTGGCATGAATAAACTTTGACTGTGAGTGCAATGCCTATATGGGACAATCATGTTCTTGCTTTTGCAGAGGAAAATTAAAAACAAAAAATTCAATATAAACAAGGTAGCAGGATACCAGAGCATCCAAAGAATCTCATTTTTGTACAAATTGCGGATGTTACATTTGCAATGTAATGTCATGAACAAATTTGAAGTATAACATTTAGCTACAGGGTAATCTAAGTCTGCATAATTTGAGATAAATTGGAAATCTATTCATTCATTTGAAAAATACTATACACCTGCACACTGCCAAGCACTTGACTAGGAACTTGAGTACATCAAAAAAAATTTAAAAAGGTCACATCTAATATTATATAGTTAAACTTCAATAGCTTCAATTTTAGTGGAAATAGTCAAAAGGAAATTAAAATACAACAGGTATAATCGAGTATTGGAAGGTGATAAATGCTATGGAAAAGACAGGTAAAGATCAAAGGTATGTAACTAGTCAAGAGGGAAGTCATTTGGAGGAGAGGTATAGAAATGTGTTACTATTACACAGGGCAGTCAGGGTACACCTCCCTGAGAAAGAAGAGGTGGAGCTGTTGACCATACACAGAAGGAATAGCTGGGTCAAGGTCCCTAAGGTAGTCTCAAACCTGGTAAGTGCCAGGAATATCAAGGAAGCGTGTGTGTGTATGCCAGGCAGAGGGGTGAATAGGTGTGAGAAAGCAGGGGTGTTGTCAGGCAGGGCCCTGGGCACATTATAACTGAGTTAAATGCAGCCCCTTCAGGATTTTGAGCAAAAGAGGGACATGCCATGGCTTGCATTACAAAAGTTCATGTGACTGGCTTGCAAGGAATAAAAGGCCGGAGCAATGGGAGAAGGAAGTAAGGCTCTTTGAGGGTCATTTCAGTGATCCTTATGGGAAACAGAGGTAGCAGTGGAGGTGCTGAGAAAATGTTGGTTCCTGTTTACCTAGAATTTTAAAGTTTGAACAAACTTTCCTTTTTATTGTAAGACTCAATGGGCAGTGTGAAAGAAAGAATGGAGTCACAGATGATACCTTTTTCTACCTAAGCAACAGGAAGTGTGGCCAGGGCCTGAAATGAGGCACTAAAAGTGGAGGAGGTGTGACGAGGGAGTTCAGATTGGGCACACACAGTTTGAGAAGCCAATAGGCTTATGGGAAGAGAACAGTAAGTATGACGCTTAATTTAAGGCTGAGTTTTGGGAGCAAAACCTGAACTAATGATATATAAATTAAAGTGCTTTCAGCACATGGGTTAATTCGTGCACTTAATTTCAGGAGATGGATTGAGATCACCGAAGGAGAGACACAAATAATAATAGAAGACAAAGGTCTAATTGCATTGCAGGGATATTTCTACTCCATATTTCCGTTTCACATATTTCTGGGTTAGAAGCCATTAAGAAATTCAGGTGAGTGTGTATGGGGAGATGCTATCTGATTATACAAAAACTATCCCTGATATTGAGTAAATAATGTTGCCATTACATATGAAAAGCATTGTACAAAAGTTGAGTTCTAGCATTGAATTCCCTGATTCAAGAACCATAATTTAATGAGGTTAATTTTTAAAAATAACACAAATAAGGTGAGATCATTTCAGGAATATAATATAGTTTGACTATGTTGAAGCAGACTGTTGTTACTTTAAATTAATTTAAATAAAAACACTGTAGAGAGCACCTTGAACTATGGTTAGAATCATCTAAAATAAAAATTACTCTGTATTACAGCAAAATAATAAATATAATGATAGTAAGTCCTAAAAGTTAATAATATATGGAAAAATGAGTTCTCATTTTCATACTCAGTTCATAATAAAATACTATAGAAATACAACAACTATGCAAATAAAACAGAAATTGAATTTTAACTGAATCAACATAGAGTAAATCTCCATGTCATGTTATGTAGATTTTAAATTTAAGCAAAAATGACATAAAATAGTCAACAGCTTTTTTCCTAAGTGGAGAGAGACCAAGAAAACATCTGTATAGAACACAGTTTTCTGCACTTGAGTTACAAATTCCTATACTAAGTGAATATTCAGTGCTGCAGCTGGCATAAGTATTGATTGAATAACTCATTTCTCTAAGTATCTTCTTGCCTAGAAATTTGTTTCAGTGCTCTTCACCATTTAAGTAACATCCAAGTGAATTGCCACCATTGGACAATATGACAAAAGATTTAATTTCAATCGAAGTTATATCCAGAATATAAAAATAATTGAGCTATGCAATATTCTGGTTCCTGTGAGCTTCTGTGTTAGCTAGGAAAAATTGTATTCATGATTTAATATTACTTTTGACCTACTGAAGAATTTAATCGACTTGGTAACCCCAATTTTTTAGACAAGCCTTTGGTATTATACTCTACTTCCAAAACTATTAATGTAGAAATAACTTGAATTTATGTACCTGAGAAACATGGATTTCTCTCCTGATAAGAATGTTGTCTTATCCTTCTAGTAATTATAAAGGTATATTTGCTATAAGTCACAAGAATTATTAGTGCAATACATGTGGTAGAAAACCAGGTACAGAATAAACATCAGCCATGGCTGTCAAGTAATATAAAATAGAAGAACAATTAGCTATTATAAAAGACCTTTAGGGAAACTTTCCAAATAAAAACCCAGTGCCTGAATAGCTTAATTAACTTCCCGTGGGATCAAATCCATCATTGCTAAGCACCTGTCACATATAAGCATTGCCTATAGTGAGGCTCAATAAATGTTTTGTATTAATGCCAAAATTATTTATATCTTTATATTAAAATATCTAGAGAAATAAACCATATTTGCTATATTAAAAAGGAGCTTTTGTAATTGGACTAGCACTACTGTGATATTAAAAGAAAATGAATATTGAAAATGAACAATGGAGGATGTATTGAATAGTTTATTAAGGGTTACAAACATAAATACTTTTTCTATGATACTGTTGTTATCCTTGTATATAATTATGGTATGGAATATTCTGTCATATTACATAAATGCCTACACAATCATTTTGACTGTTTGAAGCTATGCTTGAAGGAAACGCACAGAAAAGTTGTTTCACGGTTATTCATGAAATACATTTATTTTTTATTGAATAAAAATTGGACTTCTATCATGTCTTTAAATTACATGGCCAGGTAGGTATCATCACTTTGTTTTTCATGATGATGTGCATCAATTGAGTCATTCACAACTAAAGAGACACAAAGTATTAATATAATAATCCAAACCCAGGTTGTATGACTTAAAGCTCCACACCCTTAAATGCTGCATTTTAAGGAGAATAAAACATAGAAAGCAATGATTTTGTATTCTAGGAGTATATTCAAGCCTGCTCTAATAACTGATTTCTTATATTACTGAGTTAATGCATAGCCAAAGAGTTCTTTGAGAATGACAGAATCTAAATTTAGGTATTATAAGCTACTCACTATGGCAGTGATTCACCATAGAATCCATTTTTAAAACTGTACTTAAAATAGTAATGATACAACATGAGAAATGTTGTCCAAGTTGTGTTAATAAGAGACATACCTGTCATTTCTACTGTCCTTTGAAAAGTGAGCATTCTGTGTTCACACACAGAGAAGTCTGGGGCTCTCGGGACAAATGTATATAATCATTAGTTGTATATGTCATGCATCCCATTGCTGTAGTTTGTGTTTTTATTGTTATCTCAATAATTTTACAAGTAGTAAAAAGTCAAGCAGTATTTACAACTCACATTTATTCTTACAACACATTTTTCAGCACCCAAAATATACTTGTTTTATGTCTATTTCAATTAATAAGTAAATATATATCTAGGCATTTTCCCCAGTATTAATTAAAAGAGCAGAATTAAAGTTTACTTAAATTGTTCAGGGCCACATCTGTGATCAGTAGTAAAATCAAAGGCTAAACTTTATTTCTGTGGGTCAAAAACCAATGCTTATTCTACTTAATAGGAGGAGTTAAGTAAGAGGTGTTAGTGAATTTTGCTTCCCTAAATCTGATATAAACCTCTGATTTAAAAAAGAAAAACAAACAAACAAACATTAAAAAAAAAACCATTCTAGGGGAGATTCAAGATAATGGAAGAGTAGGTGGAAGCTACACTAACTTTTCGTCCCAGTACCAAACTGGAATTACAACAAAATTATAGAAAAATCATCCTGAATAACCAACTGAAGACGAGATGGAGGTGCCATGTGAATAGGCCCATTTGTTACACAGCCATCTTCTTAAAGGGCCAATGCACAAGATTTTGTTTGCAGCCACTTGGCCTGGGTTCTGCTGGGGGAAAGGCAGAGCAGACTAGAGCTGTGTGAAGGGAGTCTGGGGATTGGTGGCTCCAGAGAGAAAACTGAAGGGTCAGCCACCAGGCTCTCTGCACTCAGTCATCCCCAACTACTGCAGAAGCTACCTTTTGTGGGCTGAGTGTTCCCCTATATGAGACAATAGCCTGGCCGGGATTAGGAGCCCCATGCCCAGGAATCCCTACTGTGGCACCCTGTGGAATTTAGGCCCGCTGAGGTGTACTGGTGAGGGATCTTTCCATGATTAACCCTCGCAGGTGGCTTGCAGAGGAGGATCTATGGGTGCTTTGAGACTTTAGCTGACCTGCCCCCTGAACCTAGGACTGGTACAATCTGGCCTTGGTGCACATCTTGTTCCTTTTCACATGCACCCAGGCCCTGCAGAAGGAACCAGAAAAGGTGGATCACTGATAGTTCCCAACAGGTTGCCTAGAGACACTAGTGTCTGACATAGGCCTGCAACAGTCTTGGCAGATCTGCCTAATACATAGAAATTAACACAAAAGTGCAGCCAAACTGAGGAGGCAAAGAAACAGAACCTAAATGAGAAAAAAATAAAATAAAATCTAAGAAAATTCACCAAAAACAAGAGCTAAATGAAATGGAGGCAAATAATTATTCAGATATAGAGTTCAAAGTAATGTTTATGAGAAAGCTCTCAGCAGCATGAAAAAGAACATAGAAACCATAAAAAAAAGGACCATTCAGAAATGAATGCAATAATGAAATAATACTATACTGTCAGGAATAAACAGTAGGTTAAATGAAGCTCACAATTGAATGAGTGAGTTAAAAGACAAGTTAGCAGAAAACACCCAATCAGAACAGCAAAAAGAAAAGCAAATTTAAAAATGGGGGGCGGGGCTAGTTTAAAGGCCCTTTGGGACATTACACATAACCACAGCTGCAACATAAGGATACCAGAATGAGAAGACAGAGAGCAAAGAATTGAGAAAAGTTTTGAAGAAATGATAACTAAATCTTTCTTAACCTGGTGAAAGTAAAAGTGCATTAGTCCAGGAAGTGCAGAGACCCAAACAAGATGAAGCCAAAGAGGCTCACTCCAAGACACATCTTAATAAAAATGGCAAAGTGTAAAGACCTGGAAGAATCTTAAAAGCTGCAAGAGAAAGGCAGTTATTGACAAAAGAGCTCCCATGATACTGTCATATAATTTCTCAATAGAAACATTTCAGGCCAGAAGGGATTGGCATGAAACATTTATGTTACAAAAAGCAAGGACCTACAACTAAGGCTACTTTACCCAGAAACCCAATCATTTAAAATTGAAGGAGAAAGAAAGGGCTTCCTAAACAAGAAAAAACTAAAGGAGTTTGACACTACCAAAGCAGTATTACAATGAATATTAAAAGGTTTGCTTCAGGAAGAAGGGGGAGGAGAAGGAGGGGAGAAGATGAAGAAGTAGGAAAATAAGATGAAGAAGGAAAAGAAGAACAACAATAAGAATAAAAATGAGAATATGAAAAATAGGAAGATATAAAAGCAAACAGAGGAACATATTTTTAAAAATGTCAATAAATATTTACCAATAATCACTTTAAATAAAAATAATTAAATAGCCCAATCAAAAGGCATCGGGTGACTGAATGGATAAAAAAACAAGAGCCATATATATGCTGTTTTCAAGAGACATGCCTCAGAATGAAAGACACACAGACAAGAAGTAAAGTAAGGCAATATTTTATGCAAATAAAAAAGGAAAAAAGCCTAGGGTAGCAGTTCGTATATCATATAGAACAGACTTTAAAACCAAGGCTATAGTTTGAGACAAAGAAGGAACAATACAATGATAAAGGGAATAATCCAAGAAGAGGATATAACCCTTTTAAATATTTAAGTACCCAACACAGGAATACCTAAATATGGAAAGCAACTCATGATGGACATAAAGGGAGAGTAATAGACTTATTGTAGGGATTTTATCCATTTTATCTGTCCATTGACATAAATGGGTAGATCTTCCAGAAAGAAAATCAACAAGGAGATGACAGACAACCTGAAATGAATGTAATTGGAATCTGTAGAGCATTTCACTCCAAAACAGCCAGATATAAATTGTTTTTGAAGTGTACATAGAATGTTTTCTAGAATAGACTACATGTTAGGGCACAACATAAGTCTCAAAAAATTTCAGAAGATTAAAATCATATCAAGCATCTATTCTGTCTATAATACTATGAAACTAGAAATCAATAACAAGAAAAAAAAAAAAACAGAAACAGACATGGAAGCTAAATGACATTACTAAACAATGAATGGATAACAATGAGAACAAGGAAGAACTTGACACCTCTAAATTAAAACACAATAACACAAAATCCATGGGACACAGAGAAAGCATTTCTACGAGGAAAAAATAATAGCAAATATTCAGAAGTAGAATTGCTGAATGATAAGATAGTTCAATTTTTATATTCTTGAGGAAAATCCATACTATTTGTATAGAGGCCTCACCAATAATCTATTTCCACAAACTGCACAAATGTTCCCCTTTTCCACACCCTCACCAATATTTATCCCTCATCTCCTTTTTAGTAGCCAGTCTAAGAGGTGTGAAGTAATATCATATTGTGGTTTGATATGCATTTCTTTGATGATTACTGATGTTAACCACCCACCCATTGGTCATCTGTATGCATCTTTGGAAAAATGTCTGCTTAGATTTTCTGCCCATTTTAAAAAATGAATTTTTATTTATTATTATTCATATTTTGATATTGTGGTGTATGAGTAATGGATACATTTAGATACTAATCCCTTAATGATTTGCACATATTTTCTCCTATTCATTAGGTTGCTTTTTCATTTTGTTGATGGAGCCCATATGTACAGAAACATTTTATTTCAGTTCCACTTGTTTGTTTTTCCTTTTGTTGCTTTAACTGTCTCAGATTTTAAAAATCTTTGCTGAAGTTGATGTCAGGAGCTTAATGCCTATATTTTCTCCTAAGAGTTTTATAGTTTTAGGCCTTAACATTCATGTATTTTATCCACTTCTGAGTTATTTTTGTGTGTGTGGTGTAAGGTAATGGGTAAGTTTTATTCTTTTGCCTGTGACTGTCCAGCTTTTCCAACCCCATTAATTGAAGAGACTCATGTTATTGTACATTCTTGGCTCCTTTGTCATAAATTAATTGAGTAAGGTTCATTTTTGTCCTCTATTCTGTTTTGTTCATCTGTGTGTGTTTTTATGTCAATACCATAATGTTTAGATTACTATGGATTTGTAGTATAGTTCGAAATCAGACAGTGGGATGCCATCACCTTTGTTCATTCTTTTTTCCTTGAGATTACTTTGTCTCTTTTGGTTGCATAAACATTTTAGGATTGTTCTGTTTCTATGGGGAATGCTATTGTAATTTTGATAGGGAATACTTTGAATCTATAGATTATTTGGGCTGGTATGTATATTTTACCTGTATTAATTCTTCCAATTGTGAACATGGATTCTCTTTTAATTTAGCTATGCTTCTATTCTTTTGATTAATATTTTGTAGTTTTCAACTCTGGGGTTAAATTGACTTCTAGGTATTTGTATCTTTTTGAGGCAATTGTAAATTGGACATTTTTGCCTAATGATTTTGTAACCTGCAATTTTGCTGAATTCTTTTATTAGTTCTAGATTTTTTGGTGGAGTCTCTAGTGTATTCTAAATATATCATGATGCCATCTGCAAATAGTGTCATTTTTTCCTCTTTCTTTCCAATTTAGATACCTTTTATTTCTTTTTTTCACCTACTGGTGCTGACTAGAACATCCAATACTATATGAAAAAATGGTGGTGAGAGTGGGTGAGCACCCTTGTCTTGTTCCTGACCTTAGAGGAAAATTTTTACAGTAAATGTTATAAGAAATTTTTTTTTTGCATAAAAGCAATCCCTGTGAATAAGGTAGGTTAGATGACTACAGAATCCTTTGACATATGCAATTTTTAATGTCATGGGGCATTTGCATGTGAAAATCTACCATTAATCTTGGTGGCATCAGCAAGTCTCAATTTCAATTTATGCAAGAAGCAATAAAGTTTATAAGTGCATATAGCACTCAAAATGTAGCATGAACTGTGATTTTACCTATAACTAATTCCCTTATTTTTTACCTCAGTGTGGCAGAGTTTACATACTGTTTTAGAATGGAGATATAAAATATATAGAGTAATTTACTTCACTTAAAGGGAGAAATAAATGGTAAGTTTTGGTTACATTCACAATATGTGAATAGGGACAAAATAAATAAAGAGAAAGCTTGTTAGTGAGCCAGAAGTTTTACTACTCATATTTAAGCATCAGTTTCTGAATATTCTAGAAAATGGATAATTTTAATTAAAAGTTAATCTGGGTAATATATTTAATATTTTAATAAGGACCTGTTCCTTCATCTTGAGTCTAAATTACTTCAAAAAGAAAAAATATATATAAAGATATGTTTCTGGTGACGTGGTGGCATGCATCAGGTCTGAAAATAAACAAAACGAAACGAAACAAAAAAACCCAAAACTGTCCAGCTTACTTGGGCAGGATACATTCTAAGAGAAAATCAGGGAGACAAAAAACAGTCAATTTTATTCATTGAATTCTACACATGAGTGAAATCATGTGGTACCTGTGTTTCTGTGCTTGGTTCATTTCACTCAGCATAATGCTCTCTGGATCCAACCCTGTTGTTGCAGAGGGTAAGATTTTCTTTTTTATATCTGAATAGTATTCCATTGTGTAAATGGCCCATAAATGTTTTATCCATTCATCTACTAATGGACACTTGATGTGTTTCCATTATCTTAGCTATTATCAATAAGGCTACAATGAACTTAGGGATGCATTATTATTTTAAAAATAAGTGTTTAGGGTTTCTTTGGCTCTATTTCTTGAAGTGGACTTGCTGGGTCATAAGACAGTTTTATGTTTAGTTTTTTGAGGTCCTCCTTACTGAATCCCACCAACAGCGCATAAGGGTCCCATTTTCTCCACATTCTTACCCACACTTGTTTATTGATTTATTGATGATAGTTATTTTGACAGGTTAGAAAGAGGCTCATATGCAGTGAACAGGCCACTAGCTATCAGAGGGGAGGGAGGTTGTGGAGCTGGATGAAAACAGTGAAGATATTAAGCAAAATAAATAAGGAAATAAATAAAGCTTCATAGACACACATGAGAGTGTGGTTATTACCAGATGGCCAAAGGGTTGGAGTGGGGCATGGTAGAAAAGGACAAAGCGGGTGATAAATGGTTATAGAAGGAGACTTGTCGTGTGGTAGTGAATACGATATCAGATGATGTGTTATAGTATTGTACACCTGAATTTAGATAATTTTGTTAATTGATGTCATTCCAATCAACTCAATGAAAAGAACAGGTCAATAGCCTAACATGTAAGAAGATTAGCATTGTGATTTTTGGAGCAGAAATTATCTATACCTTGCCTTTATGTGTGTCTCCAGCTTTAATAGACTCATATCTGTGACTCAGAGAATGAGGGGACTACAATTAAAACAAATTTTTTTTCCAAAAAAACCTCTTTAATGTATCTAAGTTCAGGGACTATTCTGGTCACCTTCTCAAGATTTTTAGTTCAAAAAGGGTTTATGCATTCTGTCCTGGTTTCCACAGAATACAGAACATGTCTGGGCCCTCACCAGCTTCCTTCCAACTTTCTCATTGCCCACAGCACTTAAAACCTGTGCTCACAGGATATAGCAATAGTCACTGAAAAGTCAGTCATTCTGGGGAGACTCAGGGGAAATGATTTTATAAAAATTGTTCCCCAATGCAACTATGCAAGACAAAGTTTTAAAGCATATAAATCATGGGCATGATTTAACATGCTAATTTTTTATTCCCACGTTCTTAATATACTCAATTGCCAAATACACTGTCTATACATTTCATCATTGTTATTGTAAGCCAAATTGGGGAAAATGTCAAATAAATAAATTAGAGAACTCACCAACTGAAACAAATACTGTATCAAAAATTAATTTGGATCAATGATACTGAAAGATGAGTTTATTATTTATGTATATAGCAAACAAAAGTAAAGAGAATATAGACCCACAACCCTGGCACAAAATATCACAAAATATTTCTAAGTAGGGGTGAAAAAAATATTCAGGGATACACTCTTGTCCATCAGAAATGCCTCTGAATACCTGTTATCAGGCTACAAGGTTTTAAAAAATCCAGAATTGTAAATCCAGATAATATCAAATACTTTCATAAGAATGTCTGCAGTTTATTGTATTCAGTCTATTTCTCTCCAGTGTTTATATGGATCTAATAATTACAAATTTCTCCTATGAGTAATATGTCCCCACCACCTTAAGCAGGCAGAAGAGCTGGTTCATGACTATACTTCAGGCTTCCTTTGGACCTCCCAGAAATACGTACCAAAAATTCTAAATTGGTCCAATTCAATTAAAAACATATGTAACATGTGAGAACAATGTATTGTTAATCAATCAATACGGCATTCTCCCTAACTGGTTAGATCTTGATTTGTTTTAAGCACTAAATATTACAATCATGAATTCTTTCACTAGGTTTCAGCGGTAGACCAAACAACAACTTTATAACTCTCTATATGTTTCAACAAGTTCTTCAGTTTCTGTTTTAAGACACTGCAGATTGTCCTTCCTCGTCAAAAACACAAGGCAAGTCATCGTTGACTCAAAATTTACAACCTTGACGGGTTGCTGATCACTAAAAAGCCTCTGCTCCAATAGATCTCTCTCTATATATACATGTATTATAGGTTTAATTGGCAATTTTAGTCAAATATTTTTAAAGTGATACCTGAAGAGAAGGCCTGATCAGACCTGGGAGAGGGGACAGCGTGGGGGAGGAGGCTGTGGACGCAGTGGTAAACAAGCAGTGGTAAACAAGTGAGTCAGGGGAAAGCGGATTTCCCTGTGCGCAGGCAGACTCAGGAGGAAGCCGGGCAGGGAGAGGGAAAAGCCTACTTAGTGCTCCCTTTCTGTGTCCTGCAAAGGGGAGGTGTTGTGCTGCAGTGAGACCTGCCAGCCTAGCCTGGGAAAAGGCTGGGGTTGGCTGGGGACAATTTTACTAAGGTCAAGCAAAAGTTTAAACCCCTCAGGCATTATCCCTTCTGCTGTTTCTTTGCTTCCTTGCTTGGTTTCCTTCATTGTCAGTGTGAATAATGGCACACTCTTTCTTTTTCTTCTTATTTTTGTTTCAAACCCGAGTGATTTCCTGTATTTTTTTTTTTTTTTTTTTTTTGGTTTGTGTCCTTCAGCTACATTGATTTGCCACTGGAGTCAGAATTCTATTCTGGATTCTTGCTGATTTAAGACTGATTCTTTTATTTGATAAGGTTATTTTTAAGCAACCAACCATGCCATACCATTTTTAAAAGAATGTGTGATTTTTTCTTCCATTGCAGAAGTGTGTTGGCTTCAATTAATGATGATTTATGACAAGCTTAATTTTGATGCTGTCAGTGGTTCAAATGAACTAACCAAGCTTTAACATTTCCCTCAGATGGATTCAACTTTAGACACATATCTTACTGACTCTAGGCCTTAGACCATCCTTTTCTTAGAGCACTTCCTATAGAACACCTGTAATTGCAAATATTTTTTTCTGGACATATATATGGATAGATAGATGATAGATAGATAGATAATAGAGATAGAGATATTTTACACACACACACACACATGCACACACACATATTGCAGGCTCTTGGTTGTTCTGCAGTCCAAGAAAGACTTCTTCAAGGACCTTGAATACATTCTTTGGATTATAATCATCAAAGGAGATTGTGCCTTCCTAACCCAGCCTTTAGGATGGTTGGAGTCTAACTTTAATAAATGCCAATTAGTAAGTACCAATTGGCCTAATCTCACTGACCAACCTTATCACCAAAGTTCTCTAGTAGCACTTTTCCACTAATGCCCTCTGGTATTTTTCCACTAGTTTACCCCAGCCTTTTCAGTGCTGTTGAGTTTAATCTCTCTCCCTTATTATTCTGTCAACTTAACTTTTCTGTAGATTTTCTTTGACAGTTTTGGTGCCACAACTCAGTATGGCTCATCATTGGATGCCCAGGTCTTTCACCCAGGACTGTTGGTTTAGAACTTTAACCTTGGTCTTCACTCATGAAAGACAAGGAACTGATCAAGTACACTTTGAGGAATCTGATTCAACACTTCTAGCATTCCACCATTGAAGCGTGGGAAGGAACAGACTTTAATTCTAATAGAGTGTTCCTATTGGTGATATCTCAGTTGGTGGAGCTTTGGTGCTTTGGTTCTTTGGCACTTAGAATACTTACTCTGTGTTGAGTTGGCAGGGTATGTTGAGACCCTTTCTGTGTTGAGATCTTGTTTGATCTTTAGTCTGTTACATTGGTGCTTCTTTCCCTCATGGAAAATGTTTACTCTTACGATTTTTCTTCTTTAAAGACTCCTGCTGACTCTAGGCTCTGCCACTGTAGTGTTGACCTGGTCCACTTCCTTGCTCTTTGACATAGTTTTGCTAAGGAAACTTTGGAATTTCCATGGCCTTTATGGAAAACTTAAAACCACCCAAAAAGATTTTGACTTCTCCAAGGTCTGTCCCTCTCTAATATCTCTGTTCCTCCTTTTTCCTTTATCCTCTTTGATTCTTTTCCTTCAACTCCCTTAAATCTATTGTATATCCCCCTTCAAACAGACATTTCCCTTCTCACTTCAGCTCCTCAACTTCCTAGAGTCACTTGAACTTTAAGTCTTTTGACCCCTCCAGGAGTCAAGGATTTCAAAAACAGCCACCTAGAACTAAAAAAAAAAAAAAAAAAAAAAAAAAGCTATTAAAAAGAAAGAAAGAAAGAAAAAAGAAAGAAAAGAAGAAGGAATACATAAAAAATATATTATATTCCTTCAGATAAATAAAGACACCCAACAACCTGGCTGGTGGCACAGTGGATAAGGCACTGTCCTGTGAACCCAAAGGTTGCTGGTTCCATTCCCCAGCGAGGGTACATAATGAGTTGCAAACCAGGTCTCCAGCCAGGTCCGCAGCTGGAGGAAGGTGAAAAGCAACCATACATTGATGTCTCTCCCCCTCTATGCCTCTCTTCCTTCCCCTCTCTCTACATATAATAAAAATAAAAAAATCTTTAAAAAACAAAAGAAAAGAAACACCTAGACATTCACTTGATGTACCTTTTGTTTCATACACCAACTTTAGTCCAAAGTCTCCATAAGATTATATATCAGGGCAAAAAGACAATTTTAGAAGTCTCTTTCACACATACTGATGTTTAGCCCTCAATTTGAGCATGTTTTCTTAACATGATCCATCTGCTAGAAACAAGATTCTGATAAATGCATAAACTAAAGCAAAGGCAAGAGCCAAATCATATATATAAATTAGTGAGTTTGGTAATATTGTACTTAAGCCTGAAAAATAGCTACAGTTTTAGGGCAAAGGCTTTAAGATCTCTATCTGTGAGCTCTTAATAATATAAAAATTAGAAATCTGATTTTAATCAAAATAAGTCATTATTCTGAAAATTTTATTTTAACCATAATGCTTTATATCTTTGCTTAATAACAGTTTCTGAAATATTTTTTAGAGCATACAAAAGTATGTAGGCCATGTACTATTTGTCTTTCTCTGACTGGTTTACTTCACTTAATCTCCAAGTCTATCCATGCAGTTACTAAAAGTAAGATTTCCTTTCATTTTGTTAATGGCCAAGTAGTATTCAAATGTGTAAATGGACCACATCTTTATTACCCACTAAACTATTGATGGGCACTTGGACTATTTTCAGTTCTTGGACATTGTAAATAATTCTGCAATGTACACTGGGGTGCGTAATATTTTTTCAAGTGTTCTGGGTTTTTCAGGTTATAGTTCCCAAAGTGGGATCACTTATATGTGAAATTTACTGAACAAAAGAAGCTCATGAGCAGAGTAGAATCAGAAACATGGGTACATGGAACCAACTGACAGCTCTCAGAAGGAGGGGTGGGTTGGGGGACTGCATGAAAGAAGGTGAAGGGATTAAGCAAAAAGCCACACGTGTGCCACACTTAGACACAGACAACAGTGTGGTGAGAGTCAGAGAGACAGTGAGTTGAGGGCTAGATGGAGGTGGGTGAAGAGGGCACATGAGGACAGAAAGACTTTTCTTGGGGCAACGGGTGCACAATGCCGTGCGCAGATGATGTTTCACTTAGCTGTACTCTTGAAACTTGTATGGTTTTGCAAAGTAATGCCACCCTAATAAATTCCGTTAAAACTTAGAGTCTACAGTATTAAATGAAACAAAATATTCCTATTAAGATGGGAAAATCTATCAAAAATAAAAATAAACCTTTTCATTCTGAAAAAAAAAAAATAGAAAACACATCTCTAGATTATTTCTAAGATAATCTACTGAAACATCCATTATAAGTCATAAGTTTGTTTACATACTCTTCTTATTTTCATGATACAGGAAAAATAAGTATATCTGGCCTGTTAATATGTTCTTGTTGCTATATTGAGAAATTACACTATAAGAAAGCATATTAAAAATTATGATGGAGGCCCTGGATGGTGGCACAGTGGATAAGGCATTGGCCTGTTAACCCAAAGGTCTCTGGTTCAATTCCCAGCCAGGGTACATAACCAGGTTGCAAGCCAGATCTCCAGCCAGGTACTTACTTAGCTGGAGGCAGGTGAAAGGCAACCATGCATTGATGTTTCTCTCTCTCTCTGCCTCTGTCCCTTCTCCTCTTTCTAAAAATAATAAATCTTTTTAAAAATGGTGATGGTATATTCATAAACCTTACTAGTCTGCTACAAAATACTGATATAATATACTGATATAATACCCCTCATAATTATCTACTTTTTTCTGCAAAATGCAAATCATGAGTGTTTAAAATTATAATCAATATTTCCAAATGAAATACTAAAAATAATTAGGGCAGAGAGAAACAAATATGTGGCAAAATATATGAAAGCACAGGATGTGTTTTTGTTAAGGTAAAAAGAATTATTTTCTGCCAAAGTTATTGCTGGGAGGAGGTAGAAGAGGATAGAAGGAATGGAAAGAGACTTGGCTTGGATTGGTAAATACACTATACACTATACAGAAGATGTATTGTAGAATTGTACACTTGAAGCCAATATGATATTATTAACAAGTGTCACACGAATGAATTCAATAAAACATTAAAAACTAAAGATACTAATTGTTTCTGAATGAGAAAAAAAGAAAATTTAGCATGAAACCTGAATGGATAGGGATAGTAAGAGGTTTTCAGAAATGGAATCTCATTTTGTGTCTCCAAAGCTAGCTGATTGAATAGATTATTATTATTTTTTTACAAATGACTTTTAGTATTAATGTTCTGTTGCAAAACTTAAGTTTGGTTTTCCTCCTGTTAAAATAATAGTTTCTTGGATTATTAATTTCCTTTATGAGAGATCATAAAAGTATATTTTCCTTCTGAGTAATTTTTCAAGGGTATGTTTTTATGTTGTATGTTTTTACCAGAATAACATCCTTTGTTTTATGTTAGCTTTATCATGTATTTGCTCATTTAAGTGAATCAAGTTTCACATTTTTAGAAGAGATGGAGTTGTTATTTTGGTCATATATCAACTATATTGGCTTCTAAAAATTTTGACACTTAGGCTAAATTGGTAGCCAAGTATTATTTCTTAATGGTCCATTATCATTTTTATCTGTGTCCAAATCTTTTGACATTTTTGGCTACTGATAGTTTGCCTTATCAAAATAGAATGCTAAGTGAAATTATATGTTTCAGTCCTACTTAGGAATTCTCAAGATGGATCTGGAAAACAACAATGGCAAAAACACAAGTTATTTTATCTTTTGGAAAGAGAGATATTAAAATATTTTGGTTTACTTGATATATTGCATTAAAAGTGTTATTAAATTTAAAAAATGATGTTTAGCCTTGCCTAGGTTAGTTGTATGGGTAAACTATTAATATGCATATTTCAGAAATTTTAATGTTCCTAGAAAGTTGTCAATGCCCATGTTATCCATGATATACTCTGGTTCTGCTTTCCTGGCATGAGACAACAGTATAATGTTATTAGTCATAATTTATAAATTATTCAGTGAGAAATCTTTAATACTACCTTCGAAACTCTGTGGGAGGTAGGAGCCTAACTTTGATAAGTGCCAATTAACAAACACAGATGACCTGATAACATTGAACAACCTTCTCTCTCTGATCCTAATAATTTTCCACTAGCTTAGCCCAGTGCTTAAAAACACTCCTGTCTTCAGTTTCAGGAGAATTCACTTAACAGCTAAGAAAACAGGTTTAGATTCATTAAGGAAATCAGCCTAAATCATTCAGCTAAGATTGAGGACTTCTATCTAACCTCTGCTGAGGTCTTATTCCTATTTTTGTATTTATAGTGCTGTGCTCTCAGTCTTAGAAAACGAAGCTTCCAGATTGTGTGAGGCATCGCAGAACCTGGGCCTGTCCTCACAAAGCAGATGAGAATTAAATTCAGTATTTCAACCTGGGAATGGCTGATTTTAACGCCTATATGCTTCTTTCATTATCACTATTTTCCAGACTATGTTTTTGTATCCCTGAGTGTTGAGTGGAACTAGGTAAGAGACAGCTCTGTGGAACTGTGGAAATTGGAGGAAGGTGAATTCTGGAGCTTCCACTCCAATTACAACCAAAGTAGCCCTGTATCTCTCTCTCCATTCACCTATTTCTCTGTCATAGGAATTAGGTGCATTTTTAAGAAATGAGTCTGTGGCTAAAATAGTTTGAAAATAGAGGTGTAATGCTCTATCTTCAGCAACATTTTCATTGAATACAAGATGTAGGGTAGTAATTGTGAAAAGTTAATTTTACAAAATGCATTTAATATATTTGGAGCTGAAAAAGCTTTTAAAGAAGCAAAAGATGAGTCACAGAAAGGTAAGTTACCTAAGATCCAACACTGGTTCAGGATAAAATTGCAATTATTAAACTTGCATCACACATTATGTCACCAGAGTATTTTAAGGATGCCTGAAGAAACTACCTAATCAAACTTGTTACAATATTGACTGTAGTGATGTTTTGGAGACCATTGTTCACCACATACTGTTTTTTGCTTCCTATGAGTGAGCACAAAAGATATTTAACTTCACACAGAATTCAAATCAGTACAAGGCAGTGTTTGTTTTTGTTTCCCTTTTTAAAATAACATCAAATATAGAAGTGATTGGATTTCCTTCTCTGGTCAGCTTCTAGAACTATCACTAACACACTCGATGCTATGAACTGAGAGATTTTTCCCACCCCAAAACTGTATGTTCAGGTCGTAATCCCTCATGGGGCCCTTGGGTAGCAATTAGGATGTGATTAGGTCACGAGAGTGCTGATCTCATGATAGAATGAATGTCTTTATAGAAAGAAGAGATGTGAAAGCTTTCTCCTCCCATGAGCTCACAATAAGGAAAGGCCATGTGAGCACAAGGGAAAAAGCATTTGTCTCCAAGCCAGTCAAGGAGTCCTCACCATGAACAAAATCATCTGCTGACACCTTGATCTTGGACTGTAGCTTCTAAAACTGAAAAAAAAAAAAAAAAAAAAAAAGTCTGATGTTTAAACCATATGGTCTATGATATTTTCTTACTGCAACCTGAGGTAAGACATTTCAAGTATATCCAGATATAGGACACGCATTTTCAATTCAAAGCCTTCATACCAAGCTTATTCCTACATATTATTGTTCATTATTTTCCAACTGTTTTAAGTTTCTCCACTTTATAGTGTTAGCCTGATAGACAGTTTGGTAAATTGCCATAGTTCATTGGAACTGAATCTAATCGTTAGTTAAGATGGTACGATAAAACACAGATCTTCATGTATATCCTTCCCACCTTAATTGAATACAAGATTTCTCTAGTTTATAACACAGTGTCATGTACATTAAAGACATTCAATAAATATTGACTGAATGCATTAAGGAATGAAGGAAAGGTGTATAAAGCACATGGGAAAACCAAAGTTCTAAGAGTAATGACAAAAACCAAAGCTGAGTCTCCCAATTATTAATTAAGGAAAAAAAGCAAAACATCACTTATTCAGTTCTTATGTTGTTACGGACTCTGTGCAATATATATTTTTTAATCATTAAATAATTGTATCTGATCAGATTCTAGCCCTTAACTAATTAATTAATTAATTTTAAAGATTTTATTTATTATTTTTAATAAATAATAAATTTATTAAAGAGAAGGGCAGGGAAGGAGGAAGAAAAGGACAGAAACATCAATGTATGGTTGCCTTTCATCTACCTCCAGCTAAGTACCTGGCTGGAGACCTGGCTTGTAACCTGCTTATGTACCCTGACTGAGAATTGAACCAGCTACTGTTGGGTTCACAGGCCAGTACCAATCCACTGAGCCACCAGCCAGGTAACCCTTAATTTAAAGATAAGGAAATCAAGACTCAAGGAGACCATGAGTAAATTTACATTTCCAGAAGGTTGAAGTGTCAGAATTTGGATTTTTTTAATTGTATTCCCTCTGTTTCTATCATAGAAGTTACTATATTTCATATTAAGTTTATGGAGTACTACAATAGTGTAAAGCAGAAATGACAAGCGTAATGAATTATGACGTCAAACTTAAGTTATAAATTGAAAATTGGATAGAATTTGAACTATAGTGAAGGAAAGACATGTAAATATATTTAGGCATATTAACACTCTCTGAGAGGAGATTGGTTCATAGCTATAAATATTGGGCCACAATTAAGTAAGTTAAGGATTATTTTCCTATCATTCTCAAAGTAAACAGTTAATTAGATTTTTGTGGACTTTCTTTCCAATTATGGAGATGAACTGAAGTCTGTATTATATAAAATAATAATTAATGAGAATAGATCTAGAACACAAATGCTGGTTTGAAACTCAGAACTATCATTTATTCATTTGAACAAGTTACTTATTCTCCATGTACCTCAGTTGCCCTCTCTAAAAAGAAATAGAGCTGCTGCTGTTTCTTGTATCACATGATTGCTCTATTGTCATATAATTCTTGAAAATTCCATAGGATAATTCCTTACTGGTTTAAGCTACTCCTCTGTTAGTTGTAAATTATTTTTAAAAATTTATTTTTTAGTCCTTGACTAGTTGCCTGGTGGATAAGGTGCCAGCCTGTGAATCCACAGGTCGCTGGTTTTATTTGCAGCCAGGGCCCATAACCAGGTTGCAAGCCAGGTCTCCAGCCTGGTCTGTAGCTGGAGGCAGGTGAAAGGCAACCATACACTGATATCTCTCTTCCTCACTGCCTCTATCTCTTCCCCTCTCTCTAAAAATAATAAAATATTTTAAATTAATCAAGTAATTAATTTAATTTTTAATTTTATTTTAAAAATATTTTATAAATAACAATTTAGTATCAATAAAAGCATTTCTTTCCTAGGTCCTCTGAATAGAAACTATAAGCAATTTTTCTTAAATTTTCCTAACCTGAAATTTTGTGGTGCCTGATTGGTTTGTAACTGATTTCCATGTTCATTTCAGTTTTGAGCCTACCAGTGTCAGATGGACATGAATCTTAGGTCCTGTTAAGTTCTGTTTAAAAACTACCCAACATCAATGAAATAAAACACTGTTACTAGTAGGATCTATTTCTATTCAATCTCTTTTTAGGTCTTTGCTTGAAGATACAATAAAAGATCAAGAAGCCTTCAGAGGAATGTTTTTCAAATTCCCTAGGGGGGTTTTACAATTCAAAGATTTAAACATTATCAAAGACTTTGAAATGGAAACCAGGAACATTGTGTATACTAATGACTATGCTTTTGAACTTCTCATGCAATAAAATATGCAAAGCAGAACTAGGACCAATGTTCAGAATCAGATTAGTGCTGGTACGTTTAAGAGAATAGCAAAGTCATTCACTACCAGAAGTAAAATGTAAAAATATTTTAACAGCTATGCATTGGTATCTCATTACATTTTTGATTTGCATTTCTCTAATAGCCAGCGAAGTTGAACATCTGTAACAGGACCCTTTGGGGTTGTCCTCAGTTTTCATGGGCCCATTTCTGCCCACCACCAGGAATGACTCTTAATAACAGAGTTTGGTGAAAAGGAAAAGTATTTTGTTTATTTGAAGGTTGTACAAATTTATATTAAAAGTGCAATTGTGCTGTTAAATCCTACTCCCCTTAAAAACACCCAAAATATACAGTCCTGCCAGATTAGGGTAGCTTTAAAATAGTCAAGCAAGTGGTACCAATTTTCAGAAACACAACAGTTCACAGCTTAGTGTTCCAGTTATAAATTCAAAGTTCCAGCAGCTGCTGTACCCTATTAGCAGAGGGTCTTGCGCACACACCCCAACTCTTACCCCACAGGTAATTCCCTATCTAAGTGCAAACGGCACATCTCCCTTCCCCCTCTTTCGTGCCTCCCCTCAAACTAGGTGAGTTCTTTCTTTTTTCTCAGGCTGAGTGTCTGTCTGCAGTTCATCAGAGAGAGAGAGAGAGAGAGAGAGAGAGAGAGAGAGAGAGAGAGATGGCTGCCCCCAATTTTAAATCCCCTTTGACGTAGCATGTAAACAGTTCTGACCACTGACAGAATGTTGCACTGTATGCCTTTTCATCACTATCCTCTGGGTAAAGTTCCTCTTATTTTCTTGGCACAAAAAGGACAAAAGCTAGTCCACTGAGCCTCACCTCACCCCACCCCGCCCCCGTTTCCAAACTGCATAGTGGGGAATTTTGGCTTTCTCTCACTGTGTAACAATGTCAATATTTGTAAATAATCCTGAACTAATGGCAACCTCCCACATGCACTAAGTAATAATAGGAGAATTATTTTAGCAGATAATGGTCTTCATTCAGATCTTTTTTTTTTTTTTTAAAGTTTTTTTTTTATTTTTCTTTTAATTTTATTGTTGTTGTATTACATCCATCCCTTTTTTTCTCCCCTCTGTCCCCCTCCCCACCCACCCTTTCCCCCCAAAGTCAATCCCACCTGTTGAGTTTTAGTTTTTCATTAAAAAATGTTTTGCCTCAGCCCTGGCTGGTAGTACAGTGGATAAGGTGCTGGCCTGCGAACCCAGAGGTTGCTGGTTTGATTCCCAGCCAGGGCACATAACCAGGGTGCAAGCCAGGTTTCCAGCTGGGTCCGTGGCTGGAGGCAGGTGAAAGACAACCATACATTGATGTTTCTTTCCCTCTCTGCCTTTCTCCCTTCCTCTATGTCTGGAAATAACAAATGAAATCTTTAAAAAATTGTTTTGCCTCAATTCTAATGAGAATTATTTAAGAAGTAGTAAAAGAGCCCTGGCTGGTAGCACAGTGGATAAGGCAGCGGCCTGCAAACCCAAAGGTTGCTGTGTAGATTCCCAGCCAGGACACATGACCAGGTTGCAAGCCAGGTCTCCAGCCAGGTGGTGTAGCTGGAGGCAGGTGAAAGGCAACCACACATTGATGTCTCTCTCCCATTCTTTCTCCCTCCCTTCCCCTCTATCTAAAAATAATAAAATCTTAAAAAAAAAAATAGTAGTAAAGGATTATGATTTCAGAGAAAACATGTCTTTTAGTGTAAATGTGGAAAGGAGTGGAAAATGTATCAATACAGAACTGGTATTATTATAATTAAAAGTGTAATGGCTATAGGCAATGTATAAATAATTTTTAGAAATTTCTCTAATGAGATCTAATGTATGAAAAATGTGCCATTGTATTTTTATGGGCTTTTGTATGTTACAAAAAGCATGCCTGGAGTTGACTGAGAGACTCAAACATTTTATTCTTTTAAAGGAATAAACAGCACATGAGTTATTGCAACATTTCCTTAATCTGTATGCTATTAACATAGTTTTGTTCATATTCGTTTCAGTAATATTAAGAAAAAATTGAATAATTTATCATGAAATATTTCAATGGAACAAATTCTGTCTCCAAAGAATATGCAGAATAAACTGGTGATCTTATGTTAAATACCAAGATGAGAAAAGAAGCATATGTGTATACTCAATAATTCTTTCTTATCCTGTAAGTATGAAATGTGTATCAGTTACCATCACTTCCTAAGCATTGTTAATATTTGTTACACAAAAACAAATGGACCTGTAGAGAAAGTATCAGAAAAATGTACAAAAATGTCTGAGATGGAAAGACAAACACATGTTCCCATAGTAACAACATGTTTAACTAGTGGCTATGGCACCAAGGTTACTGAAGAATAAAAAATATAAAGTGCCCATAGAAATAGAAATTCACAGAACAAAATATAAATTTACCATATTAAAGTCTCATTTTGGTAAAGTTGATGTCTATGAAAAGCCACTCTTTTTACATTCTGTTTGGGATTAGGACCCGACTTGGTTTTACAGAGTTGACTTTATTCTGTAAATAGAATAAACAACATTCTGTTGTTTCAGTCATTATAAAAACTATCTGAGTTTGCTATTGAAATATGTTTGGCTGATCTCTCTTAATGTTGCTATAAGGGTTCAATAAACTAGCATATGAAAAGTGCTCCATAAATTGTAAAAAACACAGATTCTTCCACATCTTGATAATGTCTGACCCTTCTGTTAATAACACCACTAGTTCTCATATACAAGGTTTTGCATAAAAATAGTTTGTATATTTTGTTTTGTACAGGTGTCATACTTATTTAAAGCTTAAAAATATTTAAATCTAAATTTCTCTTTTCACACTAAAAATTAATATGCAATTTACATGAAGTATGTAATGAATGAAAAGACAGAGGGAGCCTATAACCTGTGGCTTATTTTCTTAAGAAAATAAGAAAAACCTTCACTGAATCTTATAGTCCAGCACCAGAATATATAATTTTTTAACTTTTTCTTACAGATCTGATTTAATGAAATATTTCTGAGACTATCAGTTTTTTTATTCAATGATTAAAATGAAATGAGAAAACAATATTTTGGCCATTGCTTTATATTTCTAGTGTTAAAAATTCTTTTAAATCCAGTCAAACCTTCCGTGTTTCATTATAGGTTTTTCTACCACTATATGAAAAGCATAGAAAATTTTATGAGTCTTGGTAACGTGGTTAAATGTTATTATCATCTGTGAAGATCTCGTGATTAGTTTGATAGCACAGGAGTAGAAATTAGTGGCTAAGTGTCTGAAGAGCTACTGCTTGTATCTCAATCCAGACCCTGCTAAGTCTCATTTCTGAAACGGTATGTAAATTCCTCATGCTCTCAGCCTCAATTTATCATCCCATTACTAACATTTGCTGATTATTTATCATGATTGGTGCATTGAGTTTTGATACTACTAATAACAATTTAATATTCATTTTTTGTTTGATCTTTGGGGGGGATAGGAATGGGCGGATCAGGGAAGCCCTCTCTCAGCAGGTGATATTTGAACTCAGACCTGGAACCTGATGAGACATCAGATTTTTCTTTATTCTTCTTTTCCTTTTTTTTTGCATTTTACAGGTTTCTTTTACTAATAAAGTAAATGACAATCTTTAATATCTCACATAAAAAAGCTTTGGGGGGGATCCTTACATATGTATTTTTCAGAGTAAAACTGTTATCCAAGAGTGAGACAACCCATGTAGTGTGACCCCAACCGGGATTGGTCCACTCCTGGCTCTGACCTCATAAGGTGCCACTGTGATGTCACAGACCACAGCTATTTAAGCTCCTGACCGGCTGGGATCTCTGTCCGTGAAAGCCCAGGAAGCTGATTGTGGTGACCTGTTGCATTTGGACAAGCTCGCTGATTTTCGCAAAAACATTGTTTGTTTGTTTGTTTTTTTAGCTTTTTGTTTTATTTATTTATTTATTTTTATTGCTTTGTTTTTTTTTCCAGTTTTTTAATTTCTTTTCACATTTTTATTTTGTTAT
>PVIW01002412.1:0-221100 GCA_004026585.1 Noctilio leporinus
TTTGGGTATAGTCCAAGTAGTGGAATTGCTGGATCAAAAGGCAGTTCCATTTTTAGTTTTTTAAGGAAACCCCATACTGTTTTCCACAGTGGCTGCACCAGCCTGCATTCCCACCAACAATGTATGAGGGTTCCCTTTGCCCCGCATCCTCGCCAATACTTGTTGTTTGTTGATTTGCTGATGATTGCCATTCTGACAGATGTGAGGTGGTATCTTATTGTGGTTTTATTTTGCATCTCTCTGATGACTAGTGATGTTGAGCATTCTTTCATATGGCTCTGGGCCCTTTGTATATCTTCCTCAGTGAGTTGTCTGTTCAGGTCCTTTGCCCATTTTTTAATTGGGCTGTCTGTCTCCCTGGTGTTGAGTCGCATTAGTTCTTTATATATTTTGGAGATCAGACCCTTGCCTACGATGTACATTCTATCCCCGTGACTTTTACGTAACTACCAATCTGTGCTTTTCAATCCCTTCACCTTTTTCACCCAGTTTCCCAACCCCCTCCCATCTGGCCACCATCAATCTGCTCTCTCTATGAGTCTGTTTCTGTTTTACTTGTTTATACTATTCTTTAGATTCCATATGTAAGTGATATCATATGGTATTCGTCCTTCTCTGTCTGATTTATTTCACTTAGCATAGTTCCCTCCAGATCCGTCCATGCTGTTGAAAGTGGTAAGATCTCATTTTTTCTTACGGCCAAGTAATATTCCATTGTATACGTATATGCATCACAGTGTCTTATCCATTCATGAGTTGATGGGCACTTGGGTTGCTTTCATATCACTTGCCAGAGTAATTTTAGACTTGACACCAATCAAGATCTTTTCATGTGAAGTATGTGAGGCATGTTGAGACATCATAAGTGCTTGTTGTCCGGGCATCCTGGCTGCCTTTTCCTGGGTTCTCCGGGAACCAGAGCCTGGGGCGAAGGATGCAACCCTGAGCCATGTTTGGTGAGGCACATGCTGTGGCTGCCATGGAGTGGAACGTGAGAAAGGGGCCTTTTGTAAAGATAGTGAAAATGATTCTATCATGTTTATAATGCAGATGGTGTTGACCCAATATAGATCATTGTTTTCCCAATTTTTAGACACAGCCGATCCTTTAAGACATTATTATTATTGTTCTATGGCATTGCCTTTTCCTTTCCCCCTGAAATGCTTACCACACCACACCCTTCTCATTCTCCTGTGCCCTTCCTGCTCTGCATTCCCACCAACAGTGTATGTGGGTTCCCTTTGCCCTGCTTTGCGTCCTTGCTTGGCTTCTCTTTATCTAAACATTTCTTAAAACATTTCAAGCTTTCTCCTTGTTTCCTTCCATATTCCCTTTATCATCTCATGTTATGTACTTTCATCCCTCCACAGAGCCCACAATTCTTATTGCCAGCCCATCTCTGTTGGGGGTATTCCTCACTTCCATTGCCACGGTCACTGCCTGGGGAGGGATGCGGCTCTTGTGACCAGCCTTCACAATGGAAAGCCCACCACCTGATGGGGGAAGGAGGAGCTGGAGGGGATGGAATTGGGCCTGAGGAAGATGCTGCTGGGGGAAGGAGGAGCTGGAGGGGGTGGAATTGGGCCTGAGGAAGATGCTGCTGAAGTTCAAGAGCCGGAGGGTGAAGCCAGTGAACGCAAGGCCAGAGACAGGGTGGGAGTGGAGGGATAGAGTGGAACCAAAGGTGGAAGAGGTAAGAGTTGGAAAGGGCAAGACGTGGGGATCTTGTAGACCCCATGAGAGTAGAAAGTGTCTAGGATGAGCCTTAGGTTTCAGGCCCCCGAGATTTTCTGGGGAAGGGGGCATATGGAGGAGAGACAGGTTTCAAAGGGAAAGGGACGTCATGTAGCCATGACTGTCACTTCCACTTTTCTTAATCAGGGACACTCCTTGGGGTCCACTACAGGCCTGGTTAAATCCAGCACTCCCCTTACTCCCTGGAATTTGGCTGCTGAGCCTGCTGGAGGAAATCCCGTGCCATACTGACTCTTCCTACATTAAATGTACAATCCCTAATCTCAAGTGGGCATCTGAGGTGACCCAGCCAGCTGATCAGTACGTTTCTCTGGAGCAGCTGTGCTCAGAGTATGGGCTGGGGGCTCCAGAAAGTGCCTGAGATGCTTTTAGGAGTTCCACAAGGTCAAAACCTCTTTTTATCATATGAACACATTGTCTTTTGTCTTTTGAATTTTCTCATAGCGTCTAGTGAAGTTTTCCAAAGGCTGCACGATGCTTCTGACGTCACTGCTGTGATTGACAGTGGTTTAGGGGCTGGGGTATATTTTAAAGATTTTTCTATTTATACATTAAATGTTGATGGATATAACCCCTCCTCCCCCAAGGAGCTGCTGAAGGTTCTCAAGCATCATTTTTTAAGAGTAGAAGGGGGTCCTAAGGCCAAAACATTCCTGAACTGCTCTAGGCCATTCACATCCTAACTCTCCTAGGTGACTGTTTGGTGCTTTTCCTGTTTGAAGGTCCTTCACCTCCATCTCCAGTCTTCGTCTCATGGTGACCTTGCTTCTTATGCCCATGTGATTGATCCTGCCTGGGCCTGTGCCCAGAGACCACGCGTCTCCTGCTCTGCTCTGTGCGTGTGTGAATAGGGTTCCTCGTGCCCTGTCCCCCCGCTCCCCGCACTCTCTGCTCTCCTGGATCTCCCCTGGGCATGCACCTGTGTTCTTTGTCCCCTCGTGTGATTCAGGACATGTTTTCAAGGCAGACACACAAGGACTTGCTGGGCGCAGGGTGTGACAGCCGACCAGGACTACTGGGCCAGGTGTCAGCCAGTGACAGACCACGGGGTGAAGCCTGGACACCTTAGGCAGCATGTCTGTGTCTTGTGTCTCTCAAAGCTCTGCTCCGCTTTGCATCCTGACCTTTTCATGGTTTCTTAAATGAACTACGCCGTTAAATGGTTCTGCGCCCATCGCTTATGCTCATTTCTCGGCTTCAAATGCTCCTTCTTGTGGCTCAGATTGAAGGTTTGGTTCCAGGGTCCCGGCTGCTCCCTGCTGCACTGTTTGGTGGCACGGGTGGAGTGCCGTGTAGTTTTCTTCTCCATCTCCCTTCCAGGCTGTGAGTTCCCGCCCCTGCCCAGCGCTTCCTGTTCACCTGAACCTCTAGATACTCGTGTATGATACTCTCGTGCAACTAGGTCTACATTCCTTCATTGATCATGGATTGTAAATGACTGTTCTTTGTTTACTACCTTTCAAACATACCTATATACATTTAAATAATAAAATGTGTTAAGCACTATGTCATTAAAAACAAAAACGTGTTTATTGAGTGGCATTACAAATAAAATAATAACATTACCACTTACCACCAGAGAGACTTTCACAACGTGACTGGACCTGTCTGTGCCTCAAGTTCCTTATGTTGAAAATAGGCAAAGTAAAAGGACCTACCTCCCACTGTGCTTGTGGGAGGCAGGAATGAGCCTGTGACTTATCGATGCTCAATACGTGTGAATGGTAACTTTTTGCTGTAATGATCACTACTGCTTCTGCAGTGTGCTTATACCGACCATGAATTATCTAATCGTCACACACCATGAGATAGGCAGGCACTGTGATTGATCCCCATGTGGTAGATCCTGAGAGGAGGTCAGCGACTTGTCGGGACCTGTAGTTTTCCCTGGAGCCAAGATTGGAGTCAGAGCATTTGAAGTGAACCGTGTTCCACTGAGCAGGCTGCTGGCACAGCTGAATGTGAATTGCAATGAAGTTTTCTTTTTCCACTGTATTGCTCTCTTGCCGTGTTCCGTTGGAGAATGTTCTAGTTGCTTCCAGTTGGTTCTATGGCTGTTGATAACAGCACCTTCATACTAGTCAGGTTTTGGGTAACATTTTTGGTTCAGAGTATTGAATGTATCAACCAGGTGATTTTATACACATCATACTATTTGGTGTAAAATGGGAGGTAGACCTGTAACAGGTGTGTGATGAACACAGGAAAGAAAATCACATAGGACCATTGAGGAAAGTTAATGAGAGGAAAGAATAGAATGAGTGTAGCTGGTCTTTTTTGGCCTTTTAACACTCAACCCTGTGACCGCTGATCTTTTTATTTTCTTTAATTAAAAACTTTATTTTTCAATTATAATTTACATTTAGTGTTATTTTGTATTAGTAGTTTCAGTTGTACAGTATAGTGGTTAGACAATCATATGCTTTACCCAGTGTCCCCCCTGATATTTCCAGTACCCCCCTGCCACCATTCATAATTATTGCAATATTATTGACTATCTTCCCTATACTGTACCTTACTTCCCTGTGACTGACTGGTGACTACCAATTATATTGTACTTCTTAATCCCATCACCTTTGTTACCCAGTCCTTCCGCACCTCCTCCCCTCTGCCTTTTCTGGCAACCATTAGTCTGATCTTTGTATCTGTGAGTCTGTTTCTATTTGCTTGTTTGTTGCTTTCAGTTTTGTATCCTCCATGAGTGAAGTCATATGGTCCTTGTCTTTTTCCACCTGACTTACTTTGCTTGTAGCACATTCTTCTCAAGATCCATCCATGTTGTCACAAATGGCAGCATTTCATCTATTCTTTTGGCTGAGTAGTGTTCCATGGAATATATTATGTACCACATCTTTATCCAATCATTTGTCACTCAGGTTGCCTCCATGTCTTTACCACTGAATAATGCTGCACTGAACATAAGGATGCATATGTCTTTATGAATAATGTGTAGAATAAATACAGTAAGTCCTCACTTCATGTTGTTGCTTGGTTCTGTGACCTTAAGTGAGGCAACATACAGGCTAATTGACACAAATGAGTCAAGTTCCCATGGCATCTCATTAATGTTATTTGAGGACCTGCTGCATTATTAATATTATACCCTGTTAACACAGACCCTGTGTGGTATTCAGACCAGTCCCAAGTTTACCTTCTGCTTTTCCGCACTCTTGAGCATGTAGTGAATGGAACATTGAATAGCAAAAAAGCAGCTGCTTTTGATTTTTATGGAAAAATTACTCTAGAATTGTACTGTGTGCTGCTATCTGAACATGCTTTCAAAATCTGTGTTGCAAGAAGTGCAGTTAGCCTTTGAGCTGCTTGCTTAACAGGAAGCCAGCAGCATATGCTACTCACATGGGAGTTCTCTAAAGGGTCAATTAATATGGAATATTTAATGAAACACTTGATACCCACCTTTCATGATTTTCAAAGTGCTCATCCTAAAATAGATCTGTAACAGCTGGTCTGAATAAACATGCATCACGCCTCTATGCCCGTGAATGTCAGGAGCCTTTCCTGGGAGCTAGGCCCAGGGTTGGGGGTGGGGGTTGGTGGTGGGGGGACGGGGGGAAGGCAGCAGCATGATTTAATGAAGAGGCATTAGGAGTCAGGGGGTCAGAAGCCTGGGTTCTGGTCCCAGCTCTGTCTCTAACATGTGACTTAGCAAATGGTACCTGCTTCCCTTCGTCTCTGCCTTCCATACTTAGAGCAGCAACAACAAATACTTACGTATCTAGTCATATGCTACAGAGCAGCTACATTTTATTTTTTACACACATGTAGCACTCACAGGGGAGGCATTGTGGTTCTGTGCGGAGAGTTTGGGGACAAGGTGGAAGTGTCTGCCTCCCAGCCCTGGCACTCTGAAACTCTACGACCCTGCAAAAGGTTTTTTCACCTTCGGAGATTCAGTATCCTCATTTAATAGGCAAGAAATAGTAAACACCTTTGCAGGATTGTGGTGAGAATTCAATATCAAAAATGCCTGGGGGCATTGTAGAAATGGCCCAAGAGTTTATTTCCTTCTTCCCCTCACACTTCCTTGATCTTCAAAAGTCTAAGAGGCAGGAAGAACAAGGTCTTATCACTGCTCCACAGAAGAGGAAATTGAGATGTGCACTTGGTTAAAGGGCTATTCTCAAGGTCACACACACAGGAAGCAGTGAGGATAGGACTTGAGTGCAATTGTCCTGATTCTAAATTCAGCGAGTTCTTCATGGCTGCTGCTGAGCTCAGCAGATAGAAGGCGAATTGCATGAGCTAATGGTGGGAAGAAGGCATGGTAAAATCAATGTGTGCTCAGCACATGCAAAATGACATCGTGCTGTCCTGCACCAACATTTACGGCCTTGAAAGCAGAAGCATCTAGAATAATGAAACCAGTTTTCACTTATCTGGTCTGATGATGTAAGTCGTGGATGATTTGTGTTTTGGTATATCATATCCATTCTGTTTCGTTCTGTTTTCAAGGTAGTTAATGCATATGATTTCATGGGTTAATAAACTCTTCAATTTGTCTGCTGAATATTAGGCTTTGTACTAGTCGCTGAAGATTGAGGAAAACTTAAGTCTCTGATCCTGTGTTGTTTTTAGTCCACAGAGCATGACGTTGATTTCCAACCTACCTTTATAAAAGAGAGATGGGAAGGGAGATTTGACTTAGAGCAGATGGGCACAGCAAGTGTTTGGTGGGGGAAATGCCGTTTTGGGTGCATAGTTAATTGCCACTTGTAGCGTCTGACACTAATGTCACCAAGTGGAGTGCTGTGTATGTGTGTGTGTGTGTGAGCACATGCATGCATACATGCATGCATGACTCATGGTATTTCTCTCCTTCTTATAGACAGTTGTCTAGTACCTCCCATGTGCAGGGCATGAAAGGCACAAATAGAAATTGTGTGAGGTTTCGGCTTTAGGGGACTGAGAGCCAGACTTGACCTTAGAGTCAGGCTTTTGCAAGAATGCAGAAAGGAAGTCAGTCGCTGGATGCCACAAGGCCAGTGCAGAAGCAGGCAGCTGTGTGAGACAGAGGAGACCAGGAAGAGGATGGAGACCTCAGTGGTTACTAGAGAGGAAGGAGGTTTGAGAAAGACAGCTGGGCGGGGAGAGTGTATGTGAGCCAAACAGTTGCAAAGACCCACGGCCTCAATGATGTCCTCTCCCACTCCCTCACCCAGCAGATAGTCATTCTGAGCAGTGACAAAATACCCTTCATGACATGGTGACCGGAATACGGCCATATCATTTGCATTTCGCAGTGAAGATGTTAAGTGACATGTCTTGGGTGGGTGGCCTGGAGCATCAGATGGTGGCCTGTCCTCTTGAATATCTTAAAAGTTGAGGGAACAGAGACTGTAAAGGGAGTCTCACTGCTTTGTGGGCATCTGAAGTGTAGAGTACCCAGTGGTGGAGGCCTGCCCTTGACTTGTCCCGCTAACCTTCTGCCTTGCCACCTCTTGGTCCCTCGGACCTCGTGTACCTTTCACTATCCCCGTGTGCTCTTTAGTTGATTGACATCTCTTCCTTCACTGGTCCATTCATTCTTGGTTCCATATTGCTAGGTTCTGTCTGATTCCATGATCAGCCTTTTCACTTACACCCCATATTCCCTACCTCTGGGACCTCAGATGGGCCACTCACCCCAGCCCAGGAGCACCCTCTTCCACAGGTTTTCTTGCCTTTGCCTTTGAGCTGAAGCAAGAGGCCAGCGTGCCAGGTGTCTGGCTTGCCAACCTGCTTCTACCGTCCAGCTTCACAGCAGGTGACACCATTTTCTTTCACCTCTGTGACGCTTGGTGGGCCCCTGATCCTGCTCCAACCCACTCCATCCCGGACACTCGTAGACCCCCTCTCCCCCAGTCCCCTCACGTTTGCCCAGTCCTTATCATGACTATCAACCTGTCCCCTCCACTCCCCAGGATGGTGACCCTTCTTACTGTCCCTAGAACAGAAGCAACTGTTCCAGACTTTACATGTTACAGCTGCACATATCAATATGTTGCCCTCTGATTCTCAAGGGAGAGTTTTGGGTCTTGAAAGGAATATTTATTTATTTACTTATGTAATTGTATTGTTGTTGTATTACCTCCATCCCCTTTTTGCTCCCCTCTGTCTCCTTCCCCACCCACCTACTTTCCCACAGACTATTTATTAGCATCTCAGAGAAAACTAGGTGTTAAGACAACGTTGGTTCTTAGATGGTGGAGGCCACGCACCAGCGGGGCCTGCTTCTGGCATGTGGTCTGCAGAGCCCGCAGGTGCACTTGAGTGAACACCCACCAACCAAGCAGAAGCTCGTGCACCCTCCTTTCACTCCCCAGAAGCAGCTGGGCTGCCCACTGCCACCCTCTGGCAGCCGGCTCACCGGATCTGCTCACTTTTGCAAGCCTCTTTTCTTTCCTTGTGATGTTATCGCTCAGTTAGCGCAACTTTCACTTCATCATGCGAGCAGTGCCTGCCAGGGAAAGTGAAGCGAGAGTAATTCTCATCACCTATTGATCATGCAAAATGGAGATTCAGCGGAAGGTTATGAAGTTCCCTAAACATTGCACCCTCACCCATAAGAATGCGTTTGTTGGATAAGAAACTTAGTAAGCTGAGTTCTCACAGTCAGCCACCCAAGAAATGCTTGACTTCACATTCTTTAAGATGACGAGGAGCTTGGAAATAGAATCTTGCCTTGGCCCATACCCAGTACTTGGGGATTTAGGGGGATGGAGCAGTTCATCCTCAGTGGGGGTTGGGGATAGTGGGGCTAGAGGGGCGGGGCAGGGGGGTGTGAGCTTTCTGGAGCTCTGAATGAGCATGAATGACTTGGGGCTGCCTGGGACACCATTTGTGGAGAGAATATAGCATGACCACTGTTAGTTTCATCTCTGTAGATTCTGACATGTGAAACTGGGCCCTGGAGATTGTATGGTGCCTCTGATAGTTAACTTCGTACTGAATCTTCGATCTTTTTGAATACCTAGTTCTATTTAATGATCTTAGTTAAGAGAAAAACTGTGAGGCAGTTTGTAAAAAAACTGATTTTTTTTCCCTTCAATGTTTTAATAAATGGTTCACAAGTTTTAATGGTGGATAGAAATTTATTTCTTATCTATCTAGCTAGCACTGGGCAATGTAGCATCCTTGTCCATTTGGTAACTACTTAAAGCCCTCCTGAGTTTTATATAAAATAAGCTAAGTAAACACACACACACACACTAGTGATAAAACTCTCACTTCTCTGCACAAGAAGAGATAAAATAGATTTTTAAAATTCCATGCAAATGCAATGAACTAAGCTTAATTTATGCTATTAGAGGGTTCCCAGATTCTAACTTCCCACCTAAGCACTTGATTTACATACTATTCTAATGAACAGCATTGTATATTAGAAAGTATATGGGCCATGGGTCCATCAGCTTTGCATCTTTCCTGTGCCACTCATAATCTTGGGCAACTTGATAACTCTGATCTTGGGTTTCTACATTTATTAAGTAGAGAAAAATAACACCTTCTGACAATGTTGTAAGGATTAAAATAATTGAAGTAATGCACATTTAGTATTTGGTACTTGGAAGGTACTCAGTTAATGTAGGTTCTATTCCTTTTCATCAAGCCTGTTTTTAAAAAAAATTAAAAAATGAAAAAAAAATTAAGGTCAAGGAGACTACAGGTTGCAGGTGAAAAGGAGAAAGGGGGACACCTGAAAGTCAAGTTGGCAAGCGTACACGCTAGAAATCACGGACTCAACAACTGAAACACCGCATTAGTCGGGGCCGTGCAGCTTGCAGCTGGCTAATTCACACACTGCCCAAGGCTCTGTCCGGGGAAGGATGGCCCTGTTTGAATGGACCAGTATAGAAGCTAACTCTATTGTCCAAAGAGTTATGAAATGATGGAGCTGGAGAAGTTTTTAGGGGTTGTTGCAGTTCAGCTCCTTGGTGTTAAACACGGGCAGTTGAAGGCTTCTGATACATGCAATGATTTGCTTGAGGTGACTTCATTTCCTGAATCATAGTGCCTCACTTTCTCATGATAGGTCCTTGAGAGCAGCTAGGTATTGTTATTCTCTTTAAAAATAAACTATATAAAGCCCTGGCTGGTGGCACAGTGGATTAGGCACCGGCCTGCGAACCCAAAGGTCATGGTTCGATTCCCCAGCCAAGGCACATAACCAGATTGCAAGCCAGGTCTCCAGCCAGTCCGTAGCTGGAGGCAGGTGAAAGGCAACCATACATTGATGTCTCTCTCCCTCTCTGCCTCTCTCCTTTCCCTTCTCTCTAAAAATAATAAAATAAAATCTTAAAAAAAAATAAACTACTTAAGAAATATTGGAACGTGCCTGAGTTGAGAATTTCTCATGCGAAATACATATAAACACCTTATTCTTTTCCGTGTCTGTCTGTCCATCCACCCACCTGTCTGTCCATCGTCCATCCACTGGCTACAGTAGTACAGGGGAATTGGTGGAAACGAGGATACAACCTACACATCTTTGAGGTCAGAATATCCTGGGAAAGATGACAAAGAATTACCAAGTGATTAAATAACGAAAATTGTAAAACCAGAGCCCTGGTGCTGAGAGAAGCCTGGAGCTCCATCAGTGAGGAGTCACTAGTTACTTGGGGCTGCATGGTGGCTGAGAAAGCTAAGATTTGCCCTTTGAAACCAGATAGCACAGCGCACCTCAAGTTCCCAATAACCAGGGGTGACATTATACAGTGAAATGATTGTGGCTGTGTTACTAATTAGCTGTGTGCCTGAGGCTGGCTCGTTTCCATTTTCTCTGGTCCCTCAGCTGCCTCCTGAGAACAATTCTGTGCTATCGGTTGTCCTGAGAATGAGTCAAGATAATGTATCATAAGTTTCTGCCTCAGAGCATTGGTCGGAGAGTGACAATAGCAGTCTTTGCATTGAGTACCATTTTTGTGTAGTAGTATTGATGCCAATTTCTATAGGTAGTTGTGAGAGTCAGCAAGAGAACATCATTATTAAAGTTGAAGAATTACAAAAAAAGGAATAATTTTTTCAGGAGCACATAGGAAGTGAAAATGGGGTAGTATGCAGCTATGAAAATAACACAGAATTCCCTTCTTATTTCATCAGTCCCTGGGGTTACTTCAGTTTTTCTCTTTTGCAGATGCCATGATTATAGATGCCATTGTACAGATCACTCCCCACCCTGGGATTGTTTCTTTCAGTTTTATTTTCTAAAAGTGAAGTTTATAGGTTCAGGGTTCTAAACATCCTTTTGCAGCTCTTGTCAACATACCGCCAGATAGTTTGCAGAGAAATATTTCTCATGGACAGAAAAAAAGGTCCAGTTTCTAAAGTCTTGGTTAAAAACAAGGATGGTGGGATCATTTATTTTAGTCACTTATTTGGGGAAATGACGTTGAGCCAATTACTTAACCTTGCTGAGTCTGTTTTTTCACCTGTAAATGGGGTACAAGTGGCCGCTCCACCATATCCTGTCAAGCGTGAGTTTGGTTGGCGGAAGGTGTCCTGTGTTCAGCCTTCGTTGCTTGTCTTGAATCTGTCTGCCCTGTCCCCCATCATCTTTCTCTTGGACCACTGCCTCCTGATTGCTCTATGTACATTCTATCTCAGTGTCATCTCCAACTGCATTTTCAATCATCATAACAGCCCCCCGCACACACACCCATGCACACACGGACACACACACAACCATGCAAACCCTTTTATTACTCTTAGAATGCTTCCCCATGCTTTGAGTGTGGTGTCCGAAATCCTGGATGAGTGCCTTTGAGCTCTGATATACCCTTTCCTCTGAATGGGGGCAGGTGTGAAGCGGAGAGGGCTGACACTTGTAGCAAGCTTAGTTTAGCACCAAGCAGTCCTTTGCCAACACTCCTCATCCAGGACGAGAATCATTCCAGAGCCTTCCAGCAGGTTGGGTGAAGGCATCTTTAGGGCTGGGCAGCTGGAGCACTGGATGGTCCTGAGTGTTCCTAAGAGATTCGATTCTGCCCTTGTCACCTCCAGCTGTTTGGTGTGCATTCCCCACCAGGGCGAGCTCCTTTGTCCCTCGCAGTCAACTTCTGCAAGTTCAAAACAGCGCAGTGTCCATCTAGAAGCAGGGTCCCTCCTTTCACTCCCTCATTCGTTCACCCACCATGTATTAATATATTGTATTCAAAGTTCTGGGTAGGCACCGAGCTGGAATGCAGGACTCGGGTTGTAAGAGTAGCATGTTCTGGAGGGTAAGCTCTGCCCAGGTTCCATGTTCCCTGCCCAGCTTCTGGGAAAGAACTGGAGTCAGACCGAGTGCTTGTGACTCAGCCTCTTCTGGGTCTTCTCTTTGACACCCACTTACTTGTCCAGTGTGGGGTGTTTTTCTGGTTTCCTTGTGTTCATAAGTCAGGCTCAACTGAGCAGGTTCTGTCTGCAGGGCGAGGCCTACATGTTTGTTTGCTGGTTTGTTTTGCTCCGGCACACCAGAGGAGAGTCCGCAGCCCCTGAGCTATGTTTTTCAGTATAGATTCATTTTCATCTATCAAAAGTTTCCATTGTCATTGGATTCCCGAATCTGTCATACCTGTTGCTCATTGGGTTTTTGACCTCGGGGGACTGAAGCTTCTGTGGCCTCACCTGTAGGCAAAGTGGCTTAACCAAGTGCAGTTGTTTGCTCTGTGGGTGTCTGCAAGTGTAGGACGTCCTGGGCCCAGCTGGGCTTTGTGGATGGGCTGAGGCACTAATACTTGGGGTTTTGCGGGTTCAGCTTGGACTGGTGTGGTAGGTGAGACTGAGGAAGGGGCTGGCTCTTCTCAGTTCGTTTGAGGTGGAACAGCACTTTCTGCATTTGCTGCTTTGACTGTGTTTCAGTCAAAGCTGCAGGCCAGGACTTTAAATTGCAAAAGTGACTAAGGTTTAAGGGTGCTGTTGTGTGAGGTTCTTCCTTGAAACTGTGCAAATGAGGCCAACGTAGAAGGTGGTACATTGGCTTCTGTAATTTTGTAGTTTTTCTCAGATTTTACTCGACCTATTATAGGACTCACCTCAGTCGACCCTCATGGCAGGTGGGTGGGCTTCCAAGGCGAGCCCTGGACCAGCTGGGCTGTGTGCTGCCTGGGCACTGGGGCCCTGGCCTCATTCTCTGACAGAGGCTCCTCCCCGCTGAAGCATGGGTTGTGTTCGCTCTGCATTGGTTGATTATGTAAGTTCCGCCCATCGGATCATAGAACTGTAACTCCACCTCCAGAAGACTTGTAGATTTAAAAATTTTTATCTTTTTAGTTTCCAATTACTGTTTATATCCAGTATTATTTTATATTTGTTTCAGATGAGAAGTTGTAGCTTTTCTTATTAAGCAAATGAAAAGGCCCTGGCTGGTATGGCTCAGTGGATTGGCACTGGCTTGTAAACCTAAAAGGTCTCTGGTTCGATTTCTAGTCAGGGCACGTAACCTGGTTGCAAGGCAGGTCTCCAGCCAGGTCCTTAGCTAGAGGCAGGTGAAAGGCAACCATACATTGATGCTTCTCTCCCTTTCGTCCTCCCTCCCTTCTCCCTGGAAATAATAAAATCTAAAAAAAAAAAAAAACAAAAAAACAATCCCCCCCCCAACAAAAAACGGAATGCAATCGTCCCCATCTTAAGAAGTACAGGCAGCATTGGTGGGTTTGGATAGACAGATGGGTCGGTGAAACTATGATTGCAAAGGCAGATGTGAAAAAGGGGGTTACAAAGGCCTATGCCTGAACCCTTCAGATTAAGGAGAAGCTACAGTGGTTTGAAAACTGTGCTTTGGCCTTTTCAGAAAAGGAGCAGTGGTGGGCCGAAAAGAGTAATCGAGCCAGGACAGAGGTGGACACACCTGGTGAGACTAGGCAGAAAAAGGAAAGGAGACCCCTCAGGCTGTGCTGATTGGGAAGGGTAATGGGCCTGTAGAAATGCAGAAGAGTATGACCGTGACAAGATCTGGAAGGTTCTCAAAAGAATCTAGAAGATATGACCAAGTGTCCTTTCAAAGCTCCTGCTAGAATTTGCAGTAGGAACAGCTGGAAATGGGATTTGAGTAGGTCAGGGCCAAGTCTGGTTATGCATTTTGTACCCTGTGTAAAGATTTTTGCTAGTAAAGGTTGAAACGCAACTGACTTTTTTTTTTTTTTTTTTCCTTTTCACTGTGGAACCTGGGTTTATGTGTGCCCTGTGGGGACACCTTCTTCTAATATGTGTAAGCATTCTCAAGTCCCTCTGCACTGTGGTAGTGTCCTTGGTTACAGAAGATTGACATTTGAGAGGGAAAGCCTTCGGGTTTCAGCAGACAATAGTGAAACTTGCTGTGTTTCAAGGTGACAGTGTTACTATAATTGGGCACCTGGGTGTCTAAATATCTGTCCTCCAAGGCTCATGTTCAGGTTCTTTATGGAGTTGGGGCTCCAAGGGAAATTCATAATCAACCTCCTAGCAGGGAGTATCTAACTCAGGACGTCAGCTATTCACTTCCACCCAACAGTGATGGCTCTAAAGCAGAAGAGAAGGGAAGAGAGGAGTCTTTTGAGTCTTTCTCAAAAGAAAATGGAATCAGTAGAGAAAAATTAAATAGGAAGAAAAAGTTCTCTTTCTGGCCAAAAGGATAAAAAAGGAGAGAGGAAGAAAAAGTGGCACTGAGGACCTGGTCACTAACGTGTGTGGGAGCTCTAGGGTCTTGAGCTGCCTGGGCAAAGGTGTAGGTGCTCCTGGGGTCCAGAACCCATGGCAAAGGGTTGGGAGGCTGCTGACGTCCAGTGGGAAGAAGTGTGGGGACTAAGAGACAGTTGTCCCAAGGGAGCAGGTCTCATAGCCTGATGCATGGAAGAGGCAGCTGGCCCAGAGGCAGGAGCCTAAGACTCAACCTTCCTGCTTCTCCAAGACAGCGATGCATCTGCAAGGCGAAGTCCCTGCTCAGCCCCACGCTTGAGTGCGAGAGACGTGGTGCTCAGAGCGCTTAGCAGCTACGAAGCTCTGAACCTGCAGGCTGGGGCCCGAGGGCCGGGGGCGGCCCCATTGCTCATTTCTAGATCTTAGAAGAAGGCGGTGATACCTCAGCGCCACTCAGAGAGAAGACACTACGCACAGCTGGATTTTCTGTCCTGTCTGCAAATGCAGAGGGCCAAAACCAGCCTGCTCAGAGATTTCTCCTAGTGGAGTTTCTCTTTTTTTTAAAAATTGTGGTAAAATTTATATGGCCTAAAATGTACCATTTTAACCATTGTTAACTGGATAGTTCTGTGGCATGAAGTACCTTCACATGGTCGTGCAGCCGTCACTGCCACCCACCTCCAGGACCTCTCCATCTTCCCCAGTGGCAATAACTCCTTCAACAAGAACCTGCCCCTGCCCCTGACAACTACCACTTATCTCCATCTCTATGGACTTGACATGCTGGGTACTTCATCGAAGTAGTATCATGGAGTGTTTGTCCTTTTCTGCTGAAATAGTTCAAGTCCTCAAGGTTCATTCACGTAGGAGCATGTGCCAGAATTTCCTTCCTTTTTAGGGCTCAGCCATAATACGGTGCTCGTATATGAGGTCTATCCCGAAAGTGTTGGTCGTGCGAACGGTCTTAATTATATTGACGCTGCCTTGATACTTTTGGGACAGACCTCCTGTTACCTCATTTTGTTTCTCCTTTCATCTGTCCATGGACACTTGTCCTCTAATTAGTTTTTAAGCTCTGGAAAATTGGCCTCATACGGTGGGCATCCTGGCAAACGCCGATGTTCTTTGCTGATCGTCCAACTCTTAGAAGCCCTGGAGTTCCCTCCCGAGTTCCTGTCATTGTCTCAGGAAGCAGTTACATGGGTAAGGATTATGTCCTGGGAATACTTCTGCTTGCAGTGGTTGTCCCAAGGCCTGAGGATTGACTTTTCCTTTTAAATTGGAGGCTGGTGGCTTGTGAGTCTTTGGGTTCTTTAACTGTTGGACATGTGAAGACTTGAGGTAAAGCTGAACCAATGTCTAAAGCCCTGGAGGAGCTCGGCCTGCTCCATTACAGCTCGAAGCTACTGCAGCAAACAGCCGAACAAAACCGAGCAGCAACACCCCTCCCTGCAACGCTTCCCAGACATCAAGAGCTCCTCTAGCTGTGAGGGAACAGGGTAAGGAATCTGAGGTTACACGTGGCCTTTGTGTAGTCGGACTCCTTCAGGATTCTCTCTGCCCGACCTCTTATTCCAGCCACAGCTGCAGTGACCCGGCCCATGCAGGTCTCCTTGCACGTCACAGGTTCCTCTACTGGTACCTGGGGCCCTACCTCCAGAGACACACAACACCCTTCTTTAGGTTCCTGAGCAGGTTGGGTGGTCTTGAGGTCCAGGCTTCAACAGCGATGGTTAGCTCAGGCATGTACCTTGTGGTTTCCCGTTACGGGCCCCATTCCCACCCCCCTGTCCCCCTCCCTGTCCTCTTCCTCCTCCTCAGTATCATTCCCACACCATAGAAATACCTGCCTGCAAGCTGGTGCCACCTACTCTGCTTTCTGGGAAGCTCAGATCAAGACAGACTTTGTTTGTATAAGGGTGAGATCATTGGAATCCAGAATTTAATTCCTTTGGAATTGAACCCTTTTGGACGTAAATGAGATTTAACTTTTGGACTTTAATGTTTTACTGTAAGATTCAGGCTGGAAGGAGGTTTATGTTTACATTTAGGAGCTCTCTTTGTTGCCTTTTGACATGATTCAAGTTTATTGGAGACCTCCTGGTGACTCATGTTGGGCAGCAGGGCCAGGCATAGTAGTCAGAAAGAGCATAGGGACTGGATTTCAATTTTGGGTTCAGCATGGCCTAACATTATCTTATCCAATGTCTTCTCTGGTCTGGTTTAGAACCCTTCTCCTCCTCGTACACCTGTGGTCCTGAAAGACCTCCCGGGGGTCTGTGGGCGGCACTGGAAAGTGCCCCACCAGAGTGGGGACACACCTGCTTAGGTGTCTGATCTTTTCCCTCTTTGAAGGCAACCACCCCTCTGGTGTTCTAGGGGCTTAACAAATTAAACAAAAACACAAGGGACTTTTACGAAGGTTACTTATGCCCCAATTTTCATAAGGAGGGGCGTTAGAGTAAATCTCCTGGTTTTCCTCCCTTGGCTCCTTTTTCTGCAGAAGAGGAGAGACTTAACTGGCCTGCGACCCCTCCCTCTGGGAGCTGGATGAGGGCTTGCGCCTGTCTTTAGGACCCACCTGCTGGTGGAGGTCTGCTCTGTACTTCTTGGGGTGGTTTTCCACTGTGAGAGGGGCATTCATGAGCCCATTTGGCCATACTTCTAAGCTTTGTTTCTTTCTTTCTTTCTTTTTTTTTTTTTAAAGATTTTATTTCATTATTTTTAGAAAGAGGGGAAGGGAAAGAGGCAGAGAGGGAGAGAGACATCAATGTATGGTTGCTTTTCACCTGCCTCCAGCCACAGACCTGACTGGAGACCTGGCTTGCAACCTGGTTATGTGCCCTGGCTGGGGAATCGAACCTGCAACCTTTGGGTTCGCAGGCCGGCACCTTACCCACTGTGCTACCAGCCAGGGCTGTTTCTTAATCAGTTTTTAAGAATAAAAAACTCACATTTAGCCTCAACTGGTGGCTCAGTGGGTAGGCACCAGCCTGTGATACCAAAGGTCACTTGTTCAATTCCCAGTCAGGACATGTAACCAGGTTGCAAGCCAGGTCTCCAGCTAGGCCTGTAGCTGGAGGCCGGTGAAAGGCAACCATACATTGATGTTTCTCTCCATTTCTTCCTCCCTTCCTTCCCCTCTCTCTGAAAAATAATGAATAAAAGAAAATCTTTAGAAACAAACAAACAAAAAAGCCTGACATTGATATCTTTTTGTAATTCATGCATCCACTTTCATTTAGCTCTAAATTCAGATGGAGAGCAAGAGTGTCATTTACCAGACTTCCTAAGTCCCTAGAGTTCCAGCATTTGAGTAGCAGAGGCCCAGGGACATTCTTGTGGTATGAACGTGATGACATTTAGGCCAAGTCTTGAAGAACAAAAGATGTAGGTGAGCTGTGTCTGGGGAGGAGGGGCCTTCTAGGATGAGTGAATGTACCCATGTTGAAGGAAAATGTGTGCATGATGTCACAGAGGGAGTATAAGTGACCTATTGAAACAATAAATGGAGCCCAAAGTCAGCATACTTCCTTCCTCCCATGATATTTTTTTTTTCTTTAGAGGTGGAGGAGATTAATGTAGTCATCAGCTTATTTTATTTTAACTGCCCAGTGATAAATTAGGCAAGTCCCCTTGCAAGTCTTGCTGAGAGCAAATTATAGGAACCTCATTTTACACAAGGGACAAATTGTCTTTTTCACTGTTCTTTTGCTCTCGGAGTCTTTAGTAAACTCCCAGTGCGTTGGGTGCTCTTGAGGGGCTCCAAGCTGGGTTGCACATTGTCACTTGGGGACAGGGCAGTGCTGGAGTGTGCGCTCAGGCTGTGGGGTAGCAGCACACCCACACTCTGCAGTGGACGTGCATTGGTGGGGGGCTTCCTACTGAAATGGTGGAGGTACTACCAGTGTAAGCTTAAGAGCTGCATGGTCCTTGTCCTGGGGAAGCCATGAGTCCAGCAGGAGGGGAATGACATGGGCCTTTGGCAGGTGCAGATGGAGCTTGGCTGCAAGGAAAGCTTCTGTGCTGGTGTTCACAGCTGCAATAGTCACCAGGCTCACCCCTCTCTCCCCCGAGTTGACAGGAGAGGGACCAGTGAGTCAGCACTGGTTTCAACCCTGCCTCTGAGAAGTCACATTTGAGGGCGGCAGGTGGTTTGTTTTGATAAATAATCACATATATTTTGTGGTATCTTTTTCAGGTCTCCAAATACTGTGATAGTGTGGGTCATGTGTCCCTGTTTTATGACAACAGAATTATAGCGTGAATGATGGGGCTTTTTGGGGAGAGGGAGGGTGTGTGTACTGTACTGCTCCTGCCTGTTTGCAAGGTGTGCCTGTCAGAATAGTCACACCCCCCCCCCCCCCCCCCCCCCCCCCCCCCCCCCCCCCCCCCCCCCCCCCCCCCCCCAATTTGGCAAGCCTTTGGAAATCTGATCAGTAGCATTCAGGCAGCAATCCCTTCCTTTTAACCAATGGCTGTGTAAGAGGGTGAGGGATAGCTGGGGAAGGAGCTGGCTGGGAGGAGGTGTTCTCTATCTATTTTGCGGTTAGGGTGGAGGTATCCACCCTCCCTGACAAGGATGCCGGCTCCCAGGATGTCCCTGCCCCCAGCCCCAGCCCTGTCTTTGGCATCTTCTGCAGTCCTTGGCCTCCCTGCACCCAGTGTTCTTCAACCTGAAATTCAGGCTTCCTGCAATGAGCCACAGCCAGGCTCATGGCTACTCCTGGAGGTGAGCTATGACTCACTCCTGACTCACTTGGCCAGCTGGAGTTTCCTCCCAGGCAGTTGAGCAAATGAATGGACGACTCAAAAGCGTGAGAGGCAAAGTAAAGCTAATGGGAATGAGGAGAGTGATTTGTGTGTAGCGACCCTGCTGTTTTGCAGGGTTGTCCTATATTTTAATTTTTAAATTTAAATTTTATTTTAATTAAAAATATTTTATTTTATTATTAGAGAGAGGGGAAGGGAGAAAGGCAGAGAGGTAGAGAGACATCAACGTATGGTTGCCTTTTTCACCTGCCTCCAGCTACAGACCTGGCTGGAGACCTGGCTTGCAACCTGGTTATGTGCCCTGGCTGGGAATTGAACCAGCAACCTTTGGGTTCACAGGCCGGCACCAATCCACTGAACCATCAGCCAGGGCTGGCTGTCCAGTTTAAAAAACAAAAAACGTCTGGAAGAAAATGTTGTTGGTGTTAGGAGTTTAGATCTCTTGTGTAGTATAATCTAAAAAGAAGACCTGGAATCTTATTTACCTTTTTGGTTCTAATATAGTCTAATCTTATTCTAATTCTAAAATTCTATGCAAGACGAACTCACAATCAATATGGAATTGTCAGTGGCCAAATTGAAGTTACAGAGGTTTTCAAGTACAATTCAAAGTATTGTAAGCTGGCTGGGTGTCTCAGTTGGTTGTAGCATCAACGCGTACACCAAAAAGTTGTGGGTTTGATCCCTGGTCAGGGCGTATACCTAGGTTGCAGGTCCAATCCCTGGTTGGGGAACTTATGGGAGGCAACCAGCTGATGTTTTTTTCTCACATCAGTGTCTCTCTTTCTCTTTCTCTCTCTCCTTTCCTCTGTCTCTAAAATTAATAAAATCTATCCTTGCATGAGGATTAAAAATTAGAAGTCTTTCATATTTATCTTCCAGGTATTATTTAATTATGGTTACACTTCCAGGATATCTTATGTAGCAATTCACATTTTAATATTTTACTTTAAATACATGAAATCTGTTTATGTCCTTCCTTAATCTCCCCTCACTTCCAAAATCATAGAATTATGGTAGGAGATATAAATGTGGCCTTATCTCTCACCTATTAAAGAAATAAAAGTTCCCTGTATCAGTCCGCCTCCTTTAGATTTAGCAACACCAAGTTCAGGTATTTTGCCTTCCCAAAGTCTCGCTCCTCTGTTGTTCGGAGCCTCATTGCATTCCTTGGTCTTTCTGGTTCTTGGTCCTCTACACTCTTGGGTGGAGTGACATGTTTTTCTTTTTTCTGAAAACTTATGTTTTTAAATATTTCTTGAGTGAACGATTTCAATGTCTTCAGGCCACAGAAACATTGATCTGTTGCCTCTTACATATGCCCAGACAGGAGACCAAACCCCCAACCCAGGCATGTGCCCTGATGGGGAATGGAGCCCACGATCCTTCAGTTCGCAGGGCGATGTCCAACCATGCTGACCAGGGCAATTTCTTTCCTTTTTCAGCTTCTAGTGGCCATCTGCCTTCTGTGCCCGTGGCCTCTCCCTTCATCTTCAGAACACGTTTCCTCAGTTCCTGCTTCTGTCCTCACGCCGCCTTCTCCTCTCCTGTGCTCAAATATCATGGTGCCCCTCTTTTATAAGGACACTGGTGATTGCTTTCAGGGTCCACCCAGACCATCCAGGACAATCTCCCCACCGCCAAGCCCCTTTTGTCATAGGTCACATTCCCAGGGCCCAGAGATTAGGATATGGGTGTCTTTGGGGCCATTCTTCAGCCCCATCCCAGGGTGATTGACGGGTCTTCACAGCATAGTTCCCGTGTAGTTGGGTTTCCCAGATCTTGCTTTCAAATCACTTCAAAGCTGACATGTCTCTGTACTGGCAGGGGACTTCTGCTGGCTCCTCCAACTGTCACATAGCTAACCAGCTGAAGTCAGTCTCTTTAGCTACTACCCCTCTACAGTGTCATTTGCCTTGAACATATGAGAAATGATGTCTTAGTACCCTCTTTGACAGCAGGGAGGTATTTCTAGGGCTATGATTTGCATGCCTTTTGTTAGCTGTTCTGATGAATTCAAGTTGTCATCAGCACATAAAGTAATGGAAGGTTATTGGCATAGGCCACTGAAACTGTGGGAAGTAATTAAAAATTGTGACTTAAAAGAAATTCCCCAACCTCTGTGGCTCAGTTGGTTGAGCATTGCTCTGCTAAGCAAAGGTCGCTGGTTCAATTCCTGGTCGGGGCACATGTCTGGGTTGCAGCCCTGTCCCCAGTCTGGGTGCCTATGAGAGGGAACCAATTGATGTTTCTCTCTCATTGATATTTTCTCCTTCTCTTTCTGCCCGCCTTCTCCTTTCTCTAAAAATAAATAAATGAAAAATTAAAAAAAAAGAATGTCATAAGGTACCGGCCTGCAAACCCAAAGGTCGCAGGTTCGATTCCCCAGCCAGGGCACATAACCAGGTTGCAAACCAGGTCTCCAGTCAGGTCTGTGGCTGGAGGCAGGTGAAACGCAACCATACATTGATGTCTCTCTCCCTGTCTGCCTCTCTCCCTTCCCTTCTTTCTAAAAATAATGAAATAAAATATTAAAAAAAAAAAAAGAATGTCATGATCTCTTGCAGATTTATTTTTTGAGGGGGATGGGAATTTTCTGTAAAGAAGAACCTTCCCTCATTAACTAGGGTATTTAGGAACTTGGAAGTGTAATTTATACGGGACAGACAGGAGCAATGGTTCTCCTTCGATTGCCAATCTTCAGTGTAAGGAGTTGGTGCTTTCTTTATGCAATGATCAATGGATTTTTTCGCGGGGGGGGGGGCGGTTCTTTCTATTTTTTTTTTTAAGTCTCAATTTGAATTAGTGCGTTTTTATGTATTGAATGTGTTTTTATCAAAGTAGTTATTATTTTCTTTGATGTTCTAACTGTCCTGTGTTGATCCCTGTAACTTTTTAAAATGTCATTTCTAAAATGGTGGTAGAAGATATATAACATGAAATGTAGTATTTTAACCATTTTTAAGCATACAGTCCTATGTCATTAAGTACATTTTTTATGCAGTTAACGTCACCTTTTGTCTCGAGCTTTTCATTTTGCAAAAGCAAAATGTACTCATTACACAAAGAACTCATCATTCCTTTCTCCCTCACCCCCTGGAGGAGACCATCCTCTGGTCTGTCCCTGTGATCTTGACTACGCTAGGTACCTCATCTAAGTGGAATGATAATGTTTGTTCCTTTGTGATTGGCTTATTTCACTTAGCAGGATGTCTTTAAGGCTCACCTGTGTAGTGATACATCCACAAGTAGTAGGTATCAGAATTTCCCTTTTTTTAAAAGGGTAAATAATATTCAGTTGTATGTATATAAAATCACATTTTGTTTACCCATCTGTCTGTTGATTGATACTTGGGTTGCTTCTACCTTTTGGCCATTGTGAATAATGCTACAACCAGGAGTGCACAATTTCAATTTTTATTGAAGTATAATCTATGATTTGTGAGCTTTTCTTGTATATGAGTATATAGCTCACTGAATTTTCACACACTGAATCATCTATGTAATTAACATAGAATCTTACCAGTCCCCCAGAATCTCACCTTGTCCCCTTTCTAGTTTAAATAGGACTCCTATCTTGACCTTCAACTCAATAGATTCGTTTTTCTTGTTTGTTATTTTATGCTTGATCTAAATGGAATCTCATGTAATGTACTTTTGTACCTGGCATCTTTTGCTCAATCTGTTTTGAGATGTGTCCACATATTTTCTTGTAGCCCTATGTTTTTTTTTTATCTTGTGACTATACTGCAGTTTATCCATGTCACTGCTTCCAGTTTTTGGTGTTACAAATAATGCTGTCTGGAACATTCTGTCCATTTGGTGGACATCTTCACACTTCTGTTAGTATAGAATTAGGAGTGGCTTTTTCTTGCAACTCTACACAGTATTTGCCAGAGTTTCTCCAATTATTCTTCTTGGTTTCCTGGCATTCTTCAATGCTATTTAATATTTAACAAGACAAGTATTCTCAAGGAACATATGGTCCTATTTTCCTCCTGTCCCAAAGGGAATCTATAAAGATGCAGGATAAACAATTTCACCATGCCCTCAACCTTCCAAATAGGTATAAAGGCACTATTTATAAGTGCTGTCAATGAAATGGATGGGGTTGTATATGAATCTTTTTACAGCTTCATAAATTTTCTTCATTTATATTGTACTTGTAGGACCAAGAATTCAAATGCCTTAGATATATTTTTTAAAGGTTTTATTAATTATTTTTTAGAGAGAGGGGAAGGCAGAGAGGGAGAGAGACATCAATGTATGGTTGCCTTTCACCCGCCTCCAGCCACAGACCTGGCTGGAGACCCGGCTTGCAGCCTGGCCATGTGCCCCGGCTGGGAATCGAACCAGCGACTTTTGGGTTCGCAAGCCGGCGCCTTATCCACTGAGCCACCAGCCAGGGCTAAATGCCTTAGATATTTTTGATGATGATAGGCTGATAATATTTTCTTTTTGGCTGATACAGCAACTTTCATGCCATGAGAGCCCCGTCAGTAATCCAGAGAATCAGAAAGTGTTTTTAAAAATTATTGTGTAGGGTCCAAGTGTTTTTTTGTCATAAAATTGAGTTGAAAGTAAAATTGATTATCACACTGACATTTATCATTTAGTAACAGTCAAAATTTATATAGTCAGAATTTTTAGCCATTCATTTTTATTTAGGTATACCTATTGACTTAAAGTAAGAATGATATAATTTTTTTTCTTAATATTCTTAAAAATTAAGTTGATAGTGATACCTAGGAAATTGCTGTCTTCAAGGCCGTATTGTAAGAACAAAAACTAATCAGGCTAACCTATTTAGTTATATACAATAACTAAATATAACTTGTGTTGCTATACATATATCCATAAAATGAAAAAGTAAGAGACAATATAATCTCGCCATGTGTTCAGCATGTCGAGATTTCTCTTAGATATTACACTTTCTGTTTTTAACATCGTTTGGTCAAGTTGGCCTCAAAATATCCCTTGGTGTCCTATTGCCTGGGTAAGCTGAGTGATTCACCTCAGATCCACCCCCCAGATTCTGACAGAGAACAAAGAAATTAATTGCCCTCCCCATGGAGGGGTATGTGTGTGGAGTTTTGGTGGGGGGAGGTAGTTAGATGCAGAAAGACAGCTCTCCAGGTGTGTGCTAGGTAAAGTGGGAGCCATGAGGACCAAGGGGAGGGAGTGCACAGCCCTCTAGCTGGAGCGGGTGATGTGAGATATGGTGACAAGGTTCTATCTCCTAGTACAGTTGTGACAGATCAAAGATAAATAATCTAATCCATGGACTGAACCCACTTGGAAGAGCTCAGTGTCTGTTCTGTGGGTCATGTTTATGAGGCAAATGCAAGGCTGGTTTACAAAAAGAAAAGCTGAGTAGACATGATATAACTAGGTTATGGTTTTCTCTTGCTAACTAGTGTTGTGTGAGGAGTTGTGTTGTGCTAATATTTTTATTTCTTAGACTTTTTTTTTTCTCAAAAAATATCTTGATTGATTTATTTTTAGAAAGAGGGGAAGGCAGGGAGAAGGGGAGGGAAACATTGATGGGTTGCCTCTCGCATGAGTTCTGCCCATCGACCGCTACTCCCACAGCCCAGACATGTGCCCTGACCAGAAATCAAACCTGTGACCTTTTGCTTTGTGGGACAATGATCAGCTGAGTTACACTAGCCAGGGATGGTTTCTTAAGACTTTTTAGAAATACTGCCTTACTGGTGTCTGCAGATTAAAAAAATAAAAACCCTATCTACTACAGTGCCTTCCTAGTTGTAGATTCTTCTAGAATTTTAGAGTAGATAATATTACTTTAGAAACTGTCTCTCTATCCCCCATTTCCTTTCTCTCTAAAATCAATAAAACATATCCAAGGGCATTGCAGCTACTTCTGTAATATGGAGATAAGCAGAGATAAGGACCATGCATTATTAAAGAACACGTTATCTCTGATTTGCCTCTGTTTTATTCAAGTGATTTCAAGGAACTATTGCACAAGCCAGCCGTCCTACTGATGAAAATCAATGTCAGATTTTTTCCCTCACTGATATTTTTAAAGATTACCTTTATGATATATCAAATATTCATGTTTTCTGCATTCTGTTTCTGAAACATTGTTTCTGTTTCTCTTAATTTCCTGTCTGTGATTGTTAAGGTTCCACATGTTTTTTTGTGGTTCCCTAAGATGGTTTACATGTTAATAAATTCTTTTACATAGTAATGGAATGAACATTCAGTGTGTCTTTGTATAGATATGTTAATATTTATGTTTACATGCATGATTATGATAAAATACGCTTATAAGTAATTTTTGTAATATTGAAAGGAAATATATGCATGATGTATATAGCCCTCTCTCTCCCTGCCCATTTGTCCTTTCACCTCTCCATCTGTCCATTCATCCATCCATCTGTCCATCCATCCTTCCATCCATTCGTTCATCCATCCATTTGGGAAAGCCATTTAACCTCCCCTGGTTCTGGTGTCTCATCTTTAACTGGGGTAAGAAAAGAAAATTTCTTAGGCTTTTTGTACTTCAAAATGTTTGATTTACTCAGTATTAGAGACAACTTCCTGATTTATGTAGAGTAGACTGAACAATAATTCTCAGTTATAGAAATTTCATTGAAATAGTTTCATTGGAGCCACATAATAAAATATGTCTAAATTTTATGTCTTATATTTATTTCCTTTATGAGTGAAATAGCATGTTTAAATTGATGAGCCCTATAATTCCATAGTGAATTTGATTTAGGCAATATCAATATTAAATTTTCTCTTAAAAATACATTATTTTTCAATAAAAATTTAATATTTTGTCATTTGAAGATAGATGTTTTATTGTGGGACAAATATAGAGTATATATCAAGTCAGTGACTTCTTTTTACTTAAATATAAATTTTAACTGGTGACTAATGGTTTATTATTTTTATGAATTATAACTCAAACATAAACTGAAGAATAACTTTTGTGATAAACTGTATCCAGTTCATTAAAATGTGTAGATATGGATAATTTGAGATCTATTTAACAAAAAAATATATTTATTATTCTTAGAGAGAGGGGAAGAGAGAGAGGCAGAGAGGGAGAGAGAGACATCAGTGTTGCCTTTCACCTGCCTCCAGCTACAGACCTGGAGACCTGGCTTACAACCTCATTATGTGCCCTGGCCGGGAATCAAACCAGCGACCTTTGGGTTCGCAGGCTGGCTCCTTATCCACTATGCCATCAGCTAGCGCTTGAGGTCTATTTTTGATATGCTGTTTTTGTATATGACACATATAACTGTAGAAATACATTAAAAATATGCCTTAAAATACTTTTTACTTTGCTATTTGTTTGCATGGAATAGTTTCTTCTTTTTTCTATCTAAGCATCTAATTTAATTAAGATACACTGAATAAATAGTTTTGAAATGGGCTGCCCCAAATATATACTGTTTCTTCTGTATCTTGTATCTTTTGTTCTTAACTTCTGCCTCTTGGTTTACCCTGCTTTGGTTTGTAACAAGCTAGACTAACATTTGAAACATTATATGCTCCTAGAATGCTAAGGATTTGCCCATGTTCCTTCAGATTTGTAGAGAAGAGACCTCAGTTTCCGAGCCCCATTCGCCTGGTCTGTGGTTACTAAATCCGTGCCACTGCACTGTGGCTTCCGATTCTACCACTTTGTTGAAGTCATGGTGTTTGGGTTTTAAAAATCTCTCTCTGTCCTGTTTTAGTTTCTAGCCTGGTGTCTGCTTTTTCTGTGCTGTCTCTCCCATCCCTGCATGTAGGTGATTTACACTCTGGATAGTCAGGTGTCTTAGCTTCTTTCTTTTAAGTGGACCTGTCAGGTCCATGGGAGCAGACACTCCGTTATCATGTACCTCCTGTGGTGGCCTTGTGCTTGGCATTGGAAAGATGCTCCCCCAATGTTTTGTTGATCAAATAACTGACTGTTGTTCTATTATTACCTTTTTAAAGTCAATTCTTGGGTCTGTACCTCCCAGCCCTCATATATACATTTCCCCTTTGATCCTGGACTCCCTCCATTCCCATTACCTGCTGTACAGTTCTCCTGGGCTGTCTTCCATAACCCCCAAACGCACCACATCTGAACCTCAGTATCCTTCTTGTGTTCTCTGTTTTTATGGATGGTAAAATCCAAGTCACTAGGAGAAAGGTTTAAAAATAGTTAGTGATTTCTAAAACCTCTGGTGTCCCATCACAATTTACAGCTTAGTGGTTCAGGTCAGTAAGCTAGGAGTCAGAGCACAATTTCATTGATTAGTTTCCTTATAATAACAATTCCTATCACCTTGGAGTTTTGAGAATTGTGTCCAAATATGTGGCATGTGGTCAAGATGGCATAAATTGTCTGCTGAGATGGACATTGTCCTCAACACTTGGATGCATCAGTGAACCAAAAAGACAGAGACTTCAGTCTCCGGGGAAGTTAGGTTTGTATCCGAGTTGACAAGGAGTCACGTCTTGTGACATTTTTGTTTGCTTGCGTTTATTTAGTGAACGCTTACATGACCCTCTATGGGTTGGAAATTCTTTGGATATGTGGGTGTGATTTTAAAGCTTTTAATATTTTCTTTAATGTCTTACCTGGTGTTTTATACAGAGGATGAAATCAAATATTGGTTCATTTTGGAAGGTCACATTCATGGCTTGATTTTTAAAACCAGAGCTTTAAAATCAAAAGTATTAGTGAAAAGCAAATAAAAAAAAAGTCAGAAACATTACTTGGAATCTATTTGAAATAAGAGAGACCCAAACTTCTTAAGGCTTTACATACACGCTCCTTTTAAAGAAAGATCTGTAACTACACAGGCAGATTACTTATAGTAATTGAGGCTTTTCTGGTAAAAATCGATTGTGGGTAAACACTGCTCTTATTGCTCTTACCTAGGGCAAGTAGGACACCTTTGATGTCACTTGAACTTATACAGTTGCCTTTTTCCTCCACCTAATGTTTTGTGTGTGTGTGTGTGTGTGTGTGTGTATAATCTTCTCTCCCTTTAATGTGTGATTTGAGTCAATATGGGAAAAAAGCTAGCTATCTTTAAATCAATAGACAGCACCTGTTACTCTGGGAGATGATAGAAACCTTGATGGCTGTTACTCACTTGGCTCTGAAGACCTTCTCTGACCTTGCGGACGAGCGGAAATGCTCTGCTCATCACTCCAGACTTCTCTAGCCCCATGCGTCCTCCCCCCGCTGGTTGTGACTGCTTGTAGGGTGCCCACCCTCCCTGCTAGACCACAAGTTCCTGAGTGCTGGAACAAAATGGGTGCTCAGCAGCAGTGTGTCGCGCCCACCCGCCGGCCAGTAACCTCAGGCTTGTCGCGTCACTGCAGATGGTAGGGGCCTATCCTTCTGGTGCACGTTGGCTAACAGAATGTGCTAAATTAAAAAAAAAAAAGATTATTTCTAGAGAGAGGGGAAGGGAGGGAGAAAGAGAGGGAGAAAAACACCCACTGGTTGCCTCTTGCACATGCCTCCAACCAGGGACCCAGGCAGGTGCCCTGACTGAGAGTTGGACCAGCAACCTCTTGGCTTTTCCAGAAGACACTCAGCCCATTGAGCCACACTGAGTTTCCAGAGTTCTTTTTTCCTTCCTTAAACATCAGAATGACATTGTGAAGCTGTCTTGTTTCACTCTATGGACAAGGAAACTGAGGAATGATGACCCAGTATAAGTAGCTTATTCAGGGTCATGTGGGATTGGAACCTGACTGCGTGATTACCCAATGCTTCTTCTCAAACACATGCTGCCTTCAGTCCGGTCAAGGCCACAGTCACGGCGGTAACAGTCATGCCTTCTGTTCCGCTGAGCGTATCAGAAATCACATCTGATTTTTCCTGACTCCTGCATTGTGAGATTCACATTAAAAAATGGAGTAAGGAATTATGATTTGGAAAGGAGCCTACTGCTGATGGAGTGCTTGCATCTCACTAACTAACCTGTTCCCAATTATCCTTAGACTCTGTGACCATTGGCAAAATGTGTTGTGGTGGGGGTTTTGTGTGACCTACGGGGTTAAGTGTAAGTCTTTCTTGGTTGTTGAGTACCTGTAGTCTGCAGAATTTCTGCTCCTTTACCTGATAATCCTCAGTCAGGTGCACACATGCATTCCTACCTTCCTGCCTGTGTTCAGGCTTTACCTACCTGCTGGTCCACCTTCCATGAACTTGTCAACTGAAATGAATGACACTTACCTTCCTTTTAGGTTTTGAAGTAAGTCCCACCTGCATGTTCTACCTCTTAGTCCTGTGCTGGCCACCATGCCTGGTTGCTATTCCACATGTACTGGTTTTGTTCCTACTTTTTTAAGGCTTTTTATTTCTGGAGCCAAAGGACCAAATCCTGTTTTTCTTTTCTGTTTCCCACAGCATCTAGGGCCATGCTGGGCAGGTGACCAAGCCTGCTCGGTAAGCACTCAGATGTTGATCGGAATAACTTGAATTAGAAAGTTTGCATTTCCTAATCATATCTGGGAGCCTTGGTGCATTCCACACACTCCAGCACACTGGGAAAGGCGGCTGGGGGTGGGAGAACCATCTTCTCAGTCAAAACAGGGACATGTCCCATTCGTGTTGTGTACGCAGGTTTAAAGAGTGCTTCATGGGCATCATTAGCTCACTGAGTTGAGTTCTCACAATAATTGTACGAGACAGAGATCTCTTAATCGTCCTTTGGGGAGGTGATGACATCGGGACCCAGATAATGTGTCTATATGTCAGATGGCTGGAGCTGGGACCTGAAGCCAGCACCTGTGACTCCAGGACAAGCAGGAGGGATGGGAGTAGCCAGGCTGCAAACTCCAGAGGGCAGGCCCAGGAATCTGGGTTGCCCATCACTGTTGCAAGATGAACTTGAGGTTCTTGTGTCAGCTGCCCTTTGGATCCTCTCAGCACCCCACATGCACTTCTGACCTGTCCAGCTCTGCTGGCACAATAATTTGTCCCTGACTGTGGGAATCCAGCACCAATGAGCAACAGATAGCTATGTCTTTCCTTTCCCTTCCCCTCCTTCATCACCATCATCTCTCTGTGCGTATATGTATAGACATTTGTTGTTACATATAAAATGATCTGAAGTTTTGAAAGTTATTTTTAAAAAGCTGGTGGTGATGCTGATAAACTTTTTGTGAATGCTTCCTGAACTCTTTGTTCTGCCAGGGTGGAAGGTTACTGGGTTATAGGTTAGTGTGTAGCCAGGTTGACAGCATTGGGCTAGAAAAGTCACATTATAGGATTTTGGAAAGGTCCTTTTGTGCACTCATATGTTCCATGAATGATAAAAAGTCTCAGTCATTTCTGTAATTGGGCCCTGGAAATTTGCGACTACTTCTAAGGTCAAATGCATTTCCTTTCTTTTGTCTCAGAAACTGAGGTCTTGCTGCAGGATAGGAAAAGATTTCTCTTGTTAAGTAATTATAATTGGTGGTATTTAAAATTTTTTATTGCCCTTTATCCTAGTGATTAGCGGTGCCATTTCATCTTTATACTCTTGGTTTTCTGAACACCGTGGGCACAAGGAAATGCCGAAGGACCATCAAACAGGGTAATCCACATTGAAGCTGACAATATCTTCCACATCTGCATTTCATATCTGCGGCCTTCTGACATTTTTCTGGGGAAGTATCATGTGTGGAACTCATCTTAAACATTTTCTTTGCTTTTGGTTTGTCTAGTCAGATGCCAAAAGCATTTTAAAAACAATTAAAAATGTTAAGCCCTGGCTGGTGGCTCAGGGGATAGGCATGCGTCATTCTGGGAACCCAAACGTCGCTGGTTTGATTCCCAGCCAGGGCACATAACCGGGTTGTAAGCCATGTCTCCAGTCAGGTCCTTGGCTGGAGGCAGGTGAAAGAAAACCATACATTGATGCTTCTCTCCCTTTCTTCCTCTCTCCCTGCCCTTCTCTCTAAAAATAATAAATAAAATCTTTTAAAAAAAATTTAAAAAATTTTAAACATTTAAAGTAGACGTGGATTTCTGTAGCCAGTATGGACTTGACAAAGAAAAGACAGTGTTTTGTTTGTGTTCTTTAATTTAACTTTTAATTAATTTATTGTTGTTCAATTACAGTTGTCCCCATTTTTTTCCCTATTGTTCTCTCCTGCCCTGCCCAGCCCCCCACAACCCCCACAGTCAATCCCCAACCTGTTGTTCATGGGTCCTTTATACTTGCTCCTTGATTAGACCCTTCCCCCTTTTCTCCTTGTTCTCCCCCACCCTTTTTAAATTAAAAAAAATTAATTCTTATTTTATTTTTGATATAATCTGTATATAGTTTTTTCCTTTTCCTTTTTAAAAAAAGATTTTATTCATTATTTTCAGAGAGAAGGGCAGGGAGGGAGGAAGGAAAGGGAAAGAAGCATCATGTGTGGTTGCCTTTCACCTGCCTCCAGCTATGGACCTGGCTCGAGACCTGGCTTGTAACCTGGTTTTGTGCCCTGGCTGGGAATCGAACCAGTAACCTTTGGGTTCGCAGGCTGGCACTTTATCCACTGTGCCACCAGCCAGGCCTTAGAAGACTTGTGTGATATATTTGCTTTTCTGTAAAAGGACAGTTCTAAGTAGGTATGTGTTCAATATGTTTCACAAATTTCACACAATTTAAATTCTTCATGAGAAACTAATAAAAAAATAAACAAACCCAACAAAACAAAATACATGGCGCTTACTGTCTTTTAAACTCCCAATTGCTTAATCTAAGTTGGGTGGCTTTGTCTCATTGCTGGATCATGGCACTTGAGACCTATTGTCAACAATCTCTACATTTTTGTCTAAACTAGTGCTGTTTGCGGTAAATTTATAGTGTTTGTTCTAGGTAATATAACTGAAAACCAGGAATCAAAAGGACCAGCCCAATTGTCTGTGTTACATTTGTGGGTAACAGAGTGTTTAAACTCAGGCTGATGTGAGATTTTATTTTATCTTCTCCCTGCTGTTCTGTCTCAGTGGGTTGACAATAATAGAACCTGTTTCATTCTCACTTGGCCAATCTGCTCTCAGTGAATTCTCACCTGGCCAATAATAGTGTCACTTTTCTTGCTACAGCAGCTATTTCTGTGGTGGCTCAGTTGGTTGGAGTGTCATCTGGCACACCTAACGGTGGTGGGTTGGTCCCAGGTCAGGGCACACTCCCTGGGGCACATAAAAGAGGCCACCAATCCATGTTGCTCTCTCACATCAATGTTCTTTCCTTTCTCTATCTCTCTTTCTCTCTCTCTAAATCAAGAAACATATTCTTGGGTAGAATAAAAAAAAAAAATAAGGATTTAGGCAGTTTTCACAGAGGTTACACCCATGCCTACAGTCCGTTCAGATTCTGCTTTGCCTACAGTGTACCTGGGAGGCATGGCAGTGTTGGTGTATTAGAAATCTGTGCATGGGTGATCCACTGTGATCTTGAATTTTCTGCTGTGTTGAACTCCTTTCTTTGTCTGCAAGGTACTTCTGTTAAGCTTATGTTTTACATACAGCTCACAAGAAAGATAACAGAGCAAGGACTATCACACACTGAGAGATGTTCATGTTAGTAGGATCACAGGTACCTTACTTTCTAATTTCTGTCTTTGTAGATGCTTAGCTCACATCCCCTTTATAATCAGGAAAAAAGCATCTGTCAAAACCCTGTACCTGTGACGATTGGATTATATTCTTGTGTGCCACTGTCATGTAATCAATGTTGGGAGAAGGGGAGAAACTGCTGCATTTTTAGCGCCATAAGCTGCTGAGTCATGTATTTCCCCGGGGTGGTGGCAGTTTGGGTCTGCCTGAGTAAATTCCGCATGATCCAGACTGCCTACCCTTGAAAAGCTGGAATGTTAAAATGTCAAGTTTGAACGCCCTGGCTGGTGGCTCAATGATAGGCACTGGCCTGCAAACCCAAAGGTTGCTGGTTCAATTCCCCAGCCAGGGCACATAACCAGGTTGCAAGCCAGGTCTCCAACCAGATCTGTAGCTGGAGGCAGCTGAAAGGCAACCATACACTGATGTTTCTCTCTCTTTCTTCCTCCCTCCCTGTCCTTCTCTCTAAAATAATGAATAAAATCTTTAAAAAAGAAAAAAATGTCAAGTTTGAAATGAAAACCTTACATTATGAACATTGCACATGTTAAATATTATTGTCATTAAAACAATAGACAAAATTGAGGTCGACTCCTTTTTCCTAGAAAAAGTCAAAACTGTGACTTTCAATACTTTCAAAGGACTTTTGACTTTTCCCTAGCCGTCAGCTGTCCATGCGCCATGCTCACTGGTACCTTTTAATTATGTGGCTTAGGGGAAAAAAATTAGCATATACCATCGTGTGTTGATTGACTGGCTGAATCCTGAAGGGTGGTGTGAAAGCATCCTTCACGGTGTAAAGCTTCATGGTTGCTTTCTTCAGCACCCAGGGGATGGGGCTTTGGGATGTATCTTCCTATAAACATGTGCATGGCTGATGACTGGGGGGGATGTTTAATTTAATTTTGCTTCTTTTTCCTTAACCATCTGTGGGAAGGGTGTGATTGAGTATCGGTAATGCTTTGGAATGTAAATTCCACTGACACCACTCCACAGCTCTGTTATCTTGGGCAGTCATCTCTCCTCTCCAGGCCCCTTTCCTCATCTGGAAGGTGAGGAAATCATGCTTTCCTTATAGACGTGTTGTGAGGGTTCAGTGAAAGAACTTGTGTCGTGTGCTGAGCATGGCACCTACACATAGTAATTGCTCAATGAGTGTTATCAGCAATGACAATCATAGTCATTGTGGGCTTCATTATTTGGCCTGTTGTTAGTTTTTAGTTTTTTTTTTTTTTTTTTGTCAACATGATTTATTTTTATTTTTTGGTTAATATGGACATTCAAGATTATATTTCAGATTGCAGCATAGTGGTTAGGTTTTTTTTTTTTTTAAAGATTTTATTTATTACTTTTAGAGAGAGGGGAAAGGAGAGAGGCAGAGAGGGAGAGAGACATCAATGTACGGTTGCGTTTCACCTGCCTCCAGCTACAGAGCTGGCTGGAGACCTGGCTTGCAACCTGGTGGTTAGGTTTTTATATAACTTAAGAAGTGACTTCTTGGATGTAATACAACAACAATAAAATTAAATTAAAAAAATATCTGTATAAATCATAGCTCAATAAAGTGACTTTAAAAAGTAAGAAAAAAAGTGACTTCTCCCAATAAGTCTAGTTCCTACCTGATACCATACGTAGTTATGACAATATTATTGACTATGTTACCTATGCTGTACCTTACATCCCCGTGACTATCTTGTAACTGCTGATTTGTACTTCTTAATTGTTCCACCTTTGTCACCCATTCCCCAATGCCACTCCCTTCTGGCAACCATCAGTTTGTTCTCTGTACCTATGAGTCTGTTTCCGTTTTATTTTGCTTTTTTAGATTCCACATATACATGAAATCATCTGGTATTTGTCTTTCTTTGTCTGACTTATTTCAGTTAGCATAATACCCTTTAGGTCCATCCAGTAATTCTCAATTGATTTGGAATGTGAAGCTGATCAAGCTTGATATTTGGAAGAAAAGACTGTTATAGAATATTTAATATGTATACTTGTATATATTTTCACTCATTATAAAAAACTGCTCACCCTCCCATTTGGAAGATACCAGAGAATGTCTGTATATGACCAAGTGGCTGGGTACATTGACTATATTTTATGACTTTTAAAGACATATTTGTGAACTGCTTAGAAGAAATTAAAACTATGTTCTATAACTGTATAGTTTTGGTAATCTGTTTAAAGCAGCAATGAAAGTGAGATTATACCATGACCTTTCAGGAAATTCTCCACATTTTAAGGAAAAATTTTAATGTATTCTATACTTTACTGTATTTGATGGACGTGGAGTTTTTCACTGATTTGTACCAATTGGATTAAAATGGGTCCAACAAATTATGTAATTTATATTTGATAATGGAAATATTAAGTTCTGAAAAATTGTGACCATTTTTTTCTAGTTTCTGCTCACCATCATATGTTTGACTTTTACTGTGTTTAAAATCTCTTAGTGGAGTTATGAGCCAATTGCTCTTATAAAGTCCATTGATGTAATAATACTCGTACAATAATGTTTTATTTAAATGACAGCTGCCTTTGGAGTAGCTGAGAGAGGTTGTGAAATATTAATTAGCTTCTCATTTTTTTGCTTTTAACTATTGAGAGGATAGTTGTCTATGTGTTAAATGCCCCTGCATGGGCTCTTTTTGCTGTGTTGAAAATCAAAGTGAATAGGGATAGTGTAACCTCTGAATGCAAAATATTTAAGGTGTTACTTAATGAAAATGGACTAAAATAATTGCAAAGTATGAATTGTTCTGAAAAGCAGTGATTTGAGTTTAAAAAAATTTTCAATTAAAGTTTACATTTGAAAAGCATTTTCTGATGTCTTCAAATATTTTTAAGTATAGTTGGTGTACAATATTATATTACTTCTATTTGTTTTAGCTGTACATTGTAGTGATCTGGCATTTTTATAGATTACAATGTGCTCACTGCAACAACTCTAGTAATCATCTGTCACAGTGCAGACTTACCACAATATTGTTATACTATGCATAATTTAAATTTTAAAAATAACTAGAATAATTGAGACAAGTATAAGTTGTCTAAAGTAGTGTGTATAGCAAGTATTTGTTTTGCTGAGGTATGTAGGGAAAGTACTCTCCACACAAAATACTTTCAGAATATTTTCTGGGGTGGGGAGGGGGGATTGTGGAAATTATGAAAAACACTTTTCCTGACTCCTTATCTATCAGCTCTCACATCTCACTGTCCTTAATATACTTTCTCTTGTGTCCTACCCTTTTAACTTGAAAATGGGTAATGGAGGTTATAACACTGTAAGAAAAGTATGAATAGTTTTATGCTTGCCAAGGCCTGAAGAGGGAATAAAGTGGTAAATTAAAATGCAGCTATTAATGAAAGAAACAAAATTTGCCTTTGTTGGGTGGCTTAGTTGGTTGGAGTGTCATCCCATGCACCAAAAGGCTGTGGGTTTGATTCCCAGTCAGGGCATGTACTTAGGTTGCCAGTTTGATCCCTGATCAGGGTGTGTATGGGAGGCAACCAACTGATGTCTTTCTCTCTCTCACACAAATCAATAAACATATCATCATCTGAGAATTAAAAAACAAACAAAGTCCCCCCAAACTCCTCCCAGTTGACCTCCATTACAAATGCAGGGCATTTATTTATTTAAAAATGTTTTCTCAATTGCAGGTTATATTCAGTGTTATTTTATGTTAGTTTCAGGGGTACAGCATGGTGATTAGACAGTCATATACTTTACACAGTGATGCTCCTGATAGTTCCAGTGCCCACCTGGAACTGTGCTTATTTTAAAAAGCCAGAACACGCAAACAAGAAGATCAAGGTCATGTATAATCTCGCCTGCTGTGAATGACCATGGTTTCCTTTCTGGATAACACAGGAAAAGGGAAGCCATGGTAAGTATTTCAGCAGGAAGAGGTGTAACATAGAGAATGACACGGGCAGTGAATATTGGAAATGACTGATGCATTACTATTAGGAAACCAGGAAGAGCTAAGGTCACAGGACACTGCCCCCAGTGATCTGGGCAAGGTGCTTGCCCAGCCTGTCACTACAGCCAGATAAGTATCAGCCTGACAATTGTCACTATGTTTGCCACTGTTTGGGGGAGAACACAGCTGCTCCTTTCCACCCTTCTCTCTTCACATGAGTGTCTCCCTTCCATGCAACCCACACGGAAATCCTGTGTCTGGGAAATGGAGTTCTGGGCTTCCAGGCCCTGGGAGAGAGCTTGGAATGATGGGTAGGAGGGACTGACTCTGCCCCAGAGTTGTTATGGAGATAGGAGAAGCTGGGCAGGGGTGGGGGTGAGGGTGGGGGTGGGGATGTTTGGGGTCGAGAGCCAGACCCGTTTGCTTTTGGAGGTTCAACCCCCAATTATATCATACCCAGGAATGTCTACCAATGCTTCATGTTCCGTATCATTTTCTTACAAAAATAGCAAGAATTTAAGACACAAGTCTGCTTTTGAAATTATTTGACTATACAGAGCACACTTACTTTACAACTGGTTATCATTTTCTACAATAATTATGGATACGCTGGAATTCCTTTCAAGTCAGGAGAGTTTAACTTAGATTGTTTTCAAATATAATTGAACTTGCATGAATGCCGAATCAAGCAACCATTGTTACATCCCATGACCCTTAGGGCATTTAAGGTAAATATTGATTAACTTCAATTTGAGAGTTAAAAAATTTAATTTTGAGATGCGACACTTCATTCCGTTCAAGCCTCTGGTATTTTCCGTAGACCCTGGACCGGTTTCTTGGCCCTGTCCGAGGTCCTGACAGCAGGTCCTCTGAGGATTTCCAGGGCAGAGGTAGGATGTGTGGTGTGGTGGTTAAGAGCAAAATGAAATGGAAGCACTCCATGAGGTTAAGGTTTAGGTTCCGTAATTTTATACTCTTGGTCCTATGTTTAAAGCATCAACTAAAATGCAACTGCCAACTGGTTGCATTTGTACATCTCCGCATCCTTAACGGGACGTGACCTCAGGCCAGGTGCTTGGTTCTCTTTAGTTCCCTTAATGATAAAATGGGTAAACTGTTATCTTTCTCTGCATGAATATCTGCTCAGGGAGTCTGATAGGTGGTGAGCCCTCTGACAAAGGCCAGCTAAGGAGTAATAGCTGTGGTTTCTGATGTATCTCGGTTCTCACTGCACTCACAGGGGCGGGGTGGGTGTTGTTCCATGTCCTGCCTTGTGCTAGACCGGAAGAGCAGGGCCAGGGCCCGCTTTCTGCCCCACAGAGAAGGGGGGCACCCAGACTATGGGAGCAGCAGATCTACTGTGGGAGCCTCTCTGGTTAGGGTGCTAATGACAGCTTTCTGTTTTATGAATTGCATTTGAAGTCTGAGTTCACAAAAGTGTCCTACACTTGTGAATTATAGAAAGTGAAGACCTGTATTTTCTCACGGTGAATTTTCTGGGCTCCCTAGAATGACATTGATATTTCTGCCTCTCCCCCAACTTGGAGAGGGTGACACAGTCCTGAAGCCTCAGGTGTAATGAGAGGGTGTTGGTGCCAGCATGCATGGCCTGGTATTTGCTAATTCAAGTGCTGAGAAAGAACTAAAGTATTGTTTAAGCTACAGATGGAAAGCTACTTTAGGTAAGGATTAAAAAAAAAATCACATAATATTCCTTAAGAATATTAAAGTTTAATACCTATGCAGGAATGAACAGTGCTTCTTTGTCGCAGTAATAGAATTAGAGAAATTATTTTATAACTATAGACACATTGATTTAGGCTTTAAATTAGAGAATTGCTACAGTTGATTAAATTAGGAGGAAGCTCTGCTATTGCAGATAAGTGTTTTGTTTAAATAGCATTAACTACAAAAGAAGTGCCACTTAGTTCTGAATAGTTCCATAGGCCTGCCCAGAGGTAGAAGACAATGTTGAGTTTCCTCTGGTTTTTCAGGTTTTCTGTTGGCTTGTTTGTTTAGGTTTAGAGGGAATAGGGTGTCTGGCTTGTCGTGTGGGCTTTAATAGATGTTAGATTTTGCACAAATAAGAGGCTTTAAGGGTAGGGGAAGGGTTTAGTCAAGAAACACGTATAAATGACCCATGGACATAGATAATGAGGTGGGGATTGACTGTGGGAGGGGGTTAGGTTGGGTGCAGCAGGGGAGAGCAATGGGAGAAAAATGGGACAACTGTAATACAGCACCAATAAATTAATTAAATAAAAAGAACCCTAAATACATGTCTTATGTGTTTCATTAAAGTGATGTATAGAATGCCTGACATTTAAATAGCGGTTTTAAATTTGATTATAACTCCTGCCATAATAACCACTGAGACTTGCCTCAGGAATGTGATGAGTAGTACTTTTATGCAGTTCCCAAAGACTATAAACACCATGCCATGTGTTTTGGGTCTTTCTGTCTTATCTTCCTCACCTGCCTTTTTGGGGATCATTAGTACATCCCCTTAATGAGCACTTCACCAGTAGTGCCAAGACTTCAGGGAATCAGGAAGTGATGAGCAGCCTTTGATCTGGGAGGGTTCCTGGTATGGGACAGGGACAACCCCTTGGTAATCCCCCATCCAGGTGGCACTTGGGTCTTCCATAATGTCTCCACTTGCGTCGAAAGCAGCTCTACAACGCTAGCTGCTGTCTGGTGCTTACGTGGGTGGCCATGCTTGGCTTTGAATATACGTATTCATTAGGGTTTGGGTTATAACATTTCCTTACTTAAAGGCCATGCTTTATTTTTCCACGGTTTTTAAAGCAGCAGCTTAATTTTATTAAGAAGATGAAAGAGCCTGTATCTTACAAAGCACTATGAAAACCAGCAACAGCACTTTATTATCTGAAGTGAAATATGAATCAACTGCAAAAAACCCCCAATGTGCGTTCCAACCGGGACTTTTAAGTATTTTCCGTGTCATTATGGTGAGCACACAGGCTCAGGGGATTGCAATCGGAGAGTCATTTGTGAAACATATTCCAGGATTTTATCTTTAGATGATGGAGGCCTTTGGTAGCAGCCCCAGTGAGTGGTTATCATGGGCCTACTGTGTAGAAGGCATGTGAGATATCAGGGAGCATTGCTGTTTGAGAGTGACTTTCAGTCTAGTTAGAGCTCTACCCAGGCCTGTATCTAGAGAGAAAAAAATGTATATAAATATAGGGAAGGTCCTGCCAGTGATTCCCTGTGTGCACACTGGCATGGTGAGGGTCTGTTGGTGGCCCTGCTTTAGGGGAGTGCTTCACTGAGACAGGGGTGTGTGAAGTGCAGGCCGACCTGGGGGAGGAGCTCTGGGCATGGCCGGCATCCTCCCGAGGGTCTCATTCCCACCCCAGATGTCACAGACTTGTTAATGTTTTGTGACAACTTTTCAGGTAGATTTTTCTACTCCAGCTGTTCCGGTTCCTTGCTCTGGTTTCTTGAATGTTCCAGGCAGATTCCTGCCTTATGGGCCTTTGCCCTGGTTCTTCCTTCTGTCTGCATGGTTGTTCCTAAGATGCTCAGGGGGTCCACCTCCTCACTTGCTTCCAGCCTTTGCTCAAATGTCACCTTCATGGTGAGGCCTCCCCTGCCCGCCCTACTTAATAAGAATAGCTTTCTTTGCCCCATATCATCACCAAGCTCTAACACATCTGTAAATACTGAAGACAATAAAGAATTATAATGCATTTAATGATCCTTATTATCTGCTGCTCTACCCTCCTACTAAAATTAAACTTTCATGATGACAAAAAATTTTCTATGTGATTTTTGTCCATTGGTACATATCCCAAGGCATGTCACCTTGCTCTCAGGAGATACTTGGCTATTTCTTTTTTTTTTTTTTTGGTCCCCCTCCCCACCCACCCATTCCCCACAAAGTCAATCCCACCTGTTGTCCATGTCCATGGTTCCTTTATACTAGGTTCTTGTCGGCTATTTCTTGACTGAACAAATGGGTGTGAGAAGGAAGTTGAAAGTGACTTTGATCATTTCAATTTAGGGAATTTCAAGACTAGTGACTCCATGAACTTGGGTGAGAGGAGATTCTTTTCCATTTTTTTTTTTTTTTGTGTGTGATGGTGGGATATCTCTGGTTTTGCGTGTGGATTTCAGTGTGGGGTATATTGGAGGGAGATTATAGAAGGCAGTGCCTGGAGGGAAGACAGGTGGGCTAGCTTGGCTCATCTGAGAGCCATGAAGTCACGACTGAGATCTGTCTTCTGATAAGAAGGAAGGCCGAGGGTGGGACCCTGAGGAGTGACGTTTACAGAACAATGGACAGGTGGCAGCGAGTGGAGCAGTGACACAAACATCAGGGGGGCAGGGAGGAATCCTAGAAAAAGTGTTGTTCTGAGGATCATAGAAAAAGACAGTAGTCATAGTACAGAATCATGGAGTAGTCAAATAAGATAAGAAATAAGACTGCAGTCGCTGGTGTTGGCCATTGGGAGGCCATTGGTGGCTTTGGTTTCAGTTGGATAGTGTAGATGATGCAGGGGACATACGGTCATTCGCAACAGTCACCATCCCTGCTGGACCTCATGAGGCACATCATTCTGTGTGTGTTTATTTAGGGGACCATCCCGCTCAGCATTCAGCAGTAATATAGCATTCTTGAATGAAGTCTGTTTCTTAGCTCAATTTTTGGTCATCAAGTGTCCTGAGGCAGGAAGGTGCCTTTTCTGATTTGCATGAAGGGTCCCCAGGAGCAGTGTGGGAGCAGGGTCTACTATGTACCCCCAATGTACCCAACCCCATTTGTCCTCATTGGAACCAATTTCCAATTCCCAAGAAAGAGGAAAGTACTACATGGCCTTCATTATAGGATAACCATGTTATCTGCAGGTTGCTGGTCAAGACAAGTGAGCTGATGGGGAGCTGAACACAGAGGCCAGTCATGAAATGATTTCAGTATCCGGCTGCAGGGTGCTGAGGGGTTATGAATAAAAAGCAAAACTGTCACATGAGGCAGGTGAAAAGGGCTGGACCTGGTGATGGCTTGACTGCTTTGGGGGTTGGGGGTGTTGAGAATGATTTCCAGGTCATAAGGGGGGGTGAGAAAAATTAATACTTTTATACACATAGGAGCATGTTGCTTCTCAGGAAATGTCAGTCCGATTTTAGCTGTACTTACTGAGATGGCTAGGGGATGTTAAGCTGGGGAAGCCTGGTAGATAGATGGAGTTTTTGTAGAAACGCAGAGCAGAGGGATTGGTCTCGCCTATGTTGGTTGAGGTTGTGAGATGGTGACGCAGATGTGTGGGACCTGCAGGTGGCAGCCCTCACGGTTGTCACGCCACCCTGGGAGGTGGGGACTGTTACAACTCCTATTTGAGAAGGGGGATGTTTTATTTGCTTGGCAACGTATAAATGATAGAGCTGGCAGTCACACTAGGTACCTCTGCCCCCAGAGACCCCACCTTTAACCCCCATTGCTTTCTGATTCCCTCCCTGGCTGCCACCTGCCCAGGCAGTGACTACAGAGTCTTTGCTGGTGAGGAACACATCTCTGGCTTTTGTTTGATGTCCATTCCCTCGGGGATAACTTGGTTGCCCCTTGGCCCAGCCTTGGGGACAGCTGTGGAGCTTGCCTGCAGTCAGAATCCTTTTGGAGATGCAGACCTTCCTTCTGGAAGGTCTAAGGGGTGCTTTCTTACCAGCTGCTCAGGTAGTTTAAACATGGAATATTCCGCCACCTTTCTTTTTCTTCTTCAACAGCACGATTGCATATCTTACCTTTACTTTTTCTCTCCTTTTTGTGTGTCCCCTGACCGTTGAGAAGGAGGGAGTCACACCTCACACTCTACCTTGTCCACCAACACTTCCTCACTGGCAATGGCCTCATTTCAGCCCTGACCTCATGACTGGTGTCATGATGCAGACACACCTACCACTGGGCTGTACCTCTGAGCATGGACTTGGGTGTCCCTGGCTGGGCAATTATGCCTGTGTTCCCTGACTGTTTACTGTGATGATGAATAAGCAAGCTACCTTATTTTAGGAGATCCCACAAATAGGTTGTAAAGTTATTATTTTTATTTTTAAAAAATTTAATCAAGTTATTTTTTAATGACAATTTCATTGGTATTCTATTATCCTTCTACTGTATATGTAAATTTTATAATAATCTCATGGCAGGCTTCATTTCATGTATATTTGGCATATTTTCTGGAAGATTTAAGCAGGCAGGACCTCAGGTTTTTAAAAAATGTATAGAGAAAATCATAAATGGTCTACTTACAGATTACATGCATACCATAGAGGAAACGCATAGAAAAACCCTGAGTTACACAATTATCTGAGTACTACTTTGGTGTGTGACATTAGTGGATGGGTAGAACAGGGGATGCTACCAAAAACTGATATAATTTATCCTTTCTGAAGGCGAAGCAACCATCATGCAATCATCCTATTTAGACAAACGCTGAACAGAAGCTGTGCAAAGTCAACGTAAGGGTGGGGAGCATACGGTAGCAGTCACAGTGCCATCTGTTGCATCGATACTGTAAAGTAATCCTGTGCTTTCAGTTACAGATGGTCTTTTTATTCACCACGTTAGCAGCTTAGCTCAGACAACCAGCTAAAACCTCCAGAGACCAGCTCGGTGTCTGCAGTCTCTTGGCCTTTGGCTGGGAAGGCTAAAGTCACCACAACAGAGGTTCTCAAGCTTTTCTGTGTTTACGGCACACTTAGTGTTTTTCCTCCACATCACCCCCTACACCCAACAACAACCAAACAAAAAAACCCTAGCATTGAAAATATTTTTTGGTGTGAATTATAGTGGATGCAGAATATTATACTAGCTTCAGGAGTACAACCCCGTGATGAAATATTTATATAACTTATGAAGTGATCACCCCAATAAATCTATATCCACCTGGCACCGCAAGTAGTCATGACAATATTATGAGCTGTATTCCCTACACTGTACATCCCCGGGACTGTTCTGTAATGCAATTCTGTACTTCTTCGTCCCTTCACCTTTTCACCTAGCTCGCCCCAACTACCTTCTACCCGGCAACTGTCAAAACATTCTCCATTTCTAGGAATCTAACACCCCTAGCATTTTGGTTTTTAAATAGTTAGCTCTAGACAACTTCATGATGGTTTGGGAAAAAGAAAAGAAAAGAATACACATAAATTGAAAGGCGAAAACTCCCCTATTTTTAATTTCTTTGTTAAATACCCACCACTCCTCCCTGGTGGGAGGAGGACAGTGATAGGTCTCAGATCTGGGGTTAAGGGTTCATACCAGCACCTCATCACTGCCACTTCCTGTTCAGCATTGGCTGATGGCTACGGCAGCTTTTTCTTTTCTTTTCTTATTATTTATTTTATTTTTATTTTAAAAAAATATGGAATGCTTCACAAATGTGTGTGTCATCCTTGCACAGGGGCCAAGCTAGTCTTCTTTGTATCATTCTCATTTTAGTTTATGTGCTGCTCGAAGTGAGCTCTGTGGTGGTTTTTAAATCAAAGCCACTGCTATGTCCAGCTTCCCAAAGACACACCATAGAGAGGAATATCATGTGACCTAAGGTTGTCACCCTGCCCTGAGGTTGTGCGGTGCCCGACAGACGTTGAGTGTTTCTGTGATTTTTTGAAAATTTGAAGCACCCTGCAGTGTCTCCGTGAGTTGTTCTGTTGTTCTAGGGCACCTTGGTGCCTAATCTGAGAACCACAGGTCTGTAATCTTACAGCCAGTAGCTCCTGGGGGGTGAGAGAAGGAAGTGACTTGCTTCCCGGGGCTGCGTGATAAGGTAGGTATATTGTCAGATACCCAGCCCGGGTGCCCAGCCAACAGAAAGGATCCTTTCCCATGTCGTAACACTGTTTTTATATCTATCTTTTCCCTTGTTGGTCTTATCAGTATAACCCAGCCATTCTCACCAAGACCAGCATCATCCATTTTATAACCAGTGGCTTAATTTTGTGTGTAAGTGGTGACAGTTATTGTTGAGCCTCCACTAAGGAGCAAATGGCTTTATAAAAACTGCGTTTACATCAAACATTCAAGGCCGAGAAATATTCGAACAAACATAAGACTGAATGGAGCACAATCTTAGCAAGTAGAGACAATAATCAAATCACATAAAAATGTCTTCCTCTCTACCATCACCCTCATTTCATTACAGAGGGGACCGACCTTTCTATACCATAAATGTGGGAAGGGTATAATCTCAGAATGCCAGTCATTCAGGAAGTGCCCTCAGGAGCAACCTGGATAAGCAGGTTCAGGGAACCATCACAGGTTGGATTCACTGACTTACTGGGCAAAATGCAGGAAGTGTGCCCATGACACATGGCAGAGTGTCAAGTGACATGACCTCCTATGCAGGGGAATAAAAGCCTCTGGCCTCAGGTGGGACTTCTAGGTCCCTGTGGCTGTGCGGGCTACTCCTTGCTGCCCGCTCCTTCCATGTCCTCTTGGACTGGCGTTCTCCCCTCTCCTTCAGCCCCCAGCCCTCTGTATTGCTCCCCTCCCCTACTGCTTCTTCTCTCTGTCCCCTTTGCTTTTCCCTGCTCCTTGTTTCTTTCCCTGATTTCCAATTCTTATGGTTTCCCCTGCAGAAAAAAAAGCTGATCTTTGATGACTCATTCCTCTTTTAGTCAGTGAAGTAGTCCAAGGCATTTACGAATGGAGTTGTTCATTCAAGACATATTTATCACTGTCTCTCTACGCAACAGGAGCAAAGACAATGGTGGCCTCTGCCCATGGGAAGTCTCAGGACATGACAGTTGCTTGAGGACTTCAGCACCTTGGGACAGGGGTTACTGCTGCTCCCTGTTTTTTGAGTCATGACCCTCTATGCGCTGGGTTAAGTCTTATCCCAAATTTTAGTCTGTTTTCCTGTCCCTCAATCTGCTGAGCTTGGGGTATGGCTGCTTCACACAGTGCACATTTCTTTTCCTGCCAGTTTAGGGGGACAGACCTTTTGAGGATGGGATCAATGTTTGGCATCCAATTCTAAAGAGTCAAACTCTTTAGCCCCATGTGTGGCCTAAGTTATAGACTAAGTTGCAAGTACCTCAGATTCCCTCTACACTACATGATAAAACATGATAAAGAGGCCTGAAAAGGTGTTATAATAGAACCCGACATTCCTACAGACATCATTTTTTTATTTTTAAAGATTTTATTTATTATCTTTAGAGAGGGGATAAGGGGGAGAGGCAGAGAGGGAGAGAGACATCAATGTATGGTTGCCTTTCACCTGCCTCCAGCCACAGACCTGGCTGGAGACCTGGTCCTGCAACCTGGTTATGTATGTGCCCTGTCTGGGAATTGAACCTCAATCTTTGGGTTCACAGGCCCGTGCCTTATCCACTGTGCCACCAGCCATGGCCTCCAGACATCATTTCTTAAAGATCACATCCTTAACTAATAAGTGAATGCCAAGGTTTTTAAAGATAAGATGACAAGCACCATAAAGAAGCACCCCTCAGTACTTAATACTGCTCCTAGTGTGTTAGGTTGGGTTAAGATTAGTTTTCTTGTGGTAGATGATTTTGTGTTTGACCAACTAATTTGTAGTAACCATAGGTTGTGGGGGAGCACACTGGTGTGTAACCAACTTAAATTTTTTACGTATTTTTTCATTGACATTGGGCAGTAAAAACAATACACAAAATAATGAGGCTATACCCAACATTTTACTTGTCACATTGGAAACAGTGGCTGCTCTGCAATGATCCGGTGAATGGGGACAGTGGTGATCCTTATAATATTGGGGGACGGATAGGGGTGGGGGTAGGGCTGTCCTCGTGCTTGTTTTCTGTGCAAGACCAGTTCTTAACGATGGCTCCAGGACAGTCTAAGTCTCTGCGTGGAGAGCTTTAGCAATTGATTTCTTTTTACCACTTGGTTTAGGTCTGGTATGTTCTGCCAAGGGCAGGTTGTCCACTAAGGTATTACAGAGATGGCTCTGTGGTCCTGCAGCTTGCTGGCTCCCTGAATGGAACATTACGTGTTTCTGTGCCCTTCGGGGAATCAGAGTCCAGCACGTGCTGTGGCTGTGGGAAAGTGTGTGGCACCTGCTCAGGTAGGGTGGGACTTCCTACAGGGTCTGTGGTGAAAATGGTTCCCATGGCAGCAGGTGCACAATAGTTCCAGTGTCACTGCACTACACATCCCTCCACGCAACAGTGGTTCTCAGGTGTCACTGCTGAACTGCAACATGGGTCAATTCCCGTGAGCTTTACATGCATAGTAAAATGTTTTTTGTTTCTGTGTGATTCATATGGATTAGATATAAAACTTAAGTGTTGATTGACTTTGTGGGAGAATGGGTGGGTGGGGAGGGGGACCGAGGGGAGCAGAAAGGGGATGGATGTCATAGAACAACAATAAAATTAAATAAAAAAAACATAAAAAACAAGTGTTGTACAAAAGTATGCATGCAAAATCAGTATAGGATTGGCTTTAAAGCATAAAGGATACATGATCAGGGTGTGATTACTATTTGATAAAATAAAAAACAATCAGTGAAGGTGGAAGAGGGTATGGGGGGATAAATTGTTATGGGGGAAATATAATAAAATGTACTATTGAAAATAAAATATAATGTTGCTCTCACGATAAGTCTTTCAGGAGTGTGCAGAGATCAGTGAAGCAGCTAAGCACCTACATTTTTGTCCTGTATCGTTAGAATAAGTCTGAAGCTAGGCTGCCTCAGTTTGCATTCCTGCTCCTGCACTTAATGGTTGTATGACTTTGGGCAAGAGCTTAATTTTTCTGCCTCAGTTTCCTCACCTGTAAAATGGGGTTGACTGCCACAGGGATATTTGTAAGGTCTGGATGAGTGTGAATGTGTGTGTATATGCAAACATTTGTGCTTAGAATAGTGACTAACACATGGTAAGACCTGCATAAATAAATGTTTGTTCTAATTATTATTCATATTTCTACATTTCAAATTTATTTATTGATTGCAGAGAGAGGGGAAGAGAGAGAGAGAGAATGTTGAGTTATTATCTCACCTATTTGTGCATTCCTTGGTTGATTCTTGTATATGACCTGAATGGGGATCGAACCCGCAACCTTGGCATATTGGGATGACCCTCTACTCACTTGAGCTACCTGGCCAGGATCCTGCATTAATTTTTACTATAGCTGATGACAAGCAATGTAAAGGGACACTTTTATAATTACAATACAGGTAGACTCCAGATGTAGCTGTGGTTATCTTCTCCTTGGAGGAAATCAAACTGTCTTTAGCTTCCACCCCAGGAACTGCAGCTGAGAGTCAAGTGCCTTCTCTAAGAAGCTCCTGAAACCTGGTGGCACAAGCTCTCACATTCATTGTGGCTCCTGCCTCTTGAAACTTTATTTTCTCTAGATCTCAAACTGACAGGGACAGCACTGTCCCTTCCTCTGGATTTCTGCCTTTTCCCCAGCACCTCTTACTAGGCATTTGGGCTGGAAGCAAACCTGGTGAGAGGTTGGTCGTGGGCAGGAGAGTGGCTTGAATCAGTGTTCTACCTGGCTTATCACACTTATATTCAACTCTAATCTCTAATGGGCCAGAAGCCACAGTTTGCATGTGATAAAGAAGTTCTGGGCCTGGGGTGGGCTGGGCAGCTTCAGCGGCTAGGGCACCGGTGATAGGAGTTTATTCCCCTCTACCATTAGGGGTACCGCCCTGGGGAAGATGTAGGAGAAGGGACATTTGATAATTGTATTACATTGTGAACAAATTCTTTGAAATGAAAGACATTGTCCAGTCACTGTAATGCAGTTTGCAGGTAAAACACTATAGTGCTTGACATCTGCCATGAGAAAACATTAACAATACTGGGAGAGAATTGATTGTCCTTAATTTTTAGCTGTATATAGAGTAACATACCCAGATCCCATCTCCCACTTTGTCTGCCTCCCTCCTCATTTCTTGTGGGCAGCCTGGTGAGATGTAAGGATCATTGTGTTTTCCCAAACACTTAATTTTATCATAATGAAATTTCTTGTGTAATGAGATTTGTATCACTTTGTTTATAATGAAGTTTCAGTTTGTTTTAATTGGGTGTCTTTAATATGGGATATAGAGGGTCTGGTATTACCTGTGGCATCAGATATGCCCTGAGGATCCAGGTTAAGGGGGCTACTGTGTCAGTAATCGCAGGACAGCTGGGCTTAAACAAAAACCATCCATGGTAAATCAGAACAGTGGCCTTTCCAGAGAAATGCCATTCTAGACAGAGGGAACTACATTTTCAAACTCCTGTTTAAAAATCACATCACACCCTTTTACTTGGCTGTTTGATTTAAAAAAATCACCCTCCCCCCCAAAAAAACCTACTCTGCATCTACTTTCTAGGACAAGAGTGGCAAAAGATACCTACTGCTAAAAAATAGTCTAGAACTATCTACTTAGGGAGAAGATAGTCCTAGAATGATCTAGCGTAGTCTGTTTAACAAGTGTATGATCTGAGCGTATCTTCCGTTTTGGTGGAAAAATGGCTAAGTTGGGTGCAGATTTGTAGACTGCAAGTTAAGGTATTAGAGTTGGGGATCAAGAAGCATAAAACATTTAATTCTGTGGAATTAAGTTCATTGGGGGATTTGACATAGATGGAAGACTGAAGGTATCTGTCTGTGGGAATGAATGGAACTTGATGATACACCCATTTATGTTGGAGATATTTGTGTTTCTACTGGAAATAAAACACTGTTAATTTGCTGCTGAGCTCAAGACAGGTGTGGTGACAATGTGGTGATAAGTGTTGGTGATTGTTTGATTAGCAGGCTTTCTAAAGGGAGTGTAGTCTCCTGGATTTAGAAAAGGCAGAGCTTATGGGAAGGCCAAGAAAAAGAAGGGAGACAGAAGAGAACAAGGAGCAATTTCTGTACTTAATTAGGATCTACTTCTACCTGGTTAAGTATTTTACGTGGTTAATATTCCCAGAAGGAAACATTACAGTATGTAGAAGTACAGTATGTAGAAGTAGCGTTATTTATTAAGAGAAAGAATCACAAATGTGTCTGTGTATGTATAGACATACAAATAACATAGATGATACATATATAAGTCAGAAAACAAATTGACCTATAGTTCAGTTCTCGTTAATGTAATAATTTTAATGCAAATTCTATGCATTTCTAGTTGACTTAGAAAAAAACTGCAACTTTAATAAAATCAGCTGTGAAATAGTGAGCAGAGCTAACACCTGAGCATAAATCATAAAGAAGTCTGCCTGTCAGGTAATAAAATCCCAAACGATAAGTATAGTTTGCAGAAAATTTGGGGCTGATGCTAAATTGGGAGGAATGTGGGTGCTGATAGAATGATAATTAGAGAGGTTAGAAGTGTAGGCAGGGAATGAAATGTAATTCTGCACAAAAAGGCCATGGCTGATCTGTGTGAGAATAATATTTGTTCCAAAGTTACTAGGTGTGTGGAAGAAGCCTACTTAAAGGCATCACGAAATAAAGAAAGCGATTTCTCCTTTGTAAGTGAGGGAAGGGAGAAGGGCAAGCAGGTAACTTCATCTATAGCTAAGTATGCTGCTAAATTGATTGGCAGAAAACTTTCTTGTACCTCAATATTTGTAAATGGTGTCATCATGGTCTCTACTGTCCCTTTGAAAGCTGTCACATAAAGGCCACTCACCATTTGAATTATGCCAAGCACTGGAATTCAGCGTCTCTCCTTTGAGGGGGTTACTGGGTGTCCCATTAGGAAAGGGGTGCTGGCAGTTACCCACTTCATCAGACGCTGCCTGGCTGCCCCTGGTCTTGGGGGGTCGCTCTAAGCCAGTGAGTCTGCCACATGGTGCAGCTGCCTTAGAAACCGTTGACCTTCCCACAAGGCATAATTTCTCAGTTGGGATTGAAATAACTCGTTTTGTAATAAGCTGTGGAGGTTTTTCCTGTTATGTAGCCTCAAGTTCACAGGGCTAGTCCATTATTGCCAGCTGTTTTAGAGAAGTAGATGTTCTTTCTTTCAAATAAAAAAGGGAAGTGGTCCTCTTTGCATTTGTATCATGGAAAAAAGTAAAAATGGCTTTTACACAGCAACAGAAAAAAGGAAACCATACACTTTATCAAAGTAGAAAGAACAACAACAAAAAGATTCCGAGTTTTATAGTGAACTTCAGCAGTCTGGCTTCTAGATGCTTCCTGTTTGCAGCATCAGTATTACTAGCATTGAAGTGGTTGCTGCACCTTGAAAAGTCACGAGCTCCCGTCTGTTGTGATAAGGACCCGGTTATGAAACATTTCAAATCTACAGAGCTCTGGCCTGATGTGTAGTTTTCAGGTGTCGTAGACTATGATGGTGTTAAACTTTCTTCTCTACCATTTTAATTCTTCAATGTACAATAAATAAAATGTTCCTGTATTTATGAAGGGTCAGAGAAGGGTGAGCATGGTGGTGGGAGACATATTAGAATATGTCACTTGTCACTGGGTATACCTGGGAGAGAGATGAGGCCGCATCTCATTACTGGGCCTTTCCATATGTGAAGACAGGAATTAATTGACTCGATCTATGGCCCCTTTTCACAAACTCTGTCCTCCTACCAGTTGAATTAGCATGTTCAGTGACTCTTCCCAGTGTCCATGCAGCGCCCAAGATAGAGCTGTGGGTATAATCCTTAATTCTTCTCTTTTATCTTTTTACTCCTCCCTCCTGACACATAGCCAATCAATTTCCAGGAATTTCCTCCTAAAGTTCTTTCCGTTCTCCCTTCCGTCACCCTAGTCCAGATCATCATAATTTTTTCATTTAATTAATATGGTAACATCCTAATGGTTCTTGTCTTGCCTGCCTACCCACCATAATCTCCCTAATAAAGAGAACAATTTTTAAATTTCAATCCTGCACACTGCGGAGTGGAGTTGGTTTAACATAGTATTTAAAGTTATGGGCTCTGGAGCCAGAATGTCTGGATGTGAATTCTGACTCCATTACTTTGGCAAATGCAGTTCTATAAACTTGAGTGGACATCTAAGCCGCTCTTTACAGAGAAGAAAGAAAATGAAAAGTTTCCTGACTGAGTCGTGAGGATTAAGTGATGTGCACACAGCTTGGTACCTAGTAAGCACTCAGACATTAAAATGCAAAGCTGAGTATTCCACTTCCGTGTTTAAAACTCTACCGTTCCCATTTCCTCAGTGATAAGCTCACCTGCCCCTGACTTGCTGCATAAACCCTGGCTCTCCGTGTTGAGTGCATCCCCACTCACACCCACGGCCCACAGCAGCCCAAGCTCCGCCTTGCCTGTGCCTTCTTGCAGTTAATGTTTAAGTGAGGAAAAGCCATTTAGACCTTTTTGTGTACCCTCAATGTTGGTAACTATCCTGTGTGGATCCAGTTGATATTTTGAAAACCCAAAAGTTATTTAATTTTGATTCCTAAAATCTTAATTCTGAATTCTAAGAATTCTCAAGTTATCTCGTAGAAATAAAATGGGTGACTTAGCAAACCTGTGTAATTTTTTGCCCAATGGAAGGTATAGCTATGAAATGATGAGATGTATTTGTATGTCATAAATCACATCTCTGTTACACACTAGGGAGAAAGATTTACGCAGTCATATCTGTTACCCACTGGAGAGAAAGATTTATGCTGAGATAATATTGTGGCCAGACACCAATCACATCTCATAAAACAAAGTCATGTGTTCATCAGCTGTCTTCAGTGAATTCAGAAAAGTTCATAAGTTATGTTGTGAGTGATAGTTTGTTTAAGCAAAGAGTAGAGGTATTGGTTCATTTGCTATGATTGGCTCATGTGATCTGGGAGCAGCCTGGTATTTAGACTTTGGTTTCTAACTACCATTTACCATAGAAATGGAAATAGACTGGCTTGGAGAAATGGCTGATTCTGTAACTAGAGCAGAGGAAATATAAGGTGGGCCTGGGATAACTTGATAAAAGGGAACAGAGTCAAAAGGACATTGGAACCAGTTCCAATGGAGCCCCAGTGGTCAAATTTGGGACAATATGAACATTGAAAAGAATTGATTATTATATAAGCTGAGAGAGAGAGAGAGAGAGAGGAGAGAGGGAGAGAGAGAGAGAGAGAATGATGTTTGGGGAGAGTGGAAGGGTGAGAAAGCTTTAAACCTGCCAACAAATGTGAGAGGAATGATAGAATTAGAAAAATCACTATTTTGCAGTCCCAGATGGAATAATTGAAGCAAGCAAGAATTATCCATGGGAGCTAAATCTATTGTGAAAAATAATTGGGTAATAGGATAGCCACATGGTACCCAACTTATCACCCCAAGGTGTTTTTTTTTTCCTTTTTCTATTGATATAAAAAGTAAAAAATTACTTTTACAATACAGAGATGTGGCAGTAACCATCTTAACCAAGTGATCAATAATAGTGGGATAACATAACATTTTGTGTCTTCTGATGTAGTGATAGGAAGGTCACAGTATGGAAGTATGTTGGCCAAAGTGTTTGTACACCCCCCCCACCCCACGTATATGTAGATGCACTTCCAGTAATAATCTTGCTTCTCTGAATTCTGGACCAGCGCACTGGAGTGGAAGTCTACTGTAGTTGTTCTACACCCAGACATTTGACTTCGGCGAGGAATCTTCAGAGGTGGCAGGTGCAATTACACTTTGTTCCTTGGTGAGCGATGAGTTGGGCACTTAATTATGTAAAAAATATGGCAAGCGAGCAGTTGCAGAATCCCCGAGAGAGTAATTACCATCCATCTTGGCCAAACGCAAGGCTTTTAATCTGTAAATAAGTGATTCTGTGCGGAAGGGCTCCACGCAGAGTGCTTCTGTGTCATGTAGGTCTCCTGATGAATTTTTCAGTGACGGCAGACACTGTGTATGTCTGTTGGCTGCTCCTTCTGGGCTCCTGAGGGCTCCCGACGCTTCCCCTGTGGTTTTCACCCCTCCTGAAATATTTAAGTGGCCCAGAAGGATTCCTATAAATGGTGAGATCATGTGTCTGAGCTAAACCCATGAAAAATATGCATGTTTCAAAGGGAGAGGAAGTCAAAGATGCTTCCTATGAATTAAAGAACAAACCAAGATGAGACATAAAACAGCAGAACACAGGCAATGCTTACAGGAAAGAACTCAGAGATGCAGCTGTTAGCTAGTGGGTCCCTTACTTGCTGGAGGTGAATAATTTAATTGTTTTGTGTGCCATTGAAGGTAGTATTTCCAAAAATAATTAATTCACTTTGAGGGTACGTGTGGACTTTGCTCAGGTGGCCCCGAGTCTTTTCGAGGATGGGAGTCAATTCTGTTGGTTTTTGAGGTTGTGCATGAAGACTTGCTTCCCTCTGGGCCCTTGTGAGTGTTCATATGCAGAGCGGGCACTTTGCCAAGGTCAGCTTTTCCGTGGGACAGCCAGATGCTCGCCCCTTTGCCAACTCAAGGGCTTCATTTGTCCCTCTCTCTTGCGTGACTCACTTTTCCCTCTCTACCAAATTATTCCCGTCAAGATAAGAACGTGTTGAAACAGCTCCCATTATTTGGAACAAGTCCTGCCTCAGCCTCGTGCTTCCTCTGCCTCCCTCCTCAATCCTCTGTTCCTCTTTGCAGCAAAATTCAATTCTGTATTTTATTTTTACTTTTTCTCTTTCCCCTTGTCTCTTGAACCGGCTCCAAGCAGCCTTTCCTCCCAATCCTCCACATGGAATGGCTTCTGTCAAGGTGTGTCCATGACCTTCACGCTGCCAGTTTCCAGGCACAGCGCTTGGTCGAAATCCTATTTGACCATCAGCAGCAGCCGACATGGTTCCTCACTCCTTCCTAGAAACATGGTCTTTACTTGGCTTCAGGGCAAACCTGTTCTCCTGGATGTTCTCCTTTCTCACTGTTGCTCTTCTCAGCCTCTTTGTAGCTTTCTCCTCTTTTCCTGGCCCCAGGTCCTCCCCCTGCCTTCTCCAGAAGTCACGTTGCACAGTATGTTAAAATGTCATGCATGCTCTAAAGACACCCACATGTATGCCTGGAGGACACACCTGCCCTCTGGACTCCACACGGGTATGTCCAGTGGCCTGCTGCCCCCATCCCATTGGGTGGCGAGTAGGCACTGCACCTTGAACACAGTCTGTTGTAACACCTGGCCTTCTTCCCTCACTTCTCTCACCTGGATGTCTGCAGGATGTCCTTGTGTCTGCAGTCGCCTCCTTCCTGTTTTACCCATCTCGGTCCTCATTCAAGCCCAATTTACTGATTTATTTAACATTCTCACCAGAGGACATGCTTACTGATTTTAGAAAGAGAAGAAGATGGGGGGAGGGAGGGAAACATTGATTTGAGAAACATACATCAGTTGCCTCCCACATGTACCCTGACCAGGAATCGAACCTTTTGGTGCATAAGATGACACTCCAACTAACTGAGCCACCCGGCCAGGGCACTCAAACCCCTTTTAATCTATATTCAAAACAGTCTGAACACCCCTTGAAAATGTTAGATCACATCCATTCTCTGACCCCAGGCCTTCAGTGGCTTCCTGTCTCAGTCCAAGTAAAAGCCTGTCCAACAAAGTCCTTCATCCTCTGACCTCATTACTTTTCTGCTCACCTCCCACTTCTCTTTCCTCGCCTCTCCCTGCTCACCTCCCTCCTCTCCCCACCTCATCCCACTGCCCCAGCCATATCAGCCCCTTCCTCAGACGTCCTCAAGGCACTGCCCCAGGGCCCTGGTGTGGCGTGCTCCTTTAGGCTGGAGGCCTCTGTCCTGTTCTTCTTTGTGGCATGCCCCTCACCACCCCAGTCCTCTGCTTACCTGTCCCCTTTGCACTGACACCTTGACTGTCTTGTGCCTGTCCCCCTTGCCCTACCCTGACCCATGAGCACCCTTAAGTAACCCTTTGAGTTACGTTTCTCTATTGCGCTCATCACTGTATGCAAATAAAAATGTTCACTTTTTGTTGCTAGTTTGTTCTTGTTTGTCTTTTCTCAGTAGAGTGTGAGTTTCACAAGGACAGAGCTTTGTCTGCTTTGGTCAAGCTGTGTCCCTTGTCCCCGGGAGAGAGTGGTGCTCAGTAAATGCTGCCGAAGGAATTACCAAAAAGCAGCCTCAGCAGCCGATGGGGTCTCCCGTGCCATATTTTTCAGGCGTTCTGGGTATGACAGAGGACAGGGAGTGTGCAGAAGGACTCACTCTGTACTAATAGCTGTTTCCCTTTCCTCAGTTTCTCTGTCTGAAGAACATACGGACATTCCTCACGGCCTGTTGCGAGACGTTTGGAATGAGAAAGAGTGAACTCTTTGAGGCCTTTGACCTGTTTGATGTTCGCGACTTTGGGAAGGTAAGTTTGCGTGGTACATTTTACTGTATTCTTTATCAGAGAACGTTTAATCAAATAACTACTGTCTTGTAGCTTGTTGAAACAGGGCATCAGATTTAAGTGGTCTACCTATCTGAATTATGTAATTAAATTTCACATAGGTGGCTTAGCCAAAAAAACACAAACACAACCTCTCCCCACAAAATCCGAACCAAGAACAAAACCTCCCAAACAAAACAAAAACCAAAAAACTCTAAGTTGCAGTAGCAATGGTCTCACTGAGATTTCAATTGCTACTTACTTAGAGCAGTATGAGAAGAATCTTTTATGCAGCAGTACCTTTCCCTGCTGGTTATGTAAGTGGGACAGATAGGATTGCTGTTTTCTATCCTTTAGATAGTTGGTTGGGCCCTCATGTATGGGACCAGGATTCTTCCCCTCCAGTCTTCTCTGTACCCAAAAGACTCCTAATTTTGGAGAACTGGGAATGTTCGGTCGCCCCTCTCTTTTAGCTCAGGGAGGTGACTTGGAGAAGACACAAATCACTGACATGTTTGAGATTATTCAGTAACTGCTCTGCTGGGATTTCAGCAGACCTGTGCTGGAGTTCTATGGCATTTGTCACATGGAAGTACCAAACACTTGCACCTAATAGGTGACTGAAACCATCCTTTCAAAAATTACGTTCATTGATTTTGTAGCCATTGGGCAGAGAGTGAAACGTCTTGCCTGTATGAAACCATAAAAGAAACAGGTAATTATGGTGAGTTTATTTTAGCCCCTGCTGATACGATTGCTTTATGACACGAAGCACATTAGAAGGGGTTTGGGGGAGCTAAATGACATTGAGAAGTTTGTCCATACTGATGTAATTCGAGGGCTCTTTGAGAGTGGCACTTTCTTTGCTTTTTAAGATGGAATATTTTAGTTATAAAATAAAAATCCAAGTAGTGGATCAGTTTGCTTGGCAATGGGCATAAATAGCACACCATGGAACAGACGGAAGGAAGTCAGTGCTGAGATGCGGCAAGGCGAGGAAGCCACTCTGCCGAGAGAGAGGGGCTCGAGTTTGTGACCCAGGGTCACTTGGTGGCATTCTGGAAGACCCTTGACCATTGCCCCACCACCTACCAGCTGCAAGCCTGTACCAAAGGAAATGGGCGTAGGAATTTGGTGGTGAAGGTTCCCTTTTCTCTGGTGAGCTGTGATTTGACTATTGTGAGGTCCAAACTACGTGCTGAAGGATGACATGATAATAACTACAAGGAACTGAAAACCAGGCCTCCCGGGGAGGAGGTGGTAGCACATTTGTCTGCGTCATGAACTGAAGCCGCTGGGACAAACAGGGGTTCCATAATGTCCTAGGGACTGCGACAGTTCTCTAAACCATGCGTGGCGAGAAACACCTTGGCAGCTCCAAAAGAGAATTCTTTATTTGTCCTGTGATCCTTTCTTCTATTTAAAAAAAAAAATCTTTGATTTTTCCCTTTCTTTTCACCCTCTCTTTTGAGGAAATGAAAAAATAGAAATGAATTGGGGAAATGAAAAATGGGTAAAAGGCCTTGACTTCAGAAAGCTTTTCAAGGAGCTTTTTATATTCCATGTAAGTTTTCGGGAAATGGCATTGGCAAAGAGTGGGGAATTGTATCAGTTTTTATTAGTTCTTTAGAAATACATGGCCCAGGTCTAGTGTAATGACATTGCATGCTGGATTGGTTAGACCACGCGAGCTTTGTGGAAGAGTTGAATTTATAAGAAGTTGAACGCAATGGATTAAGCTGTATGCTTTTCTTGGGTGAATGTACTTCTAACCACTTAAAAGACCTGGGCAGTGTCAAGTCTGAAACAGCATGAAACCTGGGATTATGGTTAAGAACTTGATCCAATACTTACCACTATCAGTGAGTCACGCACATTTCTGTTCCGGCCGAGATCGGTGTGGCACGCTCACCCGAGTGGCCTGAGGGCTGCACAGACCAATGGGAATGGAAGGGCACAGGACGCTTCTTCGTCCTTCACCGACTTTACTGCTGCGAAACATTATTACTCAAAGCCAGACCACCAACACCCGCGCTTAATGAGCACTTTCAGGCTAAGAGGTGTCTTTTCAATTTTCATCTGTTTATTATTTTCTCATCCCCAGCACCACCCTAGGAGATGTAAGTGCTTTTATTTTCCTCTTTGTCAGAGGAGAATGCTTGAGCTTTCTTTTCTTTTGCTTTTAAACTATTTAAAAAAGACTTTATTTAATAATTTCCAGAGAGAGAGAGGAAGGGAGTGAGTCAGAGAGGGAGAGAAACATCAATGTATGGTTGCCTTTCACCTGCCTCCAGCTATGAACCTGGGTGGAGACCTGGCTTGCAACCTGGTTATGTGCCCTGGCTGGGAATCGAAACAGTGATTTTTGGGTTCGCTGGTGCCTATCCACTGAGCCACCAGCCAGGGCCACTTGGGCTTTCTTAAGTCACATGTCTAGGAGAGATTGGGGCAGTGGTTTGAACCCAGGTGTGGCTGGTTCTCCCCTGCTGTGTGGCTGCATTCCCATTGCAGGTGCCATGTGCCGGCACAGTCCCAAGTTCTGTGGCCATAGTGACCCAATTCTCATACCAGTGCCACCCTGTAGGTACCATTACCGTCCTCATTTGCAGAGCCAAAGTTCTGAGCAGTAGAATGAGGGCAGTTCATGCAGCTGTTATTTTTGTAGTTTAGAAAACATGAATAGAGTGTTAATTTATAGACAAGGTAATTTCTGCTGCTGTGAATATAAATGTTTAACAGGATAACTATCAGCTGCAATTCTTCTTTATGTTACTGTCACAATTGGTGTTAACTGGTTTTAGGTTCAGAGGTGAGCACAGGGGTTAGATTTTGAATTGACTGCAAGTTCTCATGATGTTGGAGGATTGAGGTCAGAGGTCAGGGGTCAGCTTTGTTCTTTCTTACAGGGTGGAGCGTCAAGCTGTTTCATTCTGCCCTCCTTCTCTCTCCCTCCTTCTGCGACCTTGACTTGCCACTGAGAGACCATGCTTTCCCCTTGTCAATCATGCACTTTGGCTGGTTTAATCAAGTACAACAGCCCATCCTTTTGGCCACGGTGGCCAAATTTGAGGATGGATTTGAGGATGAGGCAGGTTGCTCCGTTGGCTCAATAGGATGTGCTGAGACACTCTTGAGGGTGGGTTTGATCTGCCCTCCGGCTATGGAAGGGTATAGGTGTTAGGCTCAGAGGAACCTTGGTGTCTGGGTTCCCCCTGAAGCTTCACAACAGACCCAGCTCAGAGGGAGCCAAGCTGAGGAGGGCCCTAGTGGTGTCATGGAATCAAGCCATGCCCAAAGTCGGAGACAGACACCTGTGGATTTTTTAATGACAGTAGCCAATTTCCTTCGGGCATCTCAACCAAAAGTGAGAGAAAGTGAAGGGGTTCACCTTGTTTTATCAGATGATCTCAGTTTTGTAGAGGCGTGAACCTTTCTTCTGGAACTGAAGCTGCACACGGCATGGAGACTGTTCATGGACAGGCGAGGAGCTATGAAGACCAAGTCCTGGCACATCTCTGTTGGGCACCATGCCAATAACTCAATAGAATTACAGTCTCAGCTTCATGTGTGGGTACTTCCTATTTCTTACCGCCCATACAAGGTGTACCATGGATCTTTGGAAGCAACCCTCAGAGTCATCCAACATCCTTCCTGAGTTTGTCTGTGTGGCCCAAGGGTAGGAAATGGGCATACGCGCCTCTGCACACAGGGCACTCTCTTCCTGTCCAGAGTCCCAGCTGTGTCTATAGTTTTGGACCGTACAGGGTGATGTGAAGATGACCTGAAAATGCCCAAGTGAAAAGGCTGTAAAGAGGCCTCTAACTCCATCACCTGGAAGTGAATAGGGCTTAGAGATATTTACTGATTTAACTAAAATGGCCCAAGAAGTCAGAAACCCCTGCAGGATTCTGTGTGACCCCTGAATTGTTGCAGAACCCCTTAGTTTCCTCATCTGTAAATGCGACAATTCCTACCCTATAGAAATGTTGTGAAAATAGGGTTAATTGATATAAAGTGCCTGGCAAATCAATGTATAGATTTATATTCAATCTGAAACTAATAATTGGGGTAGGTAGAGATCATTTGGAATTCTGAATGTGGTTATGCGTATATATGCATTTTAGTGACATTTTCTTGAAATTCAGTTTATTCAGGTTGATTCTTTCTGGCTCAGAGTATTAATAATATTATAATATGCATGTGTATATGTGTGTAAGCATGCATGTGGTTATTTGTACCTTACATTTTTCCCGGGGTTTCATGGTAAGAATGTGTGTGCACATGTGTTTGCGTGTAATAGAGGGTTTAGTGAAGATATCTGCAATGACATTTTCACTGAAGGCAGTTGATGTCTTAATTCTCATCAAGTGTTTTTTTCCCTCCCAAGATATAAACCAAATTAGCAGCTACATCAGATTCAGGGTAGAAGGCGATCTGGTTCTTTAGCACTTTAATGTATTGACATTTACAATTACATTTCAGCTTGCCAAGGGCTGTGTGGTTAACTTAATGTAGGAAAGCGCTTGAACATTATTTGTGTAATGGAAGCTCACAACTGTCTATTCTGTCTCTACTAAGTGGCTTTCGAGTTTTATTTTCTTCCCCTGACACAGCTTATGAGCAAGGACCTGCTGTGATCAAGCTGTTTTTACTCTGTGAGCTCATGTTACTGTCCCATCTGTAATTCCCAGCATAGGTGTTATGAGAGTTTTTGCTATTCTGATATAATGTCCTCTAGTTGGTGCCTTTACCGTTCTATTTTCCCTGGCCTGACTTGTGCCCCATAGGGTGTGTGTGTGTGTGAGGTACAAGCACCTTCCTGCCCAGCCTTTGCTGACCCCCAGGCCAGCCTCACAGCATCTGCCCCTGGGTGACTGATGAACTGCCATGTCCCCGACTTGCAGCCCTTGCTAGGAAGCTTGCCCTCCAAAGTAGCACACACCTCCCCACAGGACACCCTAGAACCTGTGCTGGTTTCTTGCCTGTGTGTCTACTCAGGATGCTGCCCGGCTCTCAGGCTCACCAGAAAACTCTCCCAGCCAGGTGGCCTTGGGGACCTCACCTCAACTGGCTTGAAAGATCCATATTGGATCTTTCCAATATGGATCCATGATTAGAAACATTTTTCATAGACCCGTCTGTACCCAGGCTGAATCATTTTGGCATGTAAACGTCATCTCTCTTTTTACAAGTTTTTGTTTGAACTCCCACTCTTACTAGAAGTTTGGTGTTTCTCTCTCAGAATATTTTCCACCCTGAATTAATCGGGAATCTCTGGGGCTTCTGTGGTGCCCAGGACTCAGATCAGTCTTGCTTCCCAGCAGCAGGGAGCCTGCCTTTTGCCTGGGGTCTCCCAGCCTGTCGCTGTTGAAGGCCGGTCCTGGATGCTTCTTTTGTGGGCTCGACACTCACCAGCCCAGCTCCCTTCTGCCCCAACTGCACAGGAACCTCTGCTGGGAACCTGGCCAGGCCACACTCCCAAGCCTGAGGGGTGTGTGTGTGTGTGTGTGTGTGTGTGTGTGTGTAATGATGGGGGAGAAGGGTATTTGGAGGGTCAGGGAGGCCAAATTCTCTTCCAGGGCTTCTGGGGGTCTTTCCTGACAGTAAGCTTGAGTCAGAGCCTCCTTATTCAGCCCCGATGGGTGACGACTTCCACTTTCCGAAGCAGCTTGGGGATCTCCCATCTCTTTCCTCCCACAAGGCCCTAGACTTTCCCTGCCTCCTGCAGGCCCAGCCTAGCAGGGGTGCTGAGGAGACACCCTCTGTGGCCCACAAAGGCCCCTTCACTTTCTCCCCACTGCTGGGCAGTAGGTGGCCCGCCGGTATTTACATAACCAAGAGCGCCCCAGGGATTCCTCCCGGACAAAGAAAGCCTGTTCCAAGGCCTCCTTTGTGTCTATTTAAACGCAGAAGGAGGGCACAGCTCCTGGCCTTTCCAAACGTGGTTGTCTGGCTGGCCCAAACACAATGTGAAAAGGCATCATTAGCAGGATTCTCTTTTGTTTTTGCCTTGAGTTGGCCTTTTTAGGAACTTCAACATCAATTTCGCTGTCTGTGCTGGTACATTTCACAGGGGTACTTAACACCAGGCAGATTGTCTCATTCTTCTCACGTCTTTTGGGACTCTAGTCCCCAAGCCATGCACGGGTCATTCTTTATACCCCAGTGATTATTCGAGTTCATGTTTGGTCTGCTTTCTGGTCATTTTTGAGCTAGTTAAAAAAACTCTTCACTGCCCTGGCTGGTGTGGCTCAGTGGATTGAGCGCTGGGCTGTATACCAAAGGGTCACCGGTTCGATTCCCAGTCAAGGTACATGCCTGGGTTACAGGCCAGGTCCCCAGTTTGGGGCATGTGAGAGGCAGCCATACATTTCATTGATGTTTCTCTCCCTCTCTTTCTCTCTCCCTTTCCCTCTCTCTAAGAATAAATAAATAAAATTAAAAAGAAAGGAAGAAAGAAAGAAAGAAAGAAAGGAAGAAAGAAAGGAAGAAAGAAGCTCCACCTTCCAGTATCAGGGGAGAGGCAATGCATAGAAAGGCTCACACCTGGTGCTGTAAGGAATGGACGTAAAAGAGGCATACTTAAGTTTTGATGATGTTCCCCTCTCTCTAAAAAATTAAACAAACAAATCCCACAAAACAGGTCACCCCAGGTTATTTATGATCAGTCTCCTTGTCTCATTGGCATTTCCCAAGGAAGCCCATTGTCTTAAGAAATGGTTAATAGGTAGCTGGGGAGGAACATTCCTGCTCAAATGATAGCATCGGAGGTGGATTTCTGTTGCTTTCCTTCCCCCATTAAATGCTAGCTCCAGTGACACCAAATTATTGGCATCATCACTGTCTAGACTAATGCAGGGTGGGGCAAAAATAGGTTTACAGTTATGAGGCTGCAAAACACAGAATTTATTCTTGCATTATTATTAATGAACTATTATATCATTTTCCATACAAGCAACTGTCAGCCTGCTTTTGCTCTACCCTGTGTGTAGAATTGCTGTTGCCTTTGCCTGCATTACCTTCCTTCCCCATCGCCCCTGCCTCCTCGCCTTGAGCTCATACTTATGCATACACTGCTGCTTGGATCCCCTGGCCTGACTTTGCTGACTTGTGTCTGCCTGTTTCTCAGGGGCAGCCAGACCTTAGTCCTTCTTTGTCCTATAGAAATGTGATCTGGACAAGTTAAATTGGCTTTCTGCCTCAGCTCACTCTGAGACTTTGAAACCAAGTAAACCTGGGTGTCACCCTCCCTGTCCCCAGCTACCTGTATAAGAAGGTTACCCGGCATCTCAGAGCCTCTGGGTGTTGAACTTAGACAGAAAATAGCAGGGTGCTGCCATAGGCTGTCATGCACCAGTGCTGCATCTCTGTCACCATTTACTCTACCTTGCAGCGATACTAGATGTTGATATTTATCTCCATTTTATGGTCAGAGAAGAAACTGAGGTGCAGAGTAATAAAAATAAATCATAGCTTGTAGGTGATGGATCTGAAACAATATCTGACCTCAAAGGCCATGTTCTTGTTGATCTTACTGCACTGCCTCCAAGCAGAAGTGGGAAAGCACCTTCTAGAAAGGGGCTGTCATGTAGGAAGAGACAGAGGGGTATCCATGTGGGTTGTTTGGGGTTCTGCAGAAGTTAACCGCACCCTGAGAATAACCTGGATTTGAGGTCCTGCAGAGATTGAGTCCAGATTGGGAGGGATCTGGGATCCTGCAGGGTCTGCATGGACCTTAGTGGACCAGAGAGGACCCGCTGTGCACATGAACTGAGCGCTGGTGGGGGTGGGGTGGGGTAGGGGGAAGGTGTACAGGACTGTCGTAACTCAGGCAGTTGGAAGACCAGCATGAAACTGAAGCAGCATGTTGCAAACTCTTGCAGACCTTTTCTAGAGCAATGGTGGGGTGGGAGGTAGCGGGCGGAGTTTGAGAGCTTAAGGGCATTTAGGATTGATGTGAGGAAAGAGAAGAGAGAACACCAGGGGAAATAATGGAGCAGGAACTTTATTTATAATTTATGTTATAAATTAATATAAGAACATTCTAATGGCATTTTCACTCACTTCTGTAGATATATTTTACAACCCAGTAGGTATTTTATGTTTCATTTTTCAAAGGTTTTTTACTATATTTGATCATTTTTATTTTTCCCTATATTTCATTTTTGATGACTTTTTGCACGTGCTAATTATCTTGGTCTCTGTTAGACCATTTAAAACCCCCTTTTTTTTTTGGTTTTATTATTTCTTTAAAAAATGGAAATATTGGTGTTTTTTTTTTTTTTTTTGTTTGTTTGTTTGTTTGTAACAGGAAACTTTCTAGGAATAGTTGTATGTTCTTCTTCCCAGTTTAAATGGCCCATATCCCATCTCAGCTGGGTTAGAGATCCTTAATTCTGTCCTGTACCTTTAAGTATAACTTATCCAAGTCACATATGGAGTTCACTGAGTCTAATTTGCCTTCAATAGGTTGTTGTTGTAAATATGATGGTTGGGAAACCCACAAGGAGAATGGGTTCACTCTGGCGCATGGGGTTTCCACAGCAGATTACAGTACTTGTCTGTACAAGAAGCGGTGATGCAAAACTCTAGCCTTTAGGCTTCAGTGGTTCTGCATGTGCTTTCTGTCAACGGGAACCCCCAGAAAATGAGGATGGAATTTTCTGTATTTCTTCCTGCTGTTACTTGTGAATGGCTTACACACATCTGTAGGGATCGAGGAGCGTTGGCGTTTGCTTTCCGAGCTCAGCGAGTGGGTAGCGTGGGGGTGGAACTGGGTGGCTGCGAGTCTGCACAGGGGGAGCAGGAAGTGAGCCTCCGGGCGTTGCGAACGCCCACCAATGACAGGAAACAGCACTTGGCAGTTGGTGCTGCTGAGTGGAGGTCAGCTGTGCAGGCTTCCTCTGGATGGACTCCAGTGTCTGAGTCACTTGTTTGCTACCTAAAGCACCTGTGTTGTTGGAGGACTGCACTGGAGAAATATGAGTTGATGATGGATCCTTCCCTGGGTTTGTTGCAATGCCCATTGAGAATGCCCTTCGGGTGTGAAAAGTGCCCCTGCTAAATGAATGTAGTGTCTGAGGACTAATAGTGTCAGGACCAGTCAGGGTTTAGAGCCATCAAAATCATTAGGTTAGAATGAATGGATGGCTTTTAAATCTTCCAGATACTCTCCTTGGAACTGTGTGGCTCACCATTTCACACTAAATGGGCTCGGTGACCTTGGGTGTGTGCTTTACCTTGCTAGTCACATCCTACGTGTCTGTGTAAAGGATCTGCCAGATGGTCGGGCAGGTTCCTTATAATCATTTCCATTCTGCAAGTTGTCTTAAGCTGCCTACTCTTAATTCATCTTAGAGAGAATGATCACCTTAGGATGGTCGTGTTCCACTATGGGAGGATATAATATGTCATTCTTGTTGGTTAGTTGAGGTCAAGTTTTGGTGGTGATTGATAGTATTGGATGTGGATTGGATGAAGGAATAAAAATGCATGAAGGCCAGATTCAGGTTAGAATGAAATTTGCATATGCTCCTTATGTCTGTGAAGTTTAACATTGCTTTAGCAAAATCACTGCTGATGTTTTTCTTTTTCTTTTTTAAAAAAATTACATTTTAGCCCTGGCTGGTGGCACAGTGGGTAAGGCGCCAGCCTGCGATCCCAAAAGTTGCTGGTTTGGTTTCCAGCCAGGACACATAACCAGGTTGCAAGCCAGGTCTCCAGCCAGGTCCGTAACTGGAGGCAGGTGAAAGGCAACCATACATTGATGTCTCTCTCCTCATCTCCCTCTTTCCCTTCCCCTCTCTCTAAAAATAATGAATAAAATCTTTTTTAAATATTACATTTCCTTGATTATACTATGACAGTTGTCCTGATTTTCCCCCTTTGCTCCCCCTCCCCCCAGCACCCCCTACGCCCTTTGACAGTCCCCTCACCATCGTCCATGTCCATGGGTCGCACATATAAATTCTTTGGCTACGCCATTTCCTATGCTGTATTTTACGTCCCTGTGGCTGTTCTGCAACTACCCATTTGTGCTTCTTAATCTCCTCACCTCTTTACCCATTCTCCCCACATGCTCCTCCCATCTGGCAACTATCAAAATGCTCTCTGTATCCAACATCCTGTCTCTGTCCTTCTTGTTTGCTTAGTCTGTATTTTAGATTCAATTGTTGATAGAGCTGTATCTTTTTGCCATTTTATTATTCATTGTTGTGATCTTCTTTTTCTTACATAAGTCCCTGTGACATTTCACATAATAATGGCTTGGTGATGATGAACTCCTTAAGTTTTTTCTTGTCTGGGAAGCTCTTTATCTTCCCTTCCATTCTAAATGATGGCTTTTTGGGATTGCTAAATGATAGCAATCTTGGCAGCAGGTCCTTGCTTTTCATGACTTTGAGTATCTAAGTCTCTTCTAGTCTGCAAAGTGTCTTTTGAGATATCAGATGATAGTCTCATGGGAACTCCCCTATAGGTAACTAACTTCTTTTCCCTTGCTGTTTTAAAATTCTCTCTTTGGCATTTTAATTATGATGTGTCTTGGAGTGAGCCTCTCTGCATTCATCTTGTTTGGGACTCTGTGCTTCCTGGACTTCCACGTTTATTTTCTTCACCAAATAAGAGAAAATTTCCTTCATTATTTTTTTCAAATAGATTTCCAGTTTCTTGCTCTTTCTCTTCTCCTTCTGGCACCCTATTATGCAAATGTTGGATCTCTTAAAGTTATCCCAGAGGCTGCTTATACTTTCCCTTTTCTTTTGGATTCATTTTTCTGCTTCTTGTTCTGGTTGGTTGTTTTTTGCTTCCTTATGTTCCGTGTCATTGATTTGATTCTTAGCTTGATGGCTGTGACTTGTGCTGGGCTTGGAGTTTTTCCAATGAAGCCAAGCTATGAATCTAGGCTGGCTGCTGCTAGTGTCAGGCCTGAGGCTCACTGAGGCCAGCAATGCTTGTTTGGAAGGATTTAGGAAGTTGTAAAGCCTGAGCTAAGACCAACCATTCATATGGAAAAGCAGCTTGGATGGGTCCATAAGTTGGGTCTGGGGTGTTTCTGGGGATCTCCAAGGAAGGTCAAACAATGTTAGCCGGGTTGATGGAGCCTCAGATACGGAACCAGCTTCCTGGTGCTGTGGCTCTGTGGCTCTCTGTGGGGAGGGTTTATAAAAGGGACAATGGCCTCTGGTCCCCTTGATGCGAGACACTTCACTTTCTCCCTATAAGCCACTGGTGCCTTTCAAGCTGCTACCCCAGTGATGGAGCTCAGAGGGAGTGAGTCTGAGTAGGTTAGTCTGTGGGTGGGTTTTTTGAGAGGAATTATTTGGGGCTCCAGCAGTTTCTTTCACTGAAGCAATCTGCATTGGTTTTTGCAGCCAGAAGTCATGGGGATTTCTCTTCCTAGCACTGGACCCCTGGGCTGGGAGCCTCATCTGGGGCTGCGACTCCTCACTCCTGAGATATTTCTCCTGAACTTTTATCCACCACATGTGGGTATGGGACCAGTCTGTTCCTTATCTGTGCTCCTCCTGCCAGTCTGGATGGATGTGGTTTCTTTAATTCCATAGTTGTCAGACTTCCATTCAACTTGATTTATGATGGTTCTAAGTGATGGTTGTTCTATATTTTCATTGTAATTTTGATGTGATTGTGTGAAGAGGTGAGCCATCTGCCTATGCCATCATCTTGACTGGAAATCCTGATGTTTTTCTAATAGTCTGTTAGGTTTTTGGGTGGAAGCAGCTGAACAATGTGAATTTATTGATTGTCAGATGATAAAGTACAATTTCTTAGGGAGCCAGTAATGTAAAATTTCATGGCAATATAGTGAAACTATAAAAAACATAATAAAAGGGAGATGTTATTTATTAGAATTGGTTTTTCAAAAAATTGCTGAGAGGTTTTCCCATTTGTTGTCACATGGATTTTGGTCAGTAGACTGTCCCCAAGATTTTCATAAGAAAAGAGACATTTTGGTTGATAACTAAGCAATCAAACACACACATCATTTTTTCTTCACTGTTTCAGGCTCATAGTTGGATTCTCTTCTACAGTGTTTGAAAGACCCCCAACCCACAGAGAGTCCTCAGTGCCAGGGATGAAATGAACCTTCCCAGGCCACTTATACTAGGAGAGAGAAGGCCGGCCAGTGTCCTCAATGACCCACCTTCACAGGTTTTTATTGATTACACAAGGTTGGGGATGCATGTACACATTATAAATCATTACCACAGGAGAGTATTCAAAAGAAAGATAGTTAAGTTTAGATAATAGTAGAAGGAATGTGACAATCTGCTTCAGGCTATGGTCTGTTAGACAAGATGATGCCAAGAATTTCAGGTGGCCCATAGAATTTTATGGAGAGTGAGATTACATGTGAGTTAAAGTTTAACATCTACTGTGGGCATAATACATAAGTCAAGGAAGTTTAGGTCACAGGGCACACTTCAAAGGACGTATGGAATATTCCCAAAACCAGATGTACACCAGGGCCTCCCCTGGTTACTGCATCAAGGCTTGTATGCACTTAGCTTTCTCAGCTTTCTAGTCAGGTCTTACAGGCTTGACCCAGCCTGTGTGGGGCTCCATGCCCTGACACCCTCCCAGGGGGACCCCAACACCTAGTGATGTCATAGAGGTTTTCTAAGGATCCACAGTTCCAATTAATGGCTAATGAATCATTTAGAAAGCCATTGCTAAAGATTGCTCATGATCTATCTTCTTATAACACAATCCTTCAAATACATGAAGACTGTTATCATGTGCCTCTGAGTTTTTTCTTCTTAAAATAAACAAGCTATCCTTAAATGTTTTTATTTTGTTTATAACCTGCTCAGGTGTGAGAATAACTTAAGATGTCTTATCAAGATGCTACAGATAAAAACATGGCAGTTAAAGATTAAAACATTTAAAATGGAAGAAGAAACTAATTAGAGGAAGGAACACTGTCACCATACCAGCTAGTCTGAGGATGAAATTTCATTCTCAGCTGTCCTGAAGTCAAGAAAAAGACATTCATTCAGAAAGTGAGCCTTTGAATGAGTTCTAAAGCCTTTGTGCCCAGTGGGATTTGGAAAGAACAAAATAAGAAGTCTAAGAATAAAAACAATTATAGAAATAAACATACAGAAGTATATAACAAGTTAACATTTGACCATTTTCTTTAGCTACTATTTTTATATTGCTATTTTTTGCCAGACTATTTCAAAGTAAATTATAGGTAAACCTCATGATATTTGCCTCCTAAATATTTCAAGCTTCATGGCTCCCAAAATAAGGTTATGTTTCTATATAGCAATAGTATCTTTATTGTACATAAAAATGTAATACTCTCCTAATTGCACTTAATATCTAGATTCTACATTTAATTTCACCAGCTATCCCTAAAGTATCTTTTGTAGCTGGTTTCTTTGAACCAGGATCAAATCAATGTTTAGATGTTGTTTTTGATGGTTGTTTCTTAAAGGGAACTGTTTTCTTCAACAACTTTATACATATTTTATTTTGTGTTTAATTTTCTGATAACATACTGAAGGTGATGATTGTTTCTGATGGGTTTTTTTTGGACTTAAACTATTATTCTTTGAATTTAGAATAAAGTTTGAGGTTTTTATAATCTAGGGCATTTTTAAAAGCCTTGGTTCTGTTTAGTCAATGTTTTTGTAAGAATTAAAAAATTTAAGTCCTCTAATGTTAAACAACTTACAGGTACTTTATTATATACCAAGCTCTGAAACAGCCACTGAGAATTATCCAATATGTTTTCACATCAAGCTTAAATATAATAACCATACTTTTGAAGGTAAATAGATCAGTAAAGTGTACTGCTCATTCATCAAGAAACCCCTCAAGAATCCTTGAGAGAGTCATAGGTGCTTGAGTTCTAAGATTTGTATCTGGCTCATGAAAATATTATCTAGAAAGTATTTAAGTCATTAAGAGTTTGTCAAGACTATCAGCATTCTGGTCTGGTCCTGCCTTACAGAACCTTGTCATTTCAAACCTATTTGGGGAGTTCAATGTCATATTTCTGCCCTTGAAGGAAGTTCAGTTATGTGGAGAGTTTGCCCAATTATCATTGGGTGTGACTGCCATTTCCCAGTTATTCTGATAGAGAGGCTTCAGTGATTTTATTTAATTTTTTTCATTGCATTGTATTTTATTTCAATGTTTCTTAGATTTTTGGATTTAAGGAATATGATGGTTAAAATTTTAAAAATAATTTTGGAGAATAGGTTACAAGAGAATCAATGGTTTTAGAAAAATCTTGTATTTCAGTGGTACTATATAGGCCAGTCTTAAAACAAAGATCATGTTTTCATCTTCTTCCTATTTTTGCAAAGAAATGGAAAGTAAACAAGGGTGTTTCTATAATTGGGCGGGTTTCCCCCTTTCACTTGTCTTATTGTAATACTAACAATACGTTGACAAGAATTCCTAAATTCAAAAATCATACTATTTTATAAGCATGTTTTCTTCATTATAGGGCCAGAGCAGTTGTAGCTTGTTCAGGATGACCATTTTCTACATGTGCTATTACCATAAACCACTTGTTAAAGCAGTGAAACCTGTTTCTAACTTGTGTCTTGTCAATAATACAATGTCATAGTTATATCCTTTTCCATGTGGCCCATGCAAGTTTCTTCCACATCCTTGCTCTGCCTAGTACCAGCTGATCTAAAAAGATCTGGGAAGCTTTCTTAATTCCCTGTTTAGGAAGTGCAGTCAAGTGGACAGCTGTTTTTCTGAGACAAGAGTCAGGCATACTCAGTTTTCTCCCTTTTGTTCTACATTTATTCTGAATACTCATTAAAAAAAACCTTTCAGTTAGTTATATAAAAAACACACCAATACCCAGATTGGCCAGAAATCCCATCCCCACAAATACCGTCAAGAAGGTTTGCAATAATGGAACAGCAGTTGAAAAAAGACCAAAGTATAATCTCTTTTGTATTTAATATTTTCTGCTGTTCCTAAACCCAAGTTATTTATTGTCATGGAAAATATGTTGCTACACTTTTAAATGATTCAAAATTCAAAATCCATATTTTATTTATTTTTGATTTTTAATAAGTACTAAAATAATAGGAATGATGGTCATTCATTATTATATACTAAAGAAGATATATTTTTGGCTGAAAAAACCCCTCACATTAGCTGTTTAATAATATCAAGGCAGTTATTACCTTTGTAGATAGCTTTTCGTTAGTGCATATATTTACATCTGTGAACATTGATTAACTTTAAAAATTGTATTTATGTGAACATAGGTATTGAAGGAAGCCAGGATTTCAGCAATGTTATCAGCTAATTAACCAAGAAAATTAATTTTAAGACTGAATGAATGCTCTTCGGTTTCCTCACTGTATGTCAAATTATTTTATCTAGCTCTGGCTGGTGGCTCAGTGGATAAGGTGCTGGCCTGCTTATCCAAAGGTCACTGGTTCGATTCCCCAGCCAGGGCACATACCCAGGTTGCAAGCCAGGTCTCCAGCCAGGTCCGTAGCTGGAGGCAGGTGAAAGGCAACCATACATTGATGTTTCTCTCCATTTCTTCCCCCCTCCCTGCCCTTCTCTCTAAAGATAATGAATAAAATCTTAAAAATAATTATTTTATTTATCTTGTACAGTTCCTAAGAGGATTTAAACAGTGCTGTATGTAAGGTTTTCAGCATCATGCCTGACATACAAAAATGTGCTAGAAAAATGTTAGTTGATAAAATATATGTTTAAATGTTATTGGATGTAATTAGTTCTTTCATATGGAAAACTACTGTTTCTCTTTTCTTCAATAAAACCTCTCTTTTGACTACCGTTTGTATTGCATAATGTGCATCAATTTGAGATTGAGATATACATTTAATTTCCCCAAAGAACTAATAAAGAAAGAGATAAAAACAGATGAAACAAAATGCAGAAAACATTTCTGGTGCCTCAGTAATCATCAGTAGCCTTGCTATATAGTTCATGACCCATTAGGATTATATTACACAAAGATTGAACCATATGAAATTGCAAATATTTGACAAAATTACAGTTTTATGGGGTTCAACCTAATATTTTGGCTCTAGATACCTTATAAAAAAGACAAGTAATTGTTTTAAAATGACAAGAACTGTCAGTGTGGATAATGGAGTTGATGTTTTCTGGGTTTTTTTTTTTTTTTTTTTTTTTGGGTGAAACTAACATCAAATGAGCACAAGTTGTAGGGAGTATGGTTTTCCTTCAGCATAAAGGGGAAGTTGGAACCGGTAATGGTACTGCTTCTGTTTCTGTGATAGGAATACAATCTTGGAATTAGTCAGGAGACCTGGGTTTACGTAATAAGTTCCCTAGTTCTGCCTCTTAGGGTTGGTTGACCTGTCATTTGTTAAGTTATGTCTTGGCTGGTCAGCAAAGGTTAAGTGTTGACTATTTACTTGGAAATACAAACGATCAGGAGTTTGGCTTGCTTTTAATAGGCTGTGTGTTAATTAACCTACAGTGTGTACTCACCTACCCATTCTTTGTGAATTTGCATTTCTATGCCGACATGGAAATTACATGTTAGTAATATTGCTTAATGTTATGTCTGCCTTCCCAAATTTTAATTCGCTTAAGAATAGTGGTTTGTAATGTCAAAGACTGAGGTGTTTTTTCTAGATATTTTCTGGTCTAGCATAGAATGTGTTTTTTATGGAGCTTCTTTGCTTACCAGTGCCAGCCCAAGGTGGTCCACGCCTGGCCTTCTTTTTAATAGCACATTTTATTTTGCAAACAGCAAAACATTACTTTGCCTCTTACATGGTATCAAAATATGTAAAGCCTGAAAATCAATAAAGAATATGTTATATGTAAGTCTTTGGAATATTACACAAATACATTGAAATCACATGCAAACAACTTTATGGCTGATTCATGTGGCCATGTCATGGTCTTTGAGATCTTTCAAAGCAAATCCAAGGATAATTTATTCTTTGAAGGTAAATTTCATGAATGAAGGGAAAGGTAATAGAATAAGTGTATAGATGTTCCTTCCCTTTACTAATCCTGTTTCCCTTGATCGTGTGGACAATTGCAAGATAGTTTTCCCCTATTCAGCATTTAAAAAATCAGCCAGACTAATCTTGTTCAGATTATTGAATATTTTAGTTAATGGTCATATCACTTTAGCATGTATTTCTTTTTTTTTAGAAAGATAATTCTGAGACTTCTGGCTAATTACCAGAACATAGGGAAGAATTCCTGGTATTCTTGTGGCTGGTTGCAAGGGCTTATTTAGCTTCAGAACGTATATTGTTTTTGAAAAAAAGGCTTGCATTTCCACCTTTCTACTTAGAAATTGTTGGGATCATTAGATTTTTACAGTGACAAGTAAAAATCTCTCATTTTCTTTTTCTTTCTTCTTTCCTTCCTTCTTTCTTTTTAGAATTTTAGCATCTGTGTTTAACAGATATTAGCTTATACTTTTCTTTCTTTGTAGTGTGTTTTAAAAAATTAAATTATTATTGTTGTATTCCAGTTGTTCCATTTCCCCACCACCCCTCTGTTCTCACCTGCCCCACCCACCCCAATTCCTCTCCTATAGTCAATCTCCAGTCTTATAATTTTAATGAGGTTTCAGCTAACTTTTGAGATACAAGTTGGAGAACAACAGAATCAAACTTGAGAGTGAATCGAAGTCCTGTTTGTTATGATAAGCCCCATAGCCAATTTAAACAGTAATTTGGGTTTTCAAGATGCCTGCCTGGGGGAAGTGCCATTTAAAGTTCCATGTACTTTTTTGATCAAACAATCAGCGTGTTGGATATTAGATATCCAACTAATATTACATATTAGTTAGATAGATATTTCAGTTACTTTCTCATAAGAAGTTATTGTATAATGTTTTATTCCTGTCTAGATTTTGGTTCAAATCACAAAAATTGATATATAAAAGTTAATAAAATAATGCATTACCCTCTGCCCTGTAGCACTCAGCTCAGCTCTTCTGAATATGACAAATGTTTTCCAGTGCCACAGTGATGTTGGAATGTGTCTATTGCAGTGCCATAAACCATAGTGGGTCATATAGCTGTGTCTGTCACTAACATGTTCACCTTCCTTAAACTTTCACCTTGTTATTTCTAGAGGTGTCCTATCTCATATCAGCTCTCAAGTAATTCCGTGGATTACGATGGGGTGATCTGTCGCCCTGTTCCTTGCCCGCATGAACTGGTGTTGTCACTGTCGTACGTGAGCTTGCATGTGCGTGTGTGTGGGTGGGCTAGCGCTCCGGAAGGCTCCAGGTTTTCCTGCTATTGCTTCCTCACTTCTGTGGCCCCCAACAGGAAAGACTGCCAGCTGTCACCATGATAATGAGGCCTCTGAGACCCAGGTGCACCATCTGGGGCCCCCAGGGAAGGAGAGCCACATAGTTCTGCGCAGAATGGACAGAAACTGCCTTTCTCCACTCTGTCTGCAGCCTGCCCTGTCCCTGGGTGCAGCAGGTGTCACTGGGTTCATGGCAAGTGTCAGCACATCATGCTGTCCTGGTGTTCCTCTGTGTGCAGGAATTTTGCTCTCAAGCCCTACTTTTTTCCTCTCTGGCTGTGTTGTCATTAGGATGAATTCTTTCCAATTAGGGTTCCCAGTTCCTCATAGAGTTAGATATATAGCTGGCCACTTATCAGTCATGACAAGGTGGTCAGGCATGTGGAAACACTGAGATTTGGAGTAGATTCCAGCCATGACACAATCCTCACTCCTCCTCTTAAGGGATTGATCAGATAAATGGAATGTTATTCCAGGAACAAGAAACAAAAAAGCAAGGCAAGACATTGGGAATTTCATTATTCTTACAGGGGAAAAAACACTCTTGATTTGTTCCTACCTAATATGTATATGAAAGACAGAGGGGCAGTCTGGTTCCATGTTAATAATCTGTTCAAACCTCTGGCATTAGGTGCTGAGCATTGGAACCCCCAGTGGATGTAAGATCATTCCTCTGTGCCTCCCAGACTCAGCCTTTCCAGCAATCAGCTCTACTTTGTTGAGAATTACAAATTAAGACAACAACAACTCACTGTAGTATAATTGAAAGTCATATTTTCATTTTATTGTATCTAAGAAAACCCTGAAACTTTTGAAAAACATTTAAAAAATCACCAAGGGAGTAAAATGGAAGCAATTTTGCCTATATATCTCAAAATATTATATAGAAAAAGCACTCTATTCATATGATTAGTGACTCAATTCCTGTTTGTTGAAATACCTTCAGCTGATATTGCCTAATGGTAACCTTAGATTAAAAAAAAAAAAAAAAATCTGGGCACTGGCTGGTGGCACAGTGGATAAGGTACTGACCTGCGAACTCAAAGGTCGCTGGTTTGATTCCCAGCCAGGGCACATAACCAGGTTCCAAGCCAGGTCTCCAGCCAGGTCTATAGCTAGAGGCAGGTGAAAGGCAACCATACATTGATGTTTCTCTCCCTTTGTTCCCTTCTCCCTGCCCTTCTCTCTAAAAATAATGAATAAAATCTTAAAAACAAACAAACAAACAAACAAAAAACCCAAAATCCCTTATCTATTATCTGGTTCCAGCAGCATCCTGATTTGGCAAGAGTTACTTTCCCATGGGATTATGTTGGTTTGTCTTTTATTTCCTGTGTATTTAAAGAACTCTTAACAAGGACAAGTATGGCATGTGGGGTGACTATTTCTCTTTCAAATAAGGATGGCAATAGCCTCCCTAAAATGAATCAATACTTTCATTTTCATTGACAAGCACATTTAAAATGACAGATAAAATAAAACAGTTATTCTTGAAACATAGAATTTGCCTTTTTTTTTTTTTTTTTTTTTACTTAGTGTTTTCCTAGTTAAGATGGCCTAGAAATGATAATTGAACTAAAATGGAATAGCTAGGGGAGAGACAGTTGTAGAAAACATTCATTCCAGGCCAGGGTTGGGAGTTAAGAGGTAGCACCACTCCCTTCCCTTCGCTTTATCTCCTGCTCTGACTTTGGGGATGAAGGTCTGTTCAGTTTCCATGTGGCAGCCACTTCTTTCCCGTCATCCCAGCTCTGCCTCGCTCCCAGCTGCCCTGGGGCCCTTTCCACTTTTGCTGTGGTTGCCACCTGGAACCCTGGGAACACCCCTGTCCATCGGGCTCTGTCGCTGTGGAGGGCAGTGCCAAGGGCACGTTGGCCTTGCTGAAAGCTTCATTTCCTGCCATGCACTTGTCTGGAGGGAAATGCATGTGTGGTACAATTCTGTTTCATGTTTGTAGTTAATAGGAAGGGATCCCAGTGGGGAAGAAAAACCGTAAAAGTAGTTGCTCCACCTGATAGTTTTATTTATAGCTGGAAGAAAAACACCTCAGAAATGCTTGATCCGTCTGATAGTTTTATAAGCTCAGAGGAAGAAAACTTTCATAAAAGTTAAAACCTTTTGTAAGACACATCATAGTCTTAGTCCCTAGCCCATGTTCATCCTTTTCTTCTTCCCCTAGGAAGAATCATCTCTCTTACTACCTTTTACCACCTCCCACCTCCCCAGTAGGCTTGCTTTAGCTCTCATTGTAGACTGGGTTCCTCAACATGGTGGAAAACATGGTAGATGGCTACTGGAAGATCTTGACTTTCATATTTCATAATTTCTTCCATTGGGGAAACTAAGCTGTGATTATAAAAATATCATCTTTCTTCCAGAGAGAAAGATGATAGCTGTTACCTACATCTGTGCTTTCTCCCAATCTACCTTTCAAATAACACAGAACAACATAGAAATATAGAAGAAAAAAATAGTTTCAAGTGAACTGTAACTAAAAGGAAAAGTCCCCCCTATCTCTCATACTTCTGCCTCAAATCTTTCCTGTGAATGGACAAGAATGGCTATAAAAATGCCATTCTTGAAAAAGAGATGGGAGCCCAAGGTGGATGTGAAATGACTTCCGAAGAGAATGACTGAAAATATTTCCAATTGGACTCACAAGGAAACACCCCACTGTGAGCTGTACACAGAAGGCACACCTGAAACAGAATAATTCAAGAAGATGAGAGGTCCATGGGACAGACTGACCTTGGCCCAACCTGGGTCAGCAGTCCCCTATGGACCACTCACCTGTGGCCAGCAGTGCGGAGTGCCCTGGCTGATGTCCTGTGCCATATGCCCTTCCTTGGCCACTCAGCTCTGCCCAGGGGAGTGGGCTCACTTAGAAGTCTGTAATGTTCCCTGGAACTAAATGTTTACAGCAGCATCTGAAAGAAGGGTTCTGTGGTTAGAAGGAGGCAGAACTACTGGGAGGATGATACCAATATTACAAAAAAAATTTTTCTGCTAATTGATTTTCAGTACTCTCTCTGATTTTCTGATTCTTGCTGAATTGATATGTGTTCATAGGGAATTTGCTGCAGGAGCAATAGCAATGTAGAAAAATAAATGGGTAAGGAGAGAAAGTGTCTAGAATGTGTTCTCCCAGCAGAAAGAGAAACTGCAGGTGCAAACCACTAATGCAGTTTAAAATTTTACATGTTCTGAGCCTTGGCTGGTAGCTCAGTGGGTTGGCATTGGCCTGCAAACCCAAAGGTCACTGGTTCAATCCCCAGTCAAGGCACATAACCAGGTTGCAAGCTAGGTCTTCAGCCAGGTCCGTAGCTGGAGGCAGCTGAAAGGCAACCATACATTGATGTTTCTTTCCCTTTCTTCCTCCCTCCCTGCCCTTCTCTCTAAAAGTAATGAATAAAAAATCTTAAAATTTTTCTTTTATATGTTCTGGGCACCCTGTTAAAAACACAAAGACAGAGGTGACAACAATTATAATAACACATTTTATGTAGTCCAGTTCATGAAAAAACATGATCATTTCAATGTGTAATGAATGTGGAAGGTATTGAACTATTTTCCACTTTTTTTTTTTTTCCTGTCTGCTTCAATATCCGGTGTGTGTTTATCCTCAGCCTGTCTCAGGGCAGCCTGACCTCATCTCGAGGGGTCAGCAGCATCGAAGAGTTCAGGTCCAGAGAAGGAGATAGTCACTAGTCATCTGAGTGTAGTGAATGGAAAGGAATACTTGAACCCTCAAGGGTATTTATAGATGAGGCACTACATTTATACTTTTTGGCTCAGGCAAAGCATGCCCTACACCATGCTTTTATTTTATGTTTTTATATGCTAGCGATAGCTATTTTACTTTGGACCATAATTACAGCTTGGCTGAGAGCCAAATATGATGGCTTCTTTTTTCTAATGCTGCAATAAATTCACCACAACTGGGATGGTGTTGAAAAGGGTTCGTCCCTCACTTCCTGGAGGTCTCTACTTAACTGTCCACATTGCATGTGCCTCTTCTGATTTTGGAGACAAAACAGCAATCTCTGCCATTTCCCCCCACCCCTCTGACAATTTCTTCCCTCTGACAATTCCTTTGTCCTTTATATTGCTTTAGTTTTCTCTCTAATTCTTTTTACATCTGATGTATAAAATACGAGTTCTGTCCCAAAAGTATCAGCTGTACAAACTGTTTTAATTATATCGGCATTGGTTCCATATTTCAGGGCAGACCTCGTATACTTTTCTATGATTTAAAAACATTGCCACGTTTACATAGGAGCATGGAAGCCTAAAACACCTTAGGAAACACAAGGTAGTTGGGAGGTGGAGACAGATGAGCTATTTTAAGCAAGGTGTTAAAGACACTGATTGTGTGACATCCTGTGGGGTAGGCAGCTGGAAGAGTCCATAAATAAATAAATAAAAATCTTAAGTTACTGAAGGTTCACCTCTTCAATTCTTTGATAGAAAAATACAGATAACTCCTGAAGCTGTGAACTCGAAAACGCTGCCTGGAAGAAACAGGGGCAGTCAGTGGGATGGCCTCTCAGACCACCCGGGGGCTTCCTGGTCACTGGTCAGAGAACATCAGCCACCAGAAGAGTGGGCTCTGGTTCCCTTGTCACAGTTTACACTGCTCTGCGGAGACTCTAGCTGACACTCCAGGGAGCCTCCTCTTCCTTAGACGTTGCATTTAGAAGCTGAGGGAGAGCGAAGTCACCTTGGTTCTAACCTTGTCATTTTCCAGGGGAGTGAATGGAGGTCCAGAGAAGGTTGCTGGCTTTTCCCCTGGATGTTGTGTCATGGTCTTTCTGAACTGTTTTCACTCTTAGCTCTTCTGGAATTAGGTATGTGGTGTCTCCCCCTCCTCTCCCACACCCCCATCACACCCACACGCTCTCTTGCTTTCCAGACACCAACAAGGTGTACATTTTATCCAGCCCCGGTGCTAAGCCGCTAGAGTCCGTGCAGCCGCCACAAGGTTCAGGGCTCAGTTTCAGGAGACCGTTCCCACTTCAGAAGACAATCCCGAGGACTGGATGCTCAGGGTAGCCACCTTTCTGTCCCACTTGGCTGCGAAGTCTAGTTTTCACAGCCCCCTCCTGAGTTCGCTACTCGGCTGGCAGGACTCAGGGAATTCAGGGCAACACTTCCTCTCCTAGTGCCAGTTTGTTCTCACGGAGGCTCCTTAGGGTACAAAGGAGCAGCCAGGGAGAAGTGCACCACATGAGGGCTGGCAGTGTCCTGTCTCTGTGGAGTCAGGGCGTGCCACCCTCTTGATGTGCCACTAAGGGCTGTTATATGTATTTAGAAGGCTTTGTTATATAGGCAGGATTGATTAGGAACTCAATCCCCAGCCCCTTGCCCCTCCCTGGAGGTTGGGGTGGGGCTGAACCTTTGTTCCTCATCCAGGTTTGGCCTTTCTGTCCACCAGCCTCAACCTGAAGCCATCTAAGGGCCTACCAAGGTCACCTCGTCAGTACCAGGAAATGCTCCTTCCAAAGGGCCAAGTGAAAGGCCTCTCACCCAGATAAAAAATTCAGGCCCTAGAGCCCCCAAATAATTGTCATTGCTGCCTGGGGAAAGCAGATTTACCACTGGTTGGAAGAATCACACAAGAGGTGAAATTCTCAACTCTGAATTCAGTGTTCTGTCACTTAGCTCCTTGTTTATCAACAGCGCTGTGCAAGTAGCAGTATCAGAAATGTGTTCAATCTGTATTCATTACATTCACCCATGAAAAAAGATACTGAGAAAAATTGTGATCTATTTTGATGCTGAATACTTTCCTTAATTATATTAGAAAAAATTATAAGCCATACATTAGCATTATGCAAGTCTTTTTTCTTTTTCTTTTTAATTTAATTTTATTGTTGTTGTATCACATCCATCCCCTTTTTGCTCCTCTCTGTCCCCCTCTGCAAGTCTTTTTCTTTAAGATTTAAAAATCAAGGTTAAAATTGTTTTAATCATTTTCCTACGTGCAGTTGACATTTTGGGTGGCTATCCTGGGCTGAAGTAAGTGGAATTAACTTCGGTAGGTTTCTTACAACTTCAGCTGCCAACTGCCCCTAGTTTGAAGAAAAAGAAAAAGATGCAGTTATTTTACAGGAAATATTGTACAGGACTGTGGTTTATGTATAGGAAATGCCCACCAAGACACGAAAGTACTATTAGTACTTTATTTTTTTCATTTTTTTTTTTTATTGTTGTTGTATTACATCCATCGCCTTTTTGCTCCCCTCCGTCCCCCTCCCCACCCACCCATCCCCCCCAAAGTCAACCCCACCTGTTGTCCACTATTAGTACTTAATGGTGTACTTGGTGCTTGAAGTAAAAATGAGTTGATAGAAGTAAATCTTACTCTTAGATTTGATATTCAGAATTAATTCTAGCACACTTAGTGCCGGGTGTGGTAGTGACTTTGGGTTCTCTATGGCTGGCTAACAGAATGGAGTCAGGAGAGGAACCCACAGAGGGCTATATAAATAGTGGGAATAGAGGGGTGAGGGACGTCTCTTTCACCACACAAGGAGCCAACCTAGGTTTAAAACACAAGTGGTGTGGTAAGCAGGACTGTCATCCTGTGTCTTTACTCCGAAGGAGTAGATTTGTAATTGTCCTAGAGGAATTCTTTCCACAAGTCATTTAGTCTGTGTGACTCACGCTTCTCGTGCCATTGGCTCAGCATGGCAGATGGCTCAGGGCTGGGTAATGGGGTCGGGGGAGGGAACAGAGTGCCTACTGCTCCAGCGTCTAGATGGGTGATGTGAGAATTTGCTTGCTAGGATTCTCAGTTTGGACACAGCTGTGTAAAGGGGGCTGAAGGGAACTCTGGGCTTTGCTAGCCCAGACCTCTCACTTTGCCGGCACCTCCCAGAGAGGGTGTTATGCCCTATTTTCATGGGGCTTACGGTAGCAGGCAGGGCCATGGCCTCCAAGCCCTCATTCTTGGAAACCAAAGGTGGTACCTTGAGGGTTCACAGATGTGGCCAGTGAAGGACTTTAAGATGGAGACATTATTTCAGATTATCTTGGGTGGATAGGTGGGGAATATAATCACATGGATCCTTAAAATCAAAGAACCTCTCCCATCCTGGTCGGAGAGATGCAACCTTGCTGGCCTTGAGGAGGAGGAAGGAAACCTCAGCCCAGGAATGTGGGCAGCGCCTGCAGCTGGACAGGACGAGGAAGTGGCTGCTCCCCTAGATCCCCAGACGGGACCTCGGCCCCGCTGCACCTTGAGACCTGCGTTGAATTTCTGACCTCTAAAAATGTCAGGCCATACGTTTGGGTGGTTTTAAGGGGTTAGGTTGGTGGCAATTTGTTGTAAGAATCATAGAAAACTAACACACTCACCCGGTTAGGGATAAAACCAGGTGTAGACCCCAGACTGTCTGCCTTATATCCAACACCATTTCTCGGTACTAAGTGTAAGTGCCCGTGATAGCAAATCATGTATACACAAAAGGTAGAAAGCACCCTCCTCTTCCTCTGTGAGCTGTAACTAGGAGTAGGATGGGGCTTCTCAGAAAGTACCTGTGGACTCATCCAAGCACCGGGTCAAATATAACAGCAAGAACATAGCCTTTAGAAAACCTAATCCAGGGACCTCAAATAGGTGTCATCTCACGTGCGAAATCTGATCTGTTGGTCACCGCTCTTTGGGACACAGTTGAAAAGAATTCTGGGGCTCTATCTTTGATCAAGTAAAGGAAGAATGATTTGATCAGGACCAATTGGGGCTGATGGTGCACTGTTCATCATACTTCCTGGAGATTTCTCTCCCGATAGCAATCAATCATTTAATCATTATTTTTGGGGTGTAGTTTTGAAGTTCAACTCCATGAAGTGTATCCCACTCTCATTTCTTGGTTGTGTTGAGATAGGGGCATAGACCCCAATTAGAGTGATGCCCATCACAGGTCGGTTCTGTAAACTCAGACCCGGGGATGAGAGGGCTTGAAAGAAGACAGGATAAGTAAGTGAAATAGTAGTGCTTGTCATTCCTAAGCAGTTCTTTCATTTACCTGTGTCCGGCTGGTTGCTTGGGGGGTCTTGCCTGGACACCATCACAGGTGATCCAGAGTAGAAAAAGCTAGATCAAACTAACAATGTATTTATATTCAAATATTGGAGAGATGACAAGAAATATAGGAAAGGTTAACTATGAGAAGTTATTATATTAAGTTTTAGGTCATTAACAGTAATTTTAATTAAAGATTTTTCTAAGATTTGTAGAGCAAACGGTCATTACAATGAAAACATTTTTAACACAAAAAAACTAGGAAAAAATGATAAATTTAGTGCTTACACACAGTTGTAATCTGCTTTAAAAGCTATAAACTTGGACTGGCATTATGCCCTTTAGTTTCCATTTGTTTCTTTTCTTGTATTAATATTGGTTTCAGGTCCTGTCAGGGCGATCGGTTTGATTAATGCAGACACGCTCTCAAAGACCTCACCTTCCCAGCCTCTGTGACCAGGCTTTTTCCGGGGCACTTTGGCTGTAATGATGAGTTGACGTGTCTGTTGAGTGTCACAAAACTCAACTGGCTGGAAAAGTCCTGGTTTCTTGCTAAGGCTGCACAAGCTTCTCCCTGAGAGTCTTCGCAGAACGTCCATCAGCCAGCTGTTTGCACAGCTGCAAGTCACTGGAGAAGCAACAAAAAATGGCCTTCCATCGTGGGCAGCATGTTCAGTTTTCCCAAACCCTCCCGCATAGAATTGCATTGACCCCCATGGTGAATGATTGGACTGAACACGTACTTCTTATTATCGCTGTTTACAAATAAAACTCAGAAGGGTTGATGACTTTCTAAGGCTAGTGAACAGCGGGATAAAGGGAAACAAATATTTATTTTTAACCACACGCATTACAACATTTGAAAATATTAACATTCGAACGAATGAAATGCCTTCAGTGAAATCTGCTGACCAGAGCAGTAATAAGGCAAACATTTACAATGGGAGAGCTTGTTACCATCAGTGCCACATTTCGTAAAGAGGTATTTCCATCTGTCATTGTTGTTGGAGGTAGAAAGATGATGAGAAATGATTCCACTCCTTTAGTTTGCCCACTATCACCTGGTTGGGCAGGTATGGACATAGCTTTCAGCCTTGGAGGGCAACGTTGATACGTGTCCTGAGAAATGCGGAGGTAACCTCAGTCCCAAGAGTGAGGGTCCGCTTGGGCCAGAACAGGGAGAGAGATTCAGGTAGCAGGTGACATTTAAGTGAGCTTTGAAAGGTAACTGAGACTTACATTGGCATTTAGTGAGAAGCTAGTTTATTTTGATGTGAAATAAGAGACTTCTATTTGGGCAGAGGCATTGAGGTAGGAAAGGTTGAAGTGTTTGTGGGTAGGACAGTAGGCCAATTTGACAGAGTGAGAAGATTTCTGTACAAGAGGAGTTATAATTATCCACATGAGCATGAAAATGTACTTGATTGATCTCTAACATGAGTCCTTCTACCTGCCCTCCCTTAAGCTAGCAAGGAGGGACAGGCTGTAGTTTTTTTCCGACTAGGGTATTGCCTTTGAAATTAATCGTAATATTTGGTAACAGGTAATTATACATGCTCTTATTTATATCTGTTATGGTGTTGTTGTTCCTCCCCCATTTCCATCATTTGAACATTTATATATTTCTCCTAAGGTGTCTGAAAACACTTTGTTTTCAGAACTTTTTCTTCTAAGGATAGTAATACGAAAGGTTATTTTAGGGAACATGAATGCTAAGATTAGGAATACTTCTATTATGTTTTTACCCACGGTCCGTGCAAAGTAGAAGTTGCCTCCTCCTTTTGTATTTCTCCAGAACAGCATCGTGAGTCAAAGAGGCAACTTTCAGCACATGATTTAGATAAGGCAGTGGATTTATACTGCCTTTAAAAAATATATATTTTATTTATTATTTTTTAGAGATAGGGGAAGGGAGAGAGGCAGAGAGGGAGAGAGACATCAATGTATGGTTGCCTTCACCTGCCTCCAGCTACAAACCTGGCTGGGGACCTGGCTTGCAACCTGCTTATGTGCCCTGGCTGGGGAATTGAACCAGTGACCTTTGGCTTTGCAGGCTGGCACCTTGTCCACTGTGCCACCAGTCAGGGCTTCTGCCTCTTTTTTTAAAAGTCATCTAAGCTATCAGGAAGTTTGCATTGTTCTTTTTGTTTATTAGAATTAATGAACACTTGCCTTTGATTGTAAATTAAAAAGGGATAGACTCTGATGTTCTCTTCTAAGTATATTGGATTGGAAAGATTTTTGAGAATTAGTTTTCAGAGAAATGAAAGCCATACATTTTTGACTGGCAACCCCAGGCTTGAGAAAAGGACAGGGCAGGTATTCTCACATTTGTCATAGGGTTTAATCCTATGGTCACCATATTTCCATGCTGGTAACAGTTAGGAGAAAGTACTTGGGCAGTGCAGATAATTTTGAAGGCCCTACCAAAAGCTACATAGCAAATCCCCCTACCCTCATTTTGTTTTCCACTTAAAACTTAAAAGTGATGTAGTCCCATACTCTGACAAATGGAATTTGAGGCATCCATATTTTTATCACTACGATTTAAGACATGAACATTTTGTGATATTTGTTTTATATCATTTTCTTTTTTTTTTGTATAAAAACTATTTGCATGCTGCTAAAGCTTTTATGCTGCTCAAAATTTTAATTCTCTCTATCCCCAGAGTTGAATATCTGTGGACATATTTTCAATTTGTGTGATACCAAAAGAAGAAATAGTTCCCATTTGTTAGAAGTTGTTAGCAATACATTTTGAAGGAGACAGAAATTTAAGTTGTTAAAGACAAATTCTTAGGGGGGAGGCAGAGGCAAAGAAGGGGAGCAGCTTAGACAAGAACCTGGTATAAAGGAACCATGGACATGGACAACAGGTGGGATTGACTTTGAGGGGAAAGGGTGGGTGGGGAGGGGGACAGAGGGGAACAAAAAAGGGATGGATATAATACAACAACAAAATTAAAAAAAAATAAAAAAAATAAAATGGATGCTTTGTAATATATTCAGACCAAAAAAAAAAGAAAAGATAAATTCTTTCATTTCTTTGATGAAATATGTTTTGCTATTTCAACTAGAGCCCCTTATCAACAGTTTGGAAAGTTTTCATAACCTACTTTTGAGTGAAAAACAGAGATTATTAATATTTAAAATGAGAAGCAGAAAAACAACCTACACAGTCAAATTCTTTTGAACAATTCTAGCATCATAAATTTTTTTTTAACTTTATTGTTGTTGTATTACATCTATCCCCTTTTTGCTCCCCTCTGTCCCCCTCCCCACAACATCATAAAATTTAACCCAACAGAATTCCCTATATATTTTGACTAGATTCATATTTTTTGGAAAAGTCAGGCACTTGAATGAAGGTCTATAGAATAAAGTCCTTTTTATTTTTGTCCAGAATGATGCAAATAAAATGGCAAGAGTGAGGGATCAAGACAGAGACTGAATAACCAGTAGCCTAGGGGCCTGGTTTCATGGGGCCTTAGCCTGCCTTCACCTGTGTGATTATTCTGTACTTTTATTACTTATTATTATACTCATAAATGTTATTTACACTGTTTGTGTCATTTAAATACAGGTATCATTTACAGAAATGACACAATTCAGTTTATCTTGTTTAAAGAATATTTTTGAGGTGAATTTCTGAGGTATATATAGCTGTAGTTCATTAGTTTCCACTGTTCTAGATAATGCCAATATGAAATATATCCCTTCCTTCCTTCCTTCCTTCTTTCCTTCCTTCTTTCCTCCCTCCCTCCTTCCCTCCCATCCTTCCTCTCTCCCTTCCTTCTTTTCTTCCTTTCTTCTTTTCAAGGAAGCAAATACACTTGAGTCGATGGGATTCCTAAGTAGTTGTCATCGGAATCATGATCAGAACTTCATGGTAAAAGACTCTCTGGATGTGTTTCCACAGAGGTTAATTGAGGAGACTACATCCGAGTTCTAGAGGCTCCTGCTTGATTGGTGTGGGCCCAGGGAGGCTCTGAGATGAAACACAGAAGCTGGTCTCCTTTCCAGGGAAGACGTGCCTTTGGATAGTCTGGGAGCTGCTGACTCATTGCAGCCTTAGGACCAGCCCTCCCCACTCCCAAGCTGGCCCCACTCCCCTCCGCCTTACACTTGGTCCAGCTCTAAAAGTTTCACGATCATTCTCCATTTTACCCTTTTCTGTACTTTCTAAATGATCTGCAGTGAGAATGGGTTACTTTGAAAACTTGAGCTGCCAGATTCAAGTTCTTAGGAGTCACAGCAGGCAAAAGTAATTGGGTCAAGAGAAAAAGCTGTAAGTGTGAATACCAAAGAGCAGCTGGAGGCTGGTCCATCTGGTCCTGGAGCGAAGTTTCTCTGTGACTGAGAGAGAAATGCTAGGCACTTGGCAGAATCAGGAGGAGAGATGAGATTTTCAACCCGGATCAGGACAGGATTGTGAAACCGAAGGGCTACATGGGGCTGGTATAAATCAGTGAAGACACTGACAGTTAAATAATGGACCACCACCATGTACTTGACACTAGATGGGGGCTTCAGCCCAGGGCCGTCTTACTTAATCCCAGCGACCACTTTATGGAACTGATGGGGTGATTTCAATTTCATATGAGTAAACAGGCTCAGGGATGGGACGTCAACATGCTCAAAGTCATGCCAGCACTGAATTTTCAAATCATTATTCAGTGTAGGCTCATCAGATTCTAAAGCCCAAGTTCTTTTTGTTAGTATGTCCTATCGCCCCTCTGTTAGGCCGTTAAATAAGTGCCTGTGTGCGCCATGGAAGTGCCTTGATTACAGACAGTTCTTTCCCAACACTTTTTTTTTTTTAGGAAAAAATAATTTTTTCCATTACAGTTTACATTCAATATTATTTTGTATTAGTTTTAGGTGTGTAGTGTAGTCGTTAGACAGTTATATACTGGACCAAGTGTTCCCCCTGGTATTTCCAATACCACCTGGCACTGTACATAGTATTACAATGTTATTGACTCTATTCCTTGTGGTGAATTGTATGTGCTCATGACTATTTTGTGACTATCAATTTGTACTTAAAAAAAATTTTTTTTAACTTTTTTTGATTTATTATTTCCAGAGAGAGGGGAAGGAAGAGAAGTAGAGAGGGAGAGGAACACCAATGTATGGTTGCCTTTCACCTGCTTCCAGCCACGGACCTGGCTGGAGACCTGGCTTGCAATCTGGTTGTGTGCCCTGGCTGGGAATTGAACCAGTGACCTTTGGGTTCGCAGGCTGGCGCCTTATCAACTGTGCCACTAGCCAGGGCCGCCCATCTTCTTAAAAGAAGCACTTGGTGACTGTCTCACGAGTTACTTTCATTAGCATGTCTGTCCCTCAGTGTGTGCAGGTGGAAGCCGCAGAACTAGATGCTGGCTGATCTGAACGGAAAGGCAGCACCTCAGCACAGGGAGTGGCTCATGCAACACCTCCGGGGGTTTGGGGGGCACCTCGGAAGCAGGCAGCCAGGACTGTGCTAAAAATCCCACTGTTGAGCTTGTGGTGAGACTTAGCTGGGGGTGCTGTCCTTGTCTCTTGGCCTTTTGTCCTGAAATCCAGCTGCTGCCAGAACCCTGACTTAGGTGCCGCCATCAGCTGCCGTGACAGTGGGTCTGCTGCATGCTGTGCCGTCTGTTTCCCTGTCCTGACATCCAAGCTAAAGTCAGGGCTGGTGTCTCTGATGGGCAGAATACAGGTCATGTGCCCACACCCTGGCTGGAGTAGAGGCTGGGATGTGAGTAGGGGACATTTTTAGTTTTAGAGTAGGAGGTGAGCTCTTTCTCCCAAGATGGGGGTCTTCTCCCAACACGAGCGGATGGTTCAGACACATAGACTGATGGTTCAGACACATGCCAAAGACAATGGCAGACACTAGCATCCAGCCACATGTAGATTATTCAGTGGTACCTCGGTACTTGTCGTTAATTCATTCCTGAACTCCTGACCGGTGCTGCAAACGACCAGTACCCAACCATGAAGCATCTTCTCTTGTGGGGTGGTGTGACGCGTACAGGCTCTAGCAGGTGAGATGAGTCCTGAATAAGCTCTGAGCACTGAAACATTTTTTTACATCAAAATTTGATGAGTACAGGGTTTGGGGGGTTCTGAGGCCAACGAAGACTGAGGTGGGACTGTAATTCTTCTTTTAGAAGGTGGAATTTCTTCTCTGTTTTATAATAAGAAAACTGAGATGGAATTTTTCATTCCCTTGGGTTAGGCACTTTGGCATTCTGTCTCATTCACCTTCTGGAATCAATTAGCACCAAGTCCTACCGATGCTTGTAAATCAGGCTCAGGCTGTCCCTGGATGCTCTCTTGCTGGGGCCATAACATTTCTTCCCTTTGTCTCTCCAGCACCAGCTTGCTCCCTGTCACCTTGGCTCCATCCTGTTAACTATGGCCAGGATACTTTTCCATGAATACTGTTTCTATTGTGCCTCTATGTTGCTCTGAATTATTGGGGTTCATCATTGGCTGCTACAGAAGTCAATGACGTTTAAAAAATGATGCGCTACTCTGAGTTGTTTCTGGTTTGGGTCCTATTAGTGACTGATGAGAAAGTGTGTGGAGGGGGAACTGTCTTCTTTCTTATACTGTCTCCTGCCTGGACTGTGATTCCTGTTCTTTAACGTTTGAATTCTCTCTTTTCTTGAGTGTAATTCGTCTCACCTTTTCCATGTAGGAAATTCCCTAGGGATTCAGTTCTTATCTCCTCCCTGCTTCCACAAGCCCTTCAAGAGAGAAACCATGACATTGACTTACGTTTGTCTTATTCATGGGGTTGGATGCACAGCAGGTTCTTGGTCGATGATTAATTGAATGGGAAATAGATCACCTGATATGTAGATTTCTAGTTAGTTCTGTATTTTTAAATGGTATTGGAAGGAAAGAACCTAACTTAACATTTTTGATCAGCCCCTGCTTGGGCTTCTGAGCTCCATGTTCATTATTCACCATATGGAATTTAATGTTGTTGAGTACATTAAAAATGGCCCCATGCCGTCCTGGCTGGTGTGGCTCAGGTGGTTGGAGTGTCATCTGGTAAAACAAAAAGTCACAGGTTTGATTCCCCGTCGGGAAGCATGCCTAGATTTTGAGTTGGGGCACAAGTAAGGGGCAAGTGATCTAACTTCTCTTTCTCCCTCTTTTTCCCTTTCTGTAAAATCAATGAGCATGTCTCTGGGTGAGGGAAAAAAAAGATTTGTCCCTTACACATGGCCGGGACCCCAGCTATTCACACATGATATTGGCCAGAGGCATACTGTTAACTTCCTCTGTCCCTGCTCTTTGGAAACCAGTGTAAGAAATAAGGAAAAAGCCCAACAGTTCCCAGGTTTCTTTAAGTCATAAAAAGGAGCACACACAGGAGACACATAGGACTTAGGCCATTTTTTTCTAGCATTTTTCGTTGGGTCTATAACAGGGGTTCCTGCTGTTTGTATTTGTCGAACAGCTCTCTGTTGAGATGGTTGCTCATTGTGCATGGCTCTTGTCTGCGCTTATGAGTGTCACAGAAGCATCTGACAGCAGTGCCATTTAACCTGTTCAGCTGTTGTCTTGTACTACCTGCAAGTCAGGACGAGCGGAGCTGGCCTTCCTCTAAACTTTTGTTAATGACATTATTTTCATGTTTCCTTGTAGAGGGTGTATATTCTAAGAAAAATGTTATTTTGTTTAATTTTATGCTGGCATCATGGCAGCCACTATTACTTGGTCCAGTTTGGGAAAAGGTAGGATTCCTAAAGTGTCAAGTTTTTGGGGGCAGAGCAGCCTGGTCAGTTCTTCCACACACGGACTATGGTATGTGATTATGACTTCGGTGGCAACCTGAACTATTTTAAAACAAAACAAAAAATTTCATCCCCTATTATCTAATCTGTGAAATATTCTTGTGACATAGAAATCCCTTTCTGTAGTCCCAAGTCTCAAGGTGCCCTGCTGTTCATAGATAGCAATTTATGTCGCTTCTCCTTGGCTTTGTCCTTTCCTTTTCCATTTTCCTTTGTGCTACTTGCCAGTTTTCACGTTGATTTGTAACAGTTACTTGAATATGAAAAGCATGAACCCTTCTATGAGAGGCTTTCCCAAAATGCCATCCTATTTTTAAATCAAATATCAGCCGACCTCTTGTTTTGTGCAGGGTGGTCAGCAGCACCCCCCACCCTCCCACAGGGCTGATGGTCATGCTCCCCTTTCCCTTGTCCCTTGTTATCAGGAGCCCAAAGTGGAGGATGAGCTGGGGATGCCCATCAATAAGGGGCCTGCTTCAGGCTATTCATTCCTCTTCTAAACAGGTCAAGAATGAGGGAGACCTTGTAGTCTTGAGAGTGGACTACGGTGTAAGATGGTAAAGGAAACCCAGACTTGTCCATTTTATCTTCTTGTCGTCTCTGTGTCACCTTCAGGGTCCATCTCAGAAGGAAGTGAAGTTGTCTGTTAATTTGGAACGCTTTCGTGAGCAAGGAAAGGGCTTGTCAAAGCCGAACTGACACATGTTCCTGAAAGGAAGAGACCTTATTTGAGAATCCTGTCTCTTACTCTCTTCTTTCCTGGGTCCCGAAATGGCTTTTGAACATTTTACGTGATTTTCTTTCATTTTCTTTGGATTTCCTTTCCTCTTGGTGGCTGTCCCTACTGCCTTCGCCTCACTGTCACCTTCCTTCCTTGGCCTCTGGTCCTCTTGCCCGATATTCCTGTTATTCACTGTTCTTCACTAGGGGGTAATCTCAGGACATCCTGGATGGGTGGAAAAAATGTGTTTGGAGCCTTGCTGTGACATCATCACTTATTTGCTGGTGATGTTTGGCTAGAAAGACAAGATTGTGCACTGAGTGGAAAAACACCCCATAGTTTTTTACTCACCGAAAAAGCCCAAATCATTAAAATTTTTTTTTCTAATCTTGTCACAGGATGATCAAAGCAACATTCAACTGAGACTATAGTTTATGCATGTTCTCGACATTAAAAGTGTCCTGGAGTTCTGCCCCCTTAAAAACAGCCCTTGTAATTTCTTTAGTTGTAGATGAAAAGAGAGTGTGGGAAACAGAAGGGCTGGCTGGGAGCCTGACCTGCTTGGTTCCCTGGGTGAAGACCTTCACTCTTCTGGGTCTGAGAAGAACACAGACATCCTTACCACCTCTTTCTGGGTGTTTCTCTTCTGTCCTCCCCACCCAGTGGTCTTCTGAGGCCCCTCAGGTGCAGGGAGTGTGCTGATGCAGAGGTGTGAACTCCCAACCAGGGCAGCGGTGGCCGAGGGACAGCCACGTCGCTGTCATGGCTCCCTGACTCCCGGAAGCTGGAGCTCAGGATCTGTTTGAGAGCCACAGTCCAGACAGCTCTGCTTGGAACCTGAGAGCCTCTAGGCTTGGCCCTGTTGGTTGCAATTTATCAACTTTCCCTCATGTGGTCAGTTGTTTATTGAGAAGGGGAGAAAGTATTACAGGAAATGTGGCCTTTATAAAAGTACAAACTTCTGCAAATATTTCGTCATTGAAAATGTGTTGTTTTTATTACAACATGTCATTTTCCAGCACCAGTCAATGCAGCTGTAGCCGGAATAGTCTTTCAACCTGTCTAGCAGTGTCTCTCTGGGAAATTCCCATCATTACAAGTTTCACACGTGATTTTCTTCACTCATATACAAAAAGAAACAGAGCGTTTTGGACATTCTTTCTGTGATGCTCAAATTCAGACTGTTTGGGATATTTGAGTGCAAATTTGGTATTCTGAGGTATGTGACGAAATGAGATTTGTCTCCAAAAATGGATTGTAACCCACACTGATTGTATAAGCTCGTGACACTGTAGATTGAGTTTCCTGTTATTGGTTTGGAATGTTTACAGATTTCTCCTTATTTTCAATGCATTTTGAATGTATGTTTCTGGTCCCTTTTGGAATTTATAGGTTGCTTTATTCTTCCTACTATTTAGAATGGGTCTTGCACATTGCATGGGCTAATACGTGAGTTGACTTGACTGTATAAATTAGAGGTGTTAGTAAGAACCCCAGAATCTGGATGTCAAGTTGAGTGCCCAAGGGCCACATACCTAGTGCTGACCTAGCAATGCTCTTTTCTCCCCGGAAATGTGATCTCCCCCAACACATGTGTGAAATATTTTATCCACTTGATGCTCTTCTTTTCATTGGGAGCTAAGTCATGTTGATTTCCCAGAGTCTTGAACGAGGGCTTATTATAGTAACCTCAACACATTGCCAAATGGAGTGGACAAAGGAAACCTTCAGGAAATCATACTAAGAAAGGAACTGTAAGATTTTACTTATGTTTTCAGTTGCCAAGAATAACACAAGAATTGCTTTCAGGGGGAGAAAAACCCTTCATAAGGATCAGAGGCACAGTTTGGTCAGCTAACAGCCCCTTTTCTTCTGGGCAGGTTTCTTGCAGCCTTGGGAGCCATTTGCTATAGCTTATTTGTAGGGAAATTCTATAAAAGAGAATTTTCCACAGTTTAGCGGTATACATGGGAACTTTAAAAAGTTTCCCACATGGGAACTTTAAAAAGTTTCCTTACCCTGTGGTCCAGAAACTTCACTGTTAGGACCTTACCATCAGGAAATAAATAGACACCCAGGCAAATATTTATTTATCTAGCCATTTATTTGTTTCTCTATTTACTTGTTGGTAGTTATTTGGGTTGCTATCCCCTTTTAGTCATTGTGGGTAGTTCTGCTATGAACATGTGTGTGCAAGTATTTGAGTATCTGTTTTCAGTTCCTTTAGTACATACGTACATAGCAGGGAAATTGCTGGGTTGTATGGGAATTCTGTATAACTTTCTGAGGAACTGCCAACTGCTTTCCACAGTAGCTGCACCAGTTTACATTCCCAGCAGCCATATACATAAAGAGGTTCCAGTATTGCTACATCCTTGCCAGTTCCTATTTAAAAAAAATTATAGCCATCCTAAAGGGTGTGAAGTATCTCATTGCGGCTTTGATTTCATTTCTGTGATGGGTAAAGGGGTGGAGTACTTTGCACATGCTTATTGGCCATTTGTACATCTTCTTTGAAGAAATGCCTATTTAAGTCCCTTTGGCCATTTCTTAATTGGGTGGCTTATCTTCTTCTTGTTGAGTTGTAAGGGTCCTTTGTATATTCTGGAGGGTAGGCCCTTCTCAAACGCATCATTTGCAGATATTTCCCTCCCATCTCCCATCCCATACATTTTTTCACTCTATTTATAGTGTCATTTTCTGCACAAAAATTGATTTGATTCATTATTTTTTAGAGAGAGGGGAAAGGAGGGAGGAAGAAAGGGAGGGAAACAGCAATAAGGTTGCCTTTCACCTGCCTCCAGCTATGGACCTGGCTGGAGACCTGGCTTGCAACCTGGTTATGTGCCCTGACTGGGAATCGAACCAGCGACCTTTGGGTTCAAAGGCTGCTGCTCAATCTACCAAGCCACACTAGCAAGACAATGCACAAAAGTTTTTAAATGACAAAGTTCAGTTCATTTTTTCTTTTGTTGCTCGTGTGTGTGTGTGATATCTAATTGACAAATTACAGGTAATAAATTACCCATATGTTTTCTTTTAAAAATTTCTTGGTGTTAGCTCTTCTATTTAAGCCCTCAATCCACTTTGAGTTCACTTTTGTATGTGTTTTGAGGGAAGGGTCCAGTGTCATTCTTTGACATGTAGATGTCCAGTTTTCCCAGCACAATTTATCCAAGAGAATATTCCTTCCCCGTTGAATGGCCTTGGCACCCTTGTTGAAAATCAATTCGTTACGTTTGTAAAGGTTTATTTTGAACCTTTGTTTATTCTTATGCCATGGCCACAGTTTTGATTACTAATATTTTGTAATAAGATTTGAAATCAGGAGTATGTGTCCTCAAATTTGTTCTTTTTCAAGATTGTTTGGCTGGTTGGGGTCCCATGATTTCCATAGGAATCTGTGGTTCAGATTTTTTATTTAAAAAAAAAATTTCAGCCCTGGCTGGTGTGGCTCAGTGGATTGAGCACCAGCCTGTGAACCCAAAGGTCTCTGGTTCAATTCCCAGTCAGGGCCTATACCCAGGTTGCAAGCCAGGTCTCCAGCCAGGTCTGTAGCTAGAGGCAGGTGAAAGGCAACCATACATTGATGTTTCCCTCCCTTTCTTCCTCCCTCCCTCCCTTCCCTTCTCTCTAAAATTAACGAATAAAATCTTTAAATTTTTTTCACTCTTTACACCTTTTTCCTGCCAACTCTGGAAAGACTGCTTGTCAGTGGTTTAACGGGGTATCCAGGGTAGCAAGCATTCCCCACCCCACTTCCACCCTCTCCAAAGCCTGCTCCACACTCCCACATGGGCAGATATTTAGACACAAAGTAATTTTTGTCACTGTAATTGTGAGAAGTTGGGGAAAACCTCATGTATGGAACAATAGGGCATTGATTAAATTGTTATAGCCTCTTGCTCTGCAGAGTATTGTGAGATTGAAAATGTAGCTCTAAAATATTACTGTATATTGAAAAAAAGCGTGCTCTGGGTCATTGGGGCAATACCTGAATTTGGAACAGATCTAGGGTCTCTCATGTCCTGTATCATAAGGTGTCGAAATTGAGGATGATTTGTGGGGGCAGCTGGTCGTAGATGGGGCTTTGGATCATGACATGTCCTCCCTGAGGTCGGAGAGCCAAGGTCTGAAGTGACTGAATTAAAGTGACAGACTGCATCTTAGTTTTTACACTGAATGTACTTTTATTTTTTCCAGTAGTCACAAAAAAAAAAAAAAAAAAAAACTTCCAACAAAATATTATATGGTAATAAAATAGCGTTTGGCATTTTAAAAGCAATTTCAATAAGGATATGGCTGTTTGGAGTTTTGCTACGTTATGCACATCCACTACCTTTGTCTTGTTTAGTCCTTCTAATCACTTTTCGTAAAAGCAGTTTCTCAGGCCTAGTGGGTTCAATAGTGGCCCTTGTTCGTGAGCACTTTCTAAGCATTAACGTTACTTAGCCCACATGTGTTTCCTCTTTCTACTAAAGATGGACATTTCAGCATTAAAACTTTGTCAGCTAAGCCAGCTAGGCCTCCAGACCACTGTAAAATATCTCTATTTTGAGACCTAGTTAAATATTGATGTTGAAAGCATTTTTCTAAATAAGCACTTGGATGCTGAAATCAGGCATCATTGTTTATCAAGGGTGTGAAAATGGCCAAAATGATGTCTTGCCTGATTATTGGAGGACTATGTTTCTGTAAATATTAAATCCCAGCACTTGCTTCTTATTTGTAAATATACATTTCTTTAGGGGAAAGCTAAAAGGGGATACATTTTAAAATTATGCTTTTGGGGACTAACAGTAATGTTGCTCAGTTCCCATTCCTGTTGATCCTGGACACCAAAATATGTTGCCCCATGCACTACTACCTCACACCTGTCGGAATGGCCATCATCAACAAATCAACAAACAGCAAGTGCTGGTGAGGATGTGGGGAAAAGGGAACCCTGGTGCACCGCAGGTGGGAATGCAGACTGGTGTAGCCACTATGGAAGACAGTATGGAGTTTCCTCAAAAAAGTAAGAATAGAACTGCTTTATGACCCAGTGATTCCACTGCTAGGATTACATCCAAAGAATTCTGAAACACCAATTCATAAGAACCTATGTACCTGTATGTTCATACCAGCACTACTTACAATAGCCAAGCGCTGGAAACAGCCTACGTGCCCTTCAGTGGATGATTGGATCAAAAAACTGTGGTACATTTACACAATGGAGTTCTATGCAGCAGAAAGAAAGAAGGAACTCATACCATTTGCGATAGCATGGATGGAACTGGAGAGTATCAATCTTAGTGAAATAAGCCAGGCAGCAAAAGATAAATACCATATATTCTCATTTAATACAGGAGACTAATGAATAAAACAAACAGATGAGCAGAATGGAAAAAGACATGGGGAAAAGAAGGAGCAGAATGGCGGTGACTAGTGGGAATGGGGAGAAGGGGGAAAGCAGGGGAAGGGTCCAGTCGAGGAGCTAGTGTGAAGGACCCACGGACATGCACAATGGGGTGGGGATTGGTAGCCAGAGAGGGCAGGAAGGGTGGGGCAGGGGAGAGCAATGGGGGGGAAATGAAACAATTGTAAATAAAATTAGTAATAAAAAAACCAAAACAATAAAAAGAAAAATTTCTCTAAACTTGAGTTCCATTTAATGTTTCACCAAAGCAAACTCAAAAGTCCAAGGATTTACATGGATTGTTAACATCTCAGTCTCCTGAATTTGTAGAGTTCAGACAGACAGCAGAGAGAAGAATAATGCCCTCGGCTGCCATGACAATTGTGCACCATTCAACACTAGGGGGCGCCCTTCCCAGGGTTCTACTAGGTGCCTTATGCGCAAGGTCATCGTTACCCGCCCCTTCTTCCTGGCTCTTCCCTTGAACCAGCAGGGGCACTGTGTGGAATAACATGTGTGCAACATAATGAAGTCTCATCTGAGTCTCTTTAGAAGTCCTGTGTCATTATGTAAGAGCAGAGGATAAATCAGATTCTCTTTCAGTGCAGGGATTGGTAAGAGTGTCCAAGACCTGAGGAGAGAGGCAGAGAGTTCTATTCTAAATGTGGAGTCCAACCGCAGCGGGAAGACAGTGGCTGGAACTTCCAGCCCTCCCCTTTCAAGTATCGATTTGAAATAAACATTTGAGAAAGGATCAAGAAGAAAGCCTCAGCAGTTGCACTGAAATCATCTTTCTCAGAAATGGACTCTGGTTTGAAATGATCATTTTGACACCTAGAAACCAAGATTTTCAGTGGCTTGAAAGTAGCCCTTTTCGGGGCAGTGACAAGCCCCTGAAAATAAAACCCGCTGTGTCCTGTAACATTTGTGGTTATGTCGGGTTTGCTCGAGTGTTAGAATGAGAGAACCCTCATTTGGAGGTGGGGTGTTGGGTTGTTTCTCATGCTTATTATACAGAATTCCGACAAGAAATATCAGTGTTTTCACAGCAAGGAAAATTGTGCCAAATATTCTGAAGTATGTCCCTACCCTCAAGGACTGACAACATTAAGAAATTATTGGTGGAAAGTAAGTTAATGCATTTACCTATTAGTCTATATTTATACCAGTCTCACCCTAACTTTTTTTGGTGACTTGGTTTACATTTAGTTCAGTTGCCATTCCAACAAATTTGGATATGAAAAAATTAAATGGGGATCATTGGAAGAAGTTATATGGTCTTAGTTCAATTTGAGATATTTTTTTTTGCAATCTAACAGAATCTGATTTTTTTTTTTAAATAAATGAATAGCAAAAATACACAGGGCAATTACAGAAACTGACTTTGATTCAGGACATTTCTCACAATTAATTGATTTTTAAAACATACGCCAATAGTTTGTATAGGTACAAAAACTTAAAGTAAAATACAGAACTTAGCTAAATCAAAACTACTCTTTTTTTTTTAAAGGTTTTATTTATTATTTCCAGAAAGAGAGGAAGGGAAAGAGGCAGAGAGGGAGAGAAACAGAGAAACATCAATGCATGGTTGCCTTTCACCTGCCTCCAGCCATGGATCTGGCTGGAGACCTGGCTTGCAACCTGATTATGTGCCCTGACTGGGGAATCGAACCAGCGACCTTTGGATTTGCAGGCCGGCACCTTATCCACTGTGCTACCAGCCAGGGCCCAAAACTACTCTTTTAAAATACTGTAATTATCTCAAGAGACAGTAACTTTGCTATTCCTCAAAGAATTTCTGGGTCTCCTGACTTCACCTTGTCCATTTTTCCTGATCAGCTCAGCTTCCATCAATTTTACATTTTAGACTTCTGGTACTATTTTAAATGAAAGGCTGGCTTCACAGAGCGATAAAAAATATTTGACACCATCTCTGTTTGCCATACAATTTGAAAGCATCTTTGCATAAAGGGGGACATTTTCTGAGTAAAAGTTTATAAACAGCTAGTAGTAAAACTTAAACCAATATAGCCATAAAAACAGAGTCAAGTTTCTTAGCAGTTTCACTTCCTAGAGAGATGTTGTTGGTGGTCCAGCGAGTGTTCTTGGATAACCTGGTTATAGGACACGAAGCCTCCATTGGGCTGGGGCCTGGAGCCCTGCTGGGGAGCATCAGCCAGGTGTCAGAATTCCAGCCCTATTTCTAGATGGGCCCCTTCCTCTGATCAGAGCAGCGGACAGGTCAGAGACCTCAACCAACCTGTTAGCAGAGGGAATAGAGAAAATGCTTAAAAAATGCATTCCTTAGAATTTTCCTTTCTTGGTCTGTGTTTCTTGCCCAAGATTATTTACATCAATTGGATTGGTACATAGTTACCACTCATTATATTTAATCAAGAACTTAGCTAGATTAATATTTAGGGGAAAGCTAAAAGAGGGTACATTTTAAAACTATGCTTTTGCCTGAATATCCTCATGAGTCTTTGTCTCTATATTTGTGTTCTCATGCGTGGTCCCCATGCCGACAGCATCAGCAGCATCTGAGGATGTGACAAAAATGCAGGCTCACCCCCCCTACGCCTGACACTTGCTGAATGGGAAATGCTGGTGATGGGGCCCAGCAATCTATACTTTCATGGGTCCTCTGGGGGCTCCTGATGCAGGGTAGGTTTGGGGGTGACTGCTCTCTATATGTAGTACAAGCAAAAATTTAAAAATCTTTACCTTCTCTTTCTGCCCTCTGATTCTCCACCCACTTTCACCCCAACCTAGGAGCCATGGGGTGGTGGAGGCGTGGCATTGTTTTCCCATGCTCCTGTACTTCTCTGCTGTGCTTCCATCTTGATTGTCGTTGGCCATGTTGTCCACGTGACACATCTCTCATTATCCTTAACAACCTCACTCCAGTGTAACTCACTGGAAAGCCACCTGACCCCCAGCACCCATTGGTTGTGACCTCCTTTGTCCTTTCTGGAGCCCTGTGAATACCTTGTTCATAGCATCTGATATTTGATTGTAGTATTTTGTTTACATGTCTCTCTCTTTTCCATGGAATGAGAAACTTTTTGTTCCTGTTACATAGGGGAACTAACTTATGGCAAGGACAGATGCTCCATAAATGTCTATGAAGTGAACAGTGAAGTGAAAGCTAATAAAATAGTAACTTCATGACTGAGAATTATTAATGGGCGAGATGATCTCATGAGAGAGGTGTCAGTTCCACCAACTGTTAGACTGTGTTAGAAATCACAGACCCTGTGATTTCTCCAAGACGTTTTCCTACTGTGTACATTTGGCAGAATTCCTACCCTTCAGGTCTTACTAAATTTCCCAACACACAGTTAGTTATGCAGAATGGTAGCTAATAATGATCATATTAAAATTAGTACCTTCTGGTACAGTAATTTAAAGACTTTTATTATTCTACCCTGAAGTTATCCTATGTTTTTTCACTTATCTTTTAAAATTATTTTACCTATCAGAACCAAAATGCTGATAGACTTGATTTAATTAAATGATGTAATATTTTGAGGAGGCAAAGACAAGAAAGATGAATCAAATATATTGGTAGCAAAAACATTTTTTTTGAGAGAAAATTTATTTTATTTTTATTTATTTTCCCTAATTTATTTTATTTTATTATTAGCAGAAAGAGGGGAAGGGAGTGAGGCAGAGAGGGAGAGAGACATCAATGTATGGTTGCTTTTCACCTGCCTCCAGCTACAGACCTGGCTGGAGACCTGGCTTGCAACCTGGTTATATGCCCTGGCGGGGGAATCTAACCACTGACCTTTAGGTTTGCAGGTTAGTGCCTTATTCACTGTGCTACCAGCCAGGGTTGTATAAAAAATTTTAATCAGTATGCATGTCTGGTGTAACATGGGTTCTTGTATGGCCAATTTGTATAAATATACTTGTGATTCCTGTTTCTGAACAAACAACATATGTCTTTTTTTAATTCCACTCTTCAGACTAATGCAAAAATTATTGACTGCCATGATTGTCAGGAATTTATGTTGTGAAGTTTTTTTTCTTTTGCATATAAATGTAATATGCTCTCATGAATCTTTGATCCTTATTTAATTTAAAAAGATTCATACACTTATTAAAAGGGTCCTTGGTCAAAAATATTGTACGTATCATATATTGAGGGAATTTAGTATCTACACATTTGAGTAGGAAAATATACAGAACCTTTCCACAGAATTGTTTGCATCAGCTTATAGAACATGTATGAAGGGTCCAGTACATATGTCTTTTTTAGGAGAACTGATCCCTACAAAAACAAGTGGCAGGATGTGGCCACCATGGGCACATTGTGAGCATTTGGGCAATGGTGACTGAATTGAGGAGAGCTGAGGTTAGAGAACCAGGCGGCCCATCATTTCTGCAATGAGGTCCTGGGTTGGAGGAACCACGAAGTCTGTCTATGGCCTCATAGGGGGTCTTGGCTATACCTGGGATCAGAGTCTCTCTGCCGCCCCAGGCTGGTGGCATGTTTCTATGTAGTCATGGTGACAGAGCCATTTTGTAGGAGGCACTTTGACACACCACTTGATGCTTTTGGTGTCTAATGTGAGGATATGTTTATTTCTTAAATTGATTTTAGAGAGAAAGGGGGCGGGCAGAGAGAGAGAGAAAGAGAAAGAGGGAGTCCTTGATGTGAAATAATGATCTGCTGCCTCCCACACAGGCCCCAACTGAGGGACTGAGTATCAAACCCAAAACCTAGGCATGTGCCCTAACTGGGAATCGAACTCACAACCTGTTGGTGCATGGGACCACACTCCAGCCAACTGAGCCACACTGGCCGGAGCAATGCGAGGGACTTTCTGATGTGACCTGTAAAGAACATGAAGCTTTCCTGTTTTGTTTTTTTTGTTCAAGTAACCAATGGCCCTTTTCTTGAACTTTTACCCCTTCTTCAACTCTGAGAGTTAGGATTTGATGGGATAGGCATTGGGAATGAGGTCAGGATCAGTATGGGGGCCAGGGACTTGATGGGGTCAGGACTATTCTTCTCTTCATTACTTCCCCATGAGCGCATGAAGGCAGCTCTGACTGGGCCTCTCAACATAACTGTTTTGAAACATTTAATTCAGAATGTCTCTTTGGAGAAATCGTAAGGAAGTGAATCTTCTACCTCCTGGAGGCCTCTTTGCAACAGCTCAGGTTTCCTCTTTCTATAGTATTAAAAGAGTGGCGACTAAATGCGCATTTTTATAATAGGATATAAATGTTTCAGTCTGGGTAGCATTTCATCCTCTATTCAAGTTGTTATCAAGTATTCTGTGGGAAGAATAATCTTATAAAAGATCATTGCGATTTTGAGACCTCTTAACTGTGCCATATTTTGACAGGGTATTCACTTATTATTGGAGGTGTTTAAGACAGAAGATAATAAGGAAGCAGACAGTAGTATCAAAACAGAAAGGCCCTGTTATTAGACCACAATCAACCAGCGTACAGAAAGCAACATAAGGTCCCGCCAGCCTGTTCTCTCCCATCCAGGGACTCTTATTATTCAGCGACATCAATAGATACAAGACGGATGCCACCGTGGCCAGGGTCCAAAGGATGTAATTTACTGAGCTGCTTGGTAATTTCATTTATATGCAAATATTTTCCCATTCAGGATGTCTCTTCTGCTCCTGGAGGCTGCTGAGGGAGCCAAGTGCTGTTCACTTGCTGGCTGGTGTGTGTCCCTTGTGGCCGTGTCCTGGTCCTGGTGGAAGAAGCCTGTTTTCAAAGCTTGGCTGGAAAGCGTATCTGAGAAACAGCTTCTGTAGAGGGGGACAGATGGCTCCCACATACCTCTGATGGGAGAGTTTTGAACTTGAGTGACTCTTTTTTTTTTTTTTAATCCTTACCTGAGGATGTGTTTACTGATTTTAGAGAGAGATACACACATCAGTGTGAGGAGAAACATTGATTGGTTGCCTCCCATACCCCAACATGGGTGGGGGACCCAAACTGTAACCTAGGTGTGTGCCCTGTCAGGGGATCAAACCCACAATGTTTTGGTGCTTCGGACGATGCTCCAACCAACTGAGCCATCCAGCCAGGGCTAATGACTCTCCTGGCTTTTTGTCTCATAGGAAAACTGTACCTATTTTTCCTGGCAAAATGCACTGTCAGAGGTTAAGCTGAAAGGAAATGTCAGGTGAAAACCTGTCAGAGAGAAGCCTTGGGACCAGGAGCATCAGTGTGTGGCACTGAATGGTTCCTGGTTGGGGAAGTGTATCATTTTGCCCATCAGGACTGAGTTACATCTCTACAGTCTTTTAGGGGATCATCTTCTCTGTGCCAGTTCTTGGTAAATACCGGTCCCCCAAGGGACATTCAGCTGAGCCTGGGTTAACCACAGCCACTCAGAGGAGCTAATGACTAAAAAGTCGTACTTGCTCGTTGCAAAATATCCAAGTTCCAAAAGAAGTTTTCCAGGTTGCTTAAGGTAGAAGTCCCTTCAAGGCCTCACACAGGTAACAGGGCTCTGAAGTAGCAGATACTGTTACATGGCTTCACAAATAGCTGCTTCACTCATTCAACTGCAGGTGCTTCTGGGGAGGAAATCAAACACTTGGAATGAAAGAGAGAAGGGGACTCTCAAAATGAAACTTAAAAATAGGAAAAGGAAGGAAGTTGTCAGTTTTTTTCCCTTAACTTTTAATGAAAGTGAATTTCAAAAAGTAAATCCACTATAATTTAGGTGGGCAGGAAAACTTAATGTGTCATTTTCTACTTTTTAAAGTGGAAAAGCAAGGTTTTTCTTTGCTGGGCCAGCCTCAGATGTGTGGGTCCTGCCTGGAGCAGGTTCAGGATCGTAGCCCTGATGTGTAACATCCAGTTGCGACAATGTTTGTCTCTTGGCAGTTCTGCATCAGCCCTTGTCCACCAGGGCTCTCTTTGGTCCCCACTGGAACAGAATCGTATTTCCAAATAATACCTGATTGAATCCTTTACCTAATACTTCTACCACTGTTGGATGAACTCCAGTCAGATCCGCTTCCTTGTATTTGCTTAAGGCAGACCTGCTCCCCTGGGCTTTGGCGTACACATTCATGTGCAAGGCGCGTGGGTCCCTGTCTTCCAATGCTCCTCATCATTGGTGTTTCCTTTACCATCGCCCACATCCACTCTGTGCTCCGTGCAGAGCTGGGCTGTGGCTGGAACAGCCTCCTGGGTTCAGGCTCCTTTCTCTGAGCTCTCTTGGGCAGCCATGGATTCTGAGCATACCCGCTTTTTCAGTTTTTGTTCTCCAGCTCAAAGACCTCTGCTGGCTCCCCAGGATCTAAATGATGACAGCCAGCCTCCTTAGCTCCTCATTTAGAACCGCCTGCCTCTAACTCCCCTTCTTAGCCCCGTTCCACACTCCTGCACCCTGAGTCTGCCATCCTCGTTGCTAAAGACTTGCTCTGGGTTGTGCATGTCACCTGTTGTTCCCTTGCAGCTCAGCCGCACTAGTGGCTGGGCGGACAGAGAGCGAGACTTGGCGGAAGGTTTCAAGAAGAGGGGCGTTAACACGGGGAGCGGTGTTCGTGCTCAGTGTCGCCATTCCATGTGTTCGGGGCCCAGTCCCCCCGCTGTGGGGCTATGGCATTTCTTAGCACCCTTCCAGTCCTCCTTGTCTGGTTTGTGCTGCGCACCGGAGTCGCCACTCAACCTCCTGTGGCTACTGAGCACCGGAAATGTGCCTCACTTGAAGTAGACGAGCTGTAAGGTGCACGTCAGATTTTGAAGATGTAAAATGTCAAATGCCTTAGTTTGTATGTGAATTGCATACACACACACACACACACACATACATATATATGTATGTATATGTATATATCCTCACCCAAGGACTTTTTTTTCATTTAATTTTTTTTCTTTTTTTGAGACGGAGAGGAAGGGAGAGAGAGAAACATTGATGCTAGAGAGAAGCATCAATTGGTTGCTTCGCATATCTGCCTGGGCTAGGGATTGCGTATATCTGGGCTGGGGACCAAACCAGCAAGCTAGGTATATTCCCTGACTGGGAATTGAACCCACAACCTTTTGGTGTACGGGATGATGCTCCCAGCAATTGAGCCACACCGGCCATGGCTGATTACAGATTGAAATGATATTATCAGGTCTGTTGAATTCAATAAGATACATGGTTACAATTAATTTCACTGGTTTCTTTTTATTTTTTCCTAACATGGCTCCTTAGAATCTTACGATTTTGTACGTGGCTCACACGTTTCTTCTGTTGGTTAGCACTGGTCTAGTAATTGTCTCTTAATGTCATGAAGAATTAGTTGACCTGCATTTTAATTGTCCAAGCATGTGCAAAAGTGGTGTGAAATGACCAATGTTCCCTAGCCAGGCCAGAACAAAGAGCTGTCTAGGGAATGTTGTTCTAGCCTTCTAGTCTTGAGGGCAAAGCTGTGAGTTCTGCTAGGTGATTAAAGATCAGAGGACAACCTGCAGACACTTCCTGTTCTCTATGTGTCTCCTGGGCCGGGACTTAGGACAGGCATCCCCCGGCTGGCAAAAAGGGACGTGCTCTCGACTGTCAGAGCCAGTCCTTCCTGTGTTGCCTTTCTGTTCTTAGAGTCTGTGATCTCCCCCTTTCAACTAATAGCCGCCTGGGTAGCCTTCAGGGCTCCTAGGTCTGTTTGCCAGAGTGACTTTGAACATGAGCTGGGTTTGGGTTATGTGTCGACTTTGACCCAGCTCTATGACCTGTGGGCGACTTTGAGCCTTTGTTATATTTTCCAAATCCCTTGCATCACACAGAACCCTCCTAGTCTATTTCGGATCACATAAGCAGCCGCTCCCCTGGCCCGATGCTAACATCTAGGGCAGGTCCTTGTAAAGTATGTTTCGTGAGAGCCGTAGTGAACTGATAATGACCATCCTGCTAGTAGAGTCTTTACTGTCACATCCCATGAGTAATCCATGTTTACCCACAGGGTCCGCAAAGTCCCATTCTTGGTACTGAATGCATTAAAACGGCCACATGCTCTTTGTAGATTGTGTCTCTCTCTCTTTTTTTTTTTTTTTTAAGATTTTATTTCATTATTTTTAGAAAGAGGGGAAGGGAGAGAGGCAGAGAGGGAGAGAGACATCAATGTACGGTTGCTTTTCACCTGCCTCCAGCCACAGACCTGACTGCAGACCTGGTTTGCAACCTTGTTATGTGCCCTGGCTGGGGAATCGAACCTGTGACCTTTGGGTTCACAGGCCGGCACCTTATCCACTGTGCTACCAGCCAGGGCTCTTTTTTTTTTTTTTAAGTTATTAAGGGGCTATATTTAGTGTTTGGTGTTTTAAGATTGTGTCTCCTTTGTAGACCATGTTTCTATCTTTTGTGTAAAGATGAGGAATGATTTGCAAAGATGATTACATGTTCAGAACAAAAGCATTTCTTTTACAGTTGTGTATGAACCACTGACTTCTTTACGATTTGCCCACCAAGTTCAACACACTCCAACAACCAGTATAAATTTAGGAGAAGCATGAAAATTTGAATTTGTCCTGACTCCCCACTGTAGAATTATGCTCCCAGACAGCTAACTTCACTCTGATGAATTCCAGGTTTTGTCTGCTTAGGTATTTGGACCCTGGGGATGGTTAGAATAGCATGTGGGAAGTTACTTGCAGCCCCTTTAAGTGTGAGAAAATTAACATTGCTGGTAACCCGTTCACTTTTTTTCTGCCCGCTCTTTAGTGTGAAAGTGTTATGTGAAGCCATCTGTGTGAATTGTAGTAATGTGACTTTTTTCCCCCTGGTTAGACTTTCTGGGTGTGGCTCTGAGCCTGTCCGGGCACAGCAGGCCATGTGGTCTCATAGGCCTGTGCAGGGAGGTGTTCAGGCAGCAGGCAGGGCAGGCAGGATGGGCTGGGGGTACAGGTCAGATTGATGGAAGACTTTTGCATGTGCTCTTAAATAATCAGACCTCTGCACAAGGGGTCACCTTTAAGAATTTTAAGGGGGGGAGTTGTGGCGATGGGGATGTGGTCAGATGGACAGTTTTGAAATGTCACATAGCCTCTGTAGTGGTCTGGCAGAAGGTGGGCGTGGAGGGTGTGAGATGAAAGTGTGGAGAGAAACTGGAAGCAGTCCCAACAATTCAGGCAGGAGTCAGAGGGTCCGGACTAAGGCAGAGGCAGGGTAGGGTGGGGTGGGATGAGATCTGAGACAGATGACTTGGTCGGGTTTAGAGCTAGCATGTGAAGGAACAGTGTAAGTCAGACAGTTTCCCTAGTGTCCCGCCAGGGGACGGAAAGTGAGGTTGTGGGGGGACAGAAGGGGCAGGCTGGCAGGAAACATGCCCCATCGGGGTCCTCAGAGGCAGTGTGCAGGGGCAGGATGGTGGAGACCGCCAGACCACAGTGCCGTGGAAATGCCCCAAGACAAGTGCACATCTGTTTGGTTTAGAAAATGTTTGCTTAATGACCTCATCCTTTAGAGCTTGACAAATACCCTCTGTGGATCAAATCAGAAAAATATTGTTCCAGAAATGGCAACTCCAGAGCTTGTCAGACAGTGTAGTGCCCAGAAAGCTGTTTAGGCAGTTGTCCCCATTGGTGCTGGGTGAGCTGTCCTGGGTGAGGGGGAGTGGGGTGCAGAGGGGCCTCTGCCCACAGATAAACCTGCTGACAGAGAGTCTGGAAACTTCCCTATAGCCCTTCAAGATGCTGCCCAAATGACCTTTTTTTTTCTGAAAAGCTGTTTGAGGCCCCCTGTTCTCTCCTTCAGGCTGAGGGGCAGTTGGCCCTGCCCTCTCTTCCGGGTTGGGGACAGACTTTGCAATACTGGGTCTGGGTTTGTACTTACCACTGTTGTGGTCTTTCCCAGTAGATGACGGGGTTTTTGAGAGTAGGAAATATGTGTAATTTCAATTTTGTCACTTCCCTGATGATGATAATGGTAACGGTGATAGTGACAATGACAGCATTAGGAGATAGAAGAATTATGGGACATTCTTCATGCATTTAATATATACAGACTTATCTATTGATTCTATTCTATCTGTCTATCACCTATCTTATCTCGCCTTAATTTCCCTTAACAATAGACTTGTGTGGTAGATGATGATTTTATCATGATTTTATAGGTAGGGAAAATAAGGCACAGAACATAGCATATTTACCTCAGCTTGTGAGAGGTGGAGCTGGGATTTGAACCCAGAATATCCGAGTCTCCAGTGTGGGCTCCTAACCGGTCTAGCGTACAACTTTGCCGAAAGGAGGTTGGTGTTCTCTGCAGAGACTTACTCCTGAAGTCTCAAAAATAATACATGTAGAATAATTCTTTTATTCATGACCATTATCAGAGCCTGCACAAACTATAACTTGGACCCTTTTCACCTGCATAGATTGTCCTCTTTGGAATAATGGACAGCCATTTCCCATGGTTCATGGCCTTTTGATATAGAAGTAACATTTTATTTGTCGTCTCTGGCTTCTCTTGGCTTTGCCCATGGAGGGGGTGCAGGGGGTGTTTTTCAACAACACCCCGGTGTTTCAGGAAAGATCCAAAGCGTGTGTCTAGGAAGGACAAAGCTACACTCTGTCCTAACGGGGTCATTCGCTGTGAAATTAGAATTGCAAAGAAGACGAAGATAATGAGTTCTGCTGATTTCCCAGGAGAGTGAAGGTGAAACGTATTGCCAGCCTGACACTCACCATCTGGCTATAGGTTTAGAATTAGGCCTCACTGTCAGAGAAAGAATCCAGGGTCAGGGGCACCTGGGGTGGTCCTGGGTCTCTGGGCTACCCCTGGGCTGCCCTGACCCAGTTTGCAGGCCTGTCCTTCTGTCTGAATTACTCAGCCCAGCACCCCAGCCCCGTACCCCATATACACCCTCCCAAGCCTGGGCTTTTCCTCCCTGACCACGCAGGGCACCTGCTCCAAGCCTGCAGGCCTGTGATATAGGGTCCCTGCCCCAGTGGCACCTGCTACATGGTCACATCATGCTCTGGGGCTACAGTGTTGCGGACCCTTGTTGAACTGCTAAGCTGGCCTTGAACTTGGGGCTCAAGCCTGCTGCTCCCTGGTGGCCCCTTGGGTTCCTGGGGAAGTGAGGCTTCCAGGGAGCTCCTCCTCAGTCCAGCTCCCTTTTTAAGAGCCTTTCCGCCAGGCCCAGGACAGGGCTACAGGCCAACTTCAGGCTACAGGGCCAAGGAGATAAATCCACAGTTAATCAGCACTTTTGGGCGGACCTGTGTCTGGTCCAATGGTTCCCGCCACTTACTCTTTTGGGCCTGGCTTCTTTTCCCTTCCCTCCATCCTCCCACTCTAATTCTTATCCATGTCATCCATGACCGTGGCCATGTCTTCACAGGTGCCACTGTTCTCATCCAACATGGGATGGATGTAGGTAAAGAAAGAAAATCTGCGATGTGGATTTCATACTTGGTTGTTGGCCTATTTGCAAATATTCTGACTAAGTTACCCACCCCCCTCCCTTTTTGGGAGTTAAGTTTATCATTTCATCTTCTTTTGAGGTAAATTTAGAAGTGAGTACATTTCAGGGAAAATAGCCTTCCTGCTGCCTTTGGGGATGTTTTCCCCTGTAAATATTCATGAATGGGTGTTTCTGATGTCGGCTGTCTCCACACAGGGAACCGGAGGGTCTGGCACTGATTTCTATACTTCTCTCTTCCAAGTCCGGATCACTCCACCTTTACTGAATACACACTGTTCTGAAAACACAGCGTTGACTAAACAGTCTCTGTTTGCTTTGGCTGAACTTGGAGCTAATGGATGGACTCCATGGATGGTCAGATAGACACAGAACCAACTCATAGTCCTCAGAGAGAGAGCTACATATCATCTTTTCACCCTCCTCTGCTCTGAATTTGTGTCTTTGTTATTTTACCATTACAAAGAAGTGATACATGCGCCTTTGAAAGCAATAACAGGAGATGGTTTCAGCTTCTTGGTTTTCAAAAATGTTGGTACTTTACAAACTCATTCAATGTTCAATGCAGAAGGAAAGAAACGTAGTACTGTTGCCTGGCTCCATCTGGTGGACAATTATAGGAAAAATAAAACAAGCTAGTCTGCAGGGGCGGAGTGGGGCAGGTTGTGAAGAGTTCTGATTATTCTTAGCAAAAGGAACAAGAAAGGTGTTCTTATCTTGTAGATGCATGATCATTATTATAGAAAATATCCCCAAGGAATAAAATACATTTCTATTCAAGGAAATAATAACAACAGTAAAATAGGTAGTTCTACTGTTTTCTTGTGATTGAGTGGTGAGTTGAACAGGATCAGAAGCCAAATTCTGGGGGGAGTGGGTGGGTGGGGAGGGGGACAGAGGGGAGCAAAAAGGGGATGGATGTAATACAACAACAATAAAATTAAAAAGAAAGATAAAAAAAAAAAGAAGCCTAATTCAAGCCCAGTGCTACGTCCACTTAGGGTTCATGCAAAAACCCAACTATACAAATATTCAGGAGTCTAAATGTTGCTCCACAGATTATTCTAGAACCTTCCAAGAGCTAGGCTTTTCACTCAGTGATTCATAATTTGGGGGGTTTTAGCAAATGATAAATTAAAAAAAATCTTAATCCATTTATTTTGATACCCTTATTATTAGTTTATTTGTAATCTTCTGATTTTATGGACTCCCTGAAGTTGCTTTATGCTTATGATGGGAAATGAACTGATATCAAGTTTTACCTTGGTGGTTCTGTTTTGCTTTTATATCTAATGTTGAACAAGGTTAAACTAGGAAGAAATGGCATAAAAGCTTTTAATTAAATTTTATTCAGATGTAATACTAATTATTTTTTTATGATAAAAAATTCACCTTTATTCAGGTGAGCATTTGATGGACATTGTCATTTTCCCATCATTTTACTGTGATCTTTCCTTCATTCTGCTTTATTTTTGTAATGTGAACAGTACCATTCTAAGAAACATTTTTGTTTAACAAACTAAAAGCATTCCTCAAAAGAAAAAAACCCTCAGTTATCATATGTGGCAGGGAGTTAGCGGGTATTATCTGTGAGTTTCTCCCACACCATATACAGTCCAATAAATAGGTGAGAAATACACATACATGTGGCTAATACCCTTACAAGATGTAAGTGCTGGAGACCTTATTTTTGTTTTGACCTTTGAACTAAGAAATTAGAAGATTACCTCAATTCTGAGATAGCGTTTTACCTCCCCCCTCCCATTCTGAGTAAGGCCTTTGAGTAAAATTTAACTTTTTAGTTTTGAGGGTTTGCACAAATCATATTTATTACCATAGAAATAGGCTTTGTGAGAAGAATACACATGAGCGCTTTGATTTTCTCACTAAGTATCTCAAAGAGATCCTCTTAGATGTTAGAGTGGGGAGCAGGGTCACATAGTAAGATCCCCACACTACAACAGCGGGTTCATCTTCTTAAGGTGCTTTTGAAACAGGTACAGATAAGAAGGGTAATTTAAGAAACTTTTTCCTGACAATACTCAGAATTAGAATTAGTTAATTTTCTTAAGAGTTGCAGGTTTTCAAGAATAGCTATCATTTAAACACTTTACATGTGTTATCTTCTTAATCCTTACAATAATCTAATGGTTATTAATCATCCATTACAGTATGCCATATCCAGATGAAAAAACTGAAGCCCAGAGAAGTCAAGTAGTTTGTACAAGATTGCATGGCTCATAAGTGGTAAAGCTGGGATTTGAACCCATGTATTCTGGTGGAAGAGCCCACAGGCTGTCACTTTGCTGTGCAGTGGAACTTTCTATGATGATGGAAATGTTTGGTGTCTGGGTGCTTCTGGTTAAGCACTTGAAGTGTGGCCAGTACAAGTTAGGAACTTTTGTTTTAAAAAAATTAATTAACATAAATTTAAATAGCGTCACATGGCTAGTAGCTCCTGTTTTGGACAGTCTAGTTTTAGAGGATCTTTGAGAGGCTGCGCGAGTAGAGATGCAAGACCGTTAGGATCACCTAGTCTAACTCCCCGTTTTACTGATAAGGAAAATGCAAACCAGATGGGTTAGTAATCATAATAGTCAGAAAATTAAAGAAAGGCAAAAAAATAGAACCCAGGTGTTTATACTGTCCACTCACAGCTCTTCCCATTCTGCACCCCTTGCTTGGGCCTAGGCAGATTTACATTTCTGCTGCTATTGTTAATATTAGATCGTACAATTACTGTTTCGGGGGAAAAATGTGATCTTTCCTGAAATACATGTTCCATGAACACTTTGCTCTTTCCTCAGGTGATAGAAACGCTATCTCGACTTTCTCGAACTCCTATAGCATTGGCCACAGGAATCAGGTAAGCTTGTTTCTCTGCGGTTCATGGTCAATGTAGTGATTGCTGATTGAACAGTCACTGTTTGCAAAGCATGTTGCATACAAGGACTGCTGCTCATGCATGCAGACTGCGGGGACTAGGAGCATCGTATAAGTGCCCAACCCACATTTGAAGCTTTCCAAGCAGGTAAATAAACACTTACTCATAGAGTATAATTAGACACATTGGCTAAACATTGTTTTCACTTTATATAACTACCATTGATATGGTTCTTTTTAAAAACCTTCCTCCAACATTTCTATACATGTGATTCCTCAAGACAAACACACATGCTTAGGTACACACATATTTTAAAAGATATTGTAATACGTTTATTTCCTGTAGGCTATGACAATAACTCACCAACGTTGAGGAATTTAAGAAATAACTAGACAAATGTAAAATGATATGTGTACAAGGATTTGTATTGAATGTTTCGTCCTCAATGAAGACCTTGGAGGTGAATTGGTTAAATGAGTTATACCATCTCTAGGCATTGAGGTATTTTATGCAGGCAGAAAGCCTGGACATACAGATGTGTATGCCACATTGGACTTTGTTTAAAATACTAAATACTTAAATTAGATTAGATGGAAAGTTTTATTACTAATAGCATTAGAAATAAAGAAAAAATGCTTTCATTAGCCACATAGTCAGCCTGCATGGAGATGGAATGGATTTTGTTTTTTACCTTGTTTTCCCAGAGCTTCATACTTCAGTCTCCAGTCATTAGGGACTGACTGTGCCCTGAGTCTCTTCCTTTGTGGCTTCCATTTTTTTCTGTGTACAGTTCACATTCAGATTTTCAGTGAGAGGATCCAAGTATGTCTTACAGTAGTACCAGGCAGCCCAGTCCTTGGGTACTAATACAGTGACCTCAAGGAGCACACCCTGCAGACCCTTTCTCAGGAGTGGGCTATGAATTTAGCAGCTTTATACAGAAGTAGTCTGCAGGCTGGATAAATGCTCAACACCTTGCAATTTGTTCTTCAATACATACTTTTCTTCCCATGCCTGTATATGTATGTATATGTTATGTTGTTATATGTAAATAGCAGAGTTTGAAATAGCATGATTCTAATTTTGTGTATTTATATATTTTTGATTCTGAAAGGATATACATCAGAAGAATTTTTTCCTTTTTAACTATACTTATCTACACTTTCAGTATTTCCTACAGTGGGCTTGTATTGGTATAGGAGCCTACATTTGTTTTTAAAAAGATTTTGAAACTGGCATTTCTGACATATTTTAATATAGTTGAAAAGATGTAGGTTTCTCAAATGCCTTAAGTATTAATCCATAAATGAAGGTGAAAAATCTGCTTCATGTTAAATACAATTATTTCATAATTATCCAGTGCCTATTTGTCATTTTGATGGATCCTCTTGTTTTTATGAAAGATGACATGTTGGCTACATGTTAAAAGAGTAGAACTTTGGCACTGTGGTAATTACTGTAATTTTGTTAGATATAATTTACAGCAAGCATTATGTGAGTGTTATAAAAAAATGTCACAGAAGGTTGAGGCAAACAGAGAAGCCCATGGCTAAGGACAGGGGATCAATTAAAGTGATTTTCTTTGACCAGGAGGCAGAGAAAACAGCCTACTCTCCCTGATTTCTGATTGACTCATTTATCCAATAGTTGAAAATAACAAATGTAACTTAAACACCTTAAAGTCTAAGTAAAAAAAAAGTATATCAGAGTCACTAATCATATTATGGCATGGTATTTTTATCTTCTAATAATTTTCATGATCAGGTTGTTACTCAATTATTTGTCAAGGGGGATTGTTGCCTAATTACTTGCAGAGCAGAATCTGCAAGTGAAAAGAACTGGGGTCAAAAGCAAGGTCTGTTCTGTGAAGGGGGAGTTGTAGGGGGGGTCACCGTGAGGTGAGCCTGCAGGTGTGTGGCTGGTGGGGATCAGCACAGCTGCCCAGAGGACTGTGCTGACCAGCAGAAATGGTGCTGCTGATGGGACAGCAAGTGCTGAGGCTTCCTGGAGGACAGACACAGGATCAGACATGGTGACTGGACTGACCATGCAGGTGGCAGACAGGCAGACACATTTCATGAGAGGTAGATGCCTCACCCAGATGTTGCTTTTCACCCTTGTTGTTCTCTTTGTTCCTTGTAGGCCCTTCCCGACAGAGGAGAGTGTCAACGATGAGGACATCTACAAAGTCCTTCCTGACTTAATAGAGTACGTTGAGCATTTCCGGCAACATTTTTGCATCATTTGTGGCTGGTGACTGGGGATGTTAATGTAGCTCTGTGAAGTGGGGGAGGTGGCTTAATGGCGAAGGCAGGTAAGAGTCAACTTCAAACTCGGGATGGACAGCAGCACAAGAAAATGCACTCCAAATGGCTTGTGGTTTCTGCGTGAGTCTCTGCAATGGTCAAAGAGACAGCCTGCCATGATGTACAATTTGGAGTCTGTCAAAGGCATGGAGAGGTTGCAGAGAAGACTGGAAATAGACAGTAAGGAGCAATACAACAGGGAATGGACTCACCTCCGGGGTTGTAGGACAGATGGTGTATGGTTTGTATGTTCATGGAAGGGTGGGATCAGTGTGGGCTAGTTCTTCGGGGATGTTCCATTGGGTGGCATTTATCTGAACAGAGACTCCTTTGGGGATTTGTTATTTAATAGTAGGGAGAGGCCGAAGGACCTGGAGGCTGATCATCTTCTATTGATGAAGTGACTTGTGCAGATGACAAGTAAATATAGAACAAGATCCTCACTCCTCAAGGAACTGGTGACAGAGATCAGGCTCGTTGGCAGAGAATTGGGATCAGAAGTAGGTTATGTTCCAAGGGAGGTTCCGATCCTGTGCAAACACATCCATTTTTACCTTCTAATACACTGATACACTGAACTTTCTTGCTGTAAGATATTAACACTTTCTGTGCTTTCTGCCCATGTGGCTGACCCTTTGCCACTCAAGTCTTTGTTCAGATGTCCTGCTACAGTGAGGCCTTCCTGGGTCCCCTGTCTAAAACTGCCACCTCTTACCTCTGTATTTTGATGGCACTTGGATTGCCTGAGAGAGTCGCTGCTTCACTTGTTGTCCGTCCCCTCATTGGGTCAACTGGGTGAGGTCAGGGACTTGACCTTGTTCTTGGCTGTCTTCATAGAACTTCAGTGTCTGGTGTGCACTGAATATTTGTTTTCTGATCAGCTAAGCCAAAGCTGCATTAAGCATCTCCTGTTTTCTAGGCCTAATGCTTGTAAATAATAGTCATTGGACTTGAACCAGATAGCTCTTATTCCAGGGCGGAGGCTCTTAGCTGCTGTGCATTGACTCCCAGAAGCACCCTGACCCGCCGCCCTGAGGACTTTCGTGGAAGAGCAGGGGAGGAACTAGCTGGCTGAGCCACAGGGGTGGCCAGAAGCTCTTCCCAGGAGAGGTGGCATTTGGATGGTCCTTGAAGTCATCTTAAGGACTCTTCTTAAAATCTCCAAGAACTCATCTTCAGCCAGATGGTTGCTGATTGCCTCATTGAATTGGCTGCCATCTTCCTAACATGACTGTGGGATTTCTGGTCACATAATCAAATTCTTCGGAGTATTAGGAGAAATATCATTTCCACTGCGATGATGACATTCTTTCTGCAACCCCACCAGCTGTCACTTATTCCTGCTAATTTTTATAGTCTTCCCGCATCTTGTCCTGTGAATGTTGGATAAACCAGTGAGGATGCTTCCCTAGCTAAGTTTGGAGGAAATGTGGGCTCCTGAAGTGGTCGCTCTGAGAAACCGGCTCGTGCTGTATGAGGGGCCATTTCAGCTGCCCACTTGGTCATCTTGGGGTCCAGTTGCAGTGTGAGTCAGGCAGATGCGTGCCTCTGAGTTTGCTCTGGCAGGTGGCTTTCAGTCTTAGCTTCATTATGATCTCTGGGGGCTCATGAACTTAACTCTAACTACCGGTGGGGGACTTGCCCAAAGGGAACCTCTGGGAACCAACACAGGCCTGCTCCTTCTTGCTGTGGAGAGAACCCCTGTTGCCTTGTGTCGGGGGACAGACGAAGGACGGGTACAGAGCATGTGAGATGGCTGCATTGGGCAGTGCTCTCTCATCTCCTGGTTTGACGATTGGGTGTCAGCTATGCCCATAATTGGCGGCCCGGACACAGGAAAACAAATGTAGATTTATTGACTATGTGAAGAATAGTAGCTCAGCCCTCCTTCCCTGCTGCTTTATTTTATGCCGATCATAAATTACTGAGCAAACTGTAGCAACAAAAACAGCTTTTGTAGGGGGCTGAATAAGGAAACCCAGACTGCTGGAGCATAGCCTCTGTGTGTATGGTGGGGGGAGGGAGAGAAAGGGAGAGAGAGAAAGAGAGAGAGAGAGGGAGAGAGAGAGAAAGAGTGACTCCTACAATTCTTCAAGAAAAATCTGTGAGAATTTATACATGATGTTTCCCTACCCTCATGGGAAATAGTCAAAAGCAGGACTTCAGCAGGATGAGGATTTTTTTCAGGGGGAGAGGAGGGGGTGTTTAGAGGGTCTCAGGCAGGAGGGCAGAGATTAGAAAGCCCCGAGAAATGGATTTCACAGCCTGTCTTCCTAGGACAGGATCTCCTTTGATGTCCCTCCATCATTTCTTATCTCGGGCAGCCTCCTTCTGAAATCATCAGACTCCCTGAGCTTTGATGAGTTAAGGAAAGGGCTGCCACCATTTTAACTCTTCTCTGGCTAGACGGCCAGCCTCTGCCCTTCAGGACGGAAATTCTGGAACTGCCAGCATGACTCCCGCTCTCCCCAGCTCCCCAAAGTAGAAATCCGGGAGGCATCCTGCCCTCCTCTCCCATCTTCCCTCTCCCCCTAGTTCGGGTGGGTCACCAGGCCTGAGTGACTCAGGGATACCATCTTCTACGTCTATTTTTTCCTTCTAGCCATGGCTCTCAGTCTCTGTCCCCCGAAGTCTTTCCTTTCTTGGTTCACTGATGTCCCCGCCTGCGTTTTTACCCACTCCAGACTACCACGTGTGAACTCGCCTGCCCCCCCACTGATTCCCAGTGTGAAGATAAGGCTGCGCTCCCCCAGTGCAAGGCCCCTCTCCTTTTGCTTTCAATTCTCCTTGCTGGGGCTCCCCTCATGCGCCTGGTCACACTGGAGGGGATGCCACTCCTCTACCTAGTGTCCTTTCTCTGGTATGTGCTTCATCTCCTCATTCACTAGGCCACCTCCCAGGACAGACACTATGTCTACTTTGTCTGCACTTGTAACTCCCATAGCCTGTGTTGGTTCCGCAAATGCCCATTGAATCCATTGATGACTGCGTTCAGATGTAGTATCTTCCAGAAACCTTCCCTGGCCGCCCTTGTCAGGGTGCCCTCCCTCTTCCCTCTGCCCCCACAGGCTGTGCTCAGCCCCTTCATCTGGTGCACAGAACTGGGTGCTCTCGGGCCGTTCTCCACACTGGACCACGGCAGCATCCTTGCATCTTCTCCATCTGTGCATGCTGAGCTGTGCAGGGTCGGGCCATCATCAGGTTCTGAGTTGATGGTTGCTGGGAGAGGAATGGGTGGACAGGGAGCAGGAGGACAGGTGGACAGGTAACCCTGGAGAGCATTTTCCTCAGAGTGGAGTCCTCTGAACTTCTGTTTCCAGCAGATCTCTCTCCTGAGCACATCTTCCTGGTGCCTGGCAGTTTGCGTCTCTGTCCAGTATCTCCAGATAACCCTGCATGGGGACCGCAGACAGCCGGGTGATCGCCTCTGCCTTGACAAGTGCTCCCAGTTGCACGTGGCATTTACAGCCACAGGCTTTTGTTTTTGTGTCCGTCCGTTTATAATGCTCTGTCGGCACAGGCCCAAGAGAGGTCCTGAGGCTCTGGCAGTACGACGGAGTGCATTTCTTTGTTAGAGAAATGCTAAGACTTTAAAAAATCGAAATGTATTAATCTTAATTCTTTAGCATTATGAGTTCATAGAAGCTGTTTACGGAAGTCTTGAGCTGAAAGGGAAAACTTAAGGACAACCTGTGATGGGTGGGACAAGCATTTCCTACTTCTGTTATTTTTATACTCACCTGAGGGCATTCTTTTCATTGCTTTTAGAGAGAGAGAAAGGGAGGAGAAGGAGAGGGGTATGTGTGGAGAGGGAGAGAGGTGTGAGAGAGAGATGGGAGAGAGAAACATCAATTGTTCGCCTTGTGTGCACCCCAGCCGGGGATCTAACTGGCAACCTTTTGGTGCACAGGATGATGCTCCAGCCACCTGAGCCACGCTGGGCAGCATTTCCTGCAATGGCTGCATGGGTTTACAGCCTCATATGAAGGGCTTAGGGAAGCTGTGTCATTCAGACGCTGTGAAAGTGCTCACGGAAGCTTTAAGAATGGGGATTATTTTCAACTGCCAAGAGACCAGCAACAGCGTTAAAATGGCTTTTAAAACTGTCTTGCAGCCCTGGGACCATCCCTTTAAACAACATACAAATAAAACAGATAAAAGCAGAATCTGCCTTCTGAAAGGAGTTGGAAAGCCCCTGCATGAGATACTGGCCATGATAACCTTGCTGAAACGGATGCTTTTAAAAGACCATTTGCTCCCTATTAGATCCTCTGCCACTCCCCTGCCTTCTCCACGTTATACCCGTTGGTGGGTAGTGTTTAGAATGTAAGACGGTCTCTCTTTTAAATCCTGGGCCTGCCGTGGACAGGCTGGGTTGTCTCAGGCAAGCCCAATGCCTTTTTGTCTTCTCAAAGCCTTTGTCTTAACAATGGCCCTCCTAATAACATCTAACTGATAACACAATTGATGCCGGCCAGGGGGAGCTCAGTGGGATAAAATCTGCAGACTGAGCCTCCTCTGCGCAGCGGACCTCAGCGTCACCGCCATCCTTGTTGGATCCTGTTGTCGTCCTTCATCATTGTCCCTGTTAGGAGGGACAGAGCTGTAAGGGAGGCCTTGACTCTTGCCACTAGCTCCATTTTCTTTTCTCTCTGGGTTTTCTGCTAGAGGCAAGTAAGCTACTTCTAGCTATTGCATTGCCTCGGAGCCAATGGCGTTTCTCTTGTGCCCTTTGTTCCAGTGAAACCCACGTGGAGGATGAGGAAGGCCTCTATGACTGCGTTTACGGGGAAGACGAAGGTGGAGAAGTCTACGAGGACTTAATGAAAGCGGAGGAAGCGCATCAGCCTGTAGGACTTGCCCTTGCCTTGTTTCCTTTCTTCCTTTTTTTTAAGTTATTCTGGTTATTTTATTGGGAAAGCGATTATTTGAAAGCCTCAGTATAATTATTTATGTGACTTCGGCTGGGATAGTGTTTTGTTTGTTTTCTTTCTTACTTTTGCTCATTACATGCATATTTAATGCTACATCAAATTTAAAGAATATTTACCGGCCTTCTACGAGATGGTTTTCTTTCAAAAGGAAACAATTTCATGATTCCCTGAAATTATGCGCCTTGGTTTCTTTATTAGAAAAACAAAAGGATTGAACCAGAGATTCCCCATGGTCATTTTAACCTGTAGAATGCCATGTTTCTATGGCTCTAAATGCATGAACAAGTCATGAGTGTATAGTTATAACTATACAGGTCTTTGGTTATGTTTTCTTTTACCATACAATCATCTTTATTTTATTTTTTATTTTAAATTGAACATATTGGAATGACATTGGTTTGCAGACCCATATAGGTTTCAAGTGTACAATTCAATAAAATGTCCTCTGCACACTGCATTGTACACCCATTGCCCCAAGTAAAGTTTCTTTCCATCTGCATTTTCCTCCGCTTTGCCCACCTCCACTAACACCCATCCCCCTTTCTGCCAGGGGAAAAAGGAGGGTCAGTTATGTGTTTTATTAGAAATAGAAACCTCAAAAAACAGCAATAATTTTGATCTCTTTCTATCAGAGAGATTAACACATGAATTTTATACATAATTATAATTTGATCATCATAATTGCAGAAATGTCCAGAAAATGACATACGAAGTTGCTGTCTAGCAGAAATTAAGCAGACAGAAGAAAAATATACAGAAACATTGGAGTCAATAGAAAAAGTGAGTATTGATAATTAGGTATCATTCTTGATGCCCTGATACTGCCTTATATTGTTACTATATTAGACTCAATGTGTCTACTGTGTATATATTCAGATTTTCAGAACTTTGGATTTATAGATTTCAAAGCAAATTTAATTATCAATAACTATTTATTGATTGATTTTAGTATCTTTTTTTTAATATCTCAATGGCACTAACCTAAGAGTTGAAAATATAGCAGTGAACACAGTAAGATTCTGGCTGTCTGTCATGGAAGGGTTTATAATTTAGGCAAATCAGTATTCCAGGTGGTAACACATTCTCTGAAGAAAAATAAGGCAGAGGAAGGGGACAGAGAGTGATGGGGGAGGACTGGTATTATTTTATATCAAGTAGTAACAGAAGGTTTCTATGATAAGGTTGTATTTAAGCAGACATTTGAGTGAATCAAGCAATTGAGCCATGTGGATCTTTCAGAGATGACAGTTCCTGGGAGAAGCCCCTTAAATGGGGCTGTGTTCAGTGTGCTTCAAGGAACAGTGACAGAGAGTCCAAGTGGTTGATGCAGAATGAGTGCAGGAACAATGAGAACAGAGAGCTGGTGAGCTCCCAGGCCACTTAGGAGCATCCTGCCCAAGGCTAGAGTGTATGGAGAGGAAGGAATGACATTATTTAACATGAGTTTTTAACAGCTCATTCCATCTCTTGTCAGGTAAGGAGGGAAACTGGGTGAAAAGTTAGAAGATGACTGTAGAAATCAAATTGATAGAAAGTAGTGGTATTGGTGGAGATGGTTAAGGGTGGTCAGGTGCTGAGTAAATTCTGCAAATAGAGTCAAGTGGATTTGGTAATAAACTAGGTAAAGGATTTGTGGGAAAGAGAGCAATAAAGCAAGCTTGGTTTTTTTTTCTGACTGGGTAGCTCAGTAGCTCAGGTGGTTAGAGCATTGTCTCCATATGCCAAAGTGGTGTGTTCAATCCCCAGTCAGGGCACATACAAGAATTAACCAATGAATGGATAACTAAATGGAACAACAAATGATGTCTCTCTAAAAATCAACTAATAAAAACAAAAAGAATGCTAGTTTTTTTTTTTTTTTTGTATAAGCAACTGTGTGAATGGCAAAGATGGTGATTAAGATGGGGAAGGAGGGAAGGACAGGTTTGGCAATAATGAGTCTGTTGGTACATACTCGATTTGCAATAACTAGCAGCTTCCAAGGAGATGTGTTAAGAAGGAAGTTAGTGAGTCTGGCATTAAGGGGAAAGGTTGGGTTGACATAGAGACTGGGCCATTGCTATTATGCAGCTGTGTTTAGGGCCCTGGGACTAGATGAGAGCACCTTGGAAATGAATGTTGACAGAGAGGACATTAGAGGTCACATCTGAGACTCCCACATTTAGAGGTTAGGAACGTAAGAACAAGGAAAATGTTATAGAACATTAGAAAAAGAGATGAAGGTATGGAAGCATTGTTTAGGAGAATGAGAGAGTAACCTTGACCAGGGTAGGTTAGTAGGATTATGTAGCATTACAGATCCAATTGAATTTTGTGATTATATTAAAAATCAGATTATCAACATAATTCATGTTCAAATTCTTCAGTCCAGGCAGAATCCAGGTGCCAAGCTAGGTTTAAGCAGGGTTTTTCTTTCTCTAGAAAAGTACGATGGAAGAAAAAGAGGGTAAAGGAGAGAGGGAACTGATTTTGATAATGGTTAATGGAATGTCAACTGGAGGAGGGAAGTGAGGACATGAAAGATATGGGAGGTCAAGGACTGGTAGACCCAACGGGGTTGAAGAATTCCTCGAAGGAATGAAAGACAAAGAAAGATAGGAGACAGTAGTCAGAGGGTTGATTGCTTAAAATTAATGCTATGGAGCATTTGCAGTTGTTAATAATGATAAGGTCTTGGGATATGACTGCAGGAGTAGGGAGCTGAGTGAGGATGAAGTACAATGTTGTTGCAGTTTAAGGAGCTGAAGCCCAGGGTAGTCGAAGGATCATCTGCACAGATACTCAGGTTGCCAAGAAAGAAGATGAAGAGGGATACAGTAGACCAGGAACGCAATGCTCAAGGAGTGAGGGGAGAGATCCATAAATTGCATAAGCAGATGATTGATCTCAGGGATCTAGACCCTCCGCAAAACATTTGAGGGATATTTTGTATTTGTCCTCAAAGTTATATCCGACACGTTGCCATTTTGTGCCAATTTGGTCAGTGGTATTTTTTATTTGTTTTTTTCTTATTTTCAGAAGCACTTCTTGCCTAACCCTTTAATTAATTAATTTATTATTTAAAAATGAAACTTATTGGGGTAACATTGGTTAATAACATTATTATTGTTTCAGCTGTATAATTTTATAATACGTCAGGTGCCTATTCCATTGTGTGCTCACCACCTAAAGTGTTTTGTGCTTTCAATGCATTGTGTTTGTTCTTTTATCTCTGTTCAAGTGGAAAATCTTTTAAGATAGAGAAAATGTAGTTTCTGCTTTTTCCCTGGTATTTATAATACTGACAAACAATTGATTTTCAGTAAATATATATTGTTTGTTGATAGATGAAGGTAAGTCATGTTTAACTCCTCCTCCTCTCTTTTCTGGTAGTATTTCATGGCACCCCTGAAACGATTTCTGACGGCAGCAGAATTCGATTCCATCTTCATCAACATTCCTGTAAGTAAAATTGTGCTTGCTAAAACTGGTGGACTTCTTTGAAATTCTCATTGGGTTCCAGATCCATGTTTTAACATTCTCTTAGATTCCTTAAGAATTTTGACTCTATTTCTGCTTCCAGAGTTCTTACAGCTGTATTCTCAAGAAATAACAGATAAGTCGTATCTTTAACCAGAAGTCACTCAAAATACTAGCAGAAGATGCATGGATAAGATTCATGTATTTTCCTTAAGCACTTATCATGAGGAGGCTGTCTCAGTTAAATGGTCCTCTGGGCTCCTGCCTCTGTCTTGTGAGAGTCCTCTTCCACCCTGTTCACTGCTCTGCACTCCTCCCGCCTCTCATTCCATCTTAGGGACATGGTCCCAACTCCTTCTGTCTTCTCTACTTCCTACCATTGCTCCACCGTCCTGGTGTCTCTTTTCTGCTTCTGAGTGTACCAACCTTAGTGCCTCTTTCTGAGGCGTGCTATAATCTTAAGAGAATATTTACCTGGCAGCATTGAAGCCAGCCAAATGCTATGCCAACTGAGGTCATGCTAGGCAAGACTCAAGTTCTTAGACCGCTAGCATTGGCTTTGGTTGTAATATATAACTTTACTTGTTATATATTACTCATAAACTATTAATACATATATAATTGATTTTTAGGGAGATAAAAGGAGAGAGAGTGAGAGCGAGAGAGTGGGAGGGAGAAAAAGACATCAGTTTGTTGTTCCATTTATTCATGCATTCATTCATTCGTTGATTCTTATATGTACTCTGACTGGAGATTGAACCCATAACCTTGGTATATCAGGACAATGTTCTAACCAACTGCACTACCCAGCCCAGGCTAGTGGTCCCTTATATTTTGATTCTGTTCTATTCAGTGGTGACATGCACCAGTCAGTGTAATGGTGGCACATTGTTCTTGGCCTTGATTTTGGCCAAATGAAGATGTCCTCACTGATTTGTCCATAACAGGAAAAGAAGATATGGCATCAGATGAACTTTTAAGATAAAACAAAAGATATATCCTAGGAGGAGGAGGCTCTTGAACCCTCTAAATATAGTCACTGTCACTAAGGAGGCTCTCGAACCCTCTAAATATGGTCACTGTCACTAAGGGCCCATCAGGCAGTTATTCTCACAGCCTGTCCATGGTCTTTGGCAGAACGATAAGCCCCATCTTGCTGGTTCCTGTCCACCCTCCTATGGGAAGGGCACGCTGCGAAGTCAGCTCATGCCTGCAGGTGTGGGAGATACAGTGGGGCAGCAGCAACTTGATCCCAACATCCTCCTTTCCTGCGACATGTTGGGCTAAAAATCACTTGCGTACCAGGATAAAGGTGAACTTCTGGCATTTGAGTGGCTCCAATTAACTGCGTGGTACAATTTATTTGCTCCTTATTTCTGCCACAAGTTGTCTAGTTGCATGTGGTTCAGCCTGATAATGTTAGCTTAGCACGAGAGGGCACTAATTGACCGAAGCAGAGGTGCCTGTGTCTTCATGGCCCAAGGACACGGTCATTGCTTAACTTGTCAATAAAGTAGTTGTATGTAAAAATTGGAAGTTAATACAAAATGAAAATGAGATGTACATATTTTTATACAAGGAAGAAACTATCCTTTAGAAAATAGTGAAATGATTGTTCCCCCCATAGGACATTGGCATTTCAAGTCAGATCTGAAATTACTGTTTTCCATGAACATGGCTTGTCACTCTCTCTCTCTCAACCCTCCTCTTCCCTCTCCTCCTTCTCTCCCATTTCTCCTCCATTCCCCTTTCTTACTCCTCGCTTCTTCCTCTCTTTTCTGATGGAAGCAGTTATGCTCTGAAGGCATTCAGCATATCCTTGAATGGCAGGTCCAGCAACAACAGGGATTCTGGGTTTGGGTTGGTTTGTGGAGGGGACTTCTGATTGGTAATTAACTTTAACATTGTTTTCTTTTCTAAGGAACTGGTTAAAGTTCACCGGACCCTAATGCAAGAAATTCATGATTCCATTGTAAATAAAAATGACCAGAATTTGTATCAAATTTTCATTAACTACAAGGAAAGGTAACTTTGGAATTTTTAATTTTGTAGCCTCTGGTTGGTATTCATAGCGAGGGTTAGAATCAGCATCGTTCATAAATAGGAATTACTGTTGTTCACTCAGACACCATCTGGGCAGTAATTAGAGCATGGGACAGTTGACCTTCAGTGGTAGTTTAAGCTCTCTCAATATATCAGGAAAAAAAAGAAGGAAAAGACAAAAAGGATCCAGACTTTTGCACCGCAATAAGTGTTGATCCTTTTACAGCCCTGTAACTCTTAAAAATATGTGTTTTATTTGTTTTTAGATAGAGGCAGGGAAGGGAGGAAGAGAAATAGAGAGAAATGTAAATGTGAGAGAGAAACATTGATTGGTTCACGGCCCACACCCTAGGCTTGTGCCCTGAGCAGGGATCGAACCTGTGAACTTTGGATTGCTTGACCAACTGAGCCACACTGGTCAGGACACAGCCCTGTAACTCTCGAGTGAGTCCTGTAGATTTCAGGAAGCCATGTTAACTCTTCGAGCCTCCTCCATCTGGAAATAGAAGGTGTGAATTAGCTGGTACCGATGACTTTTTCTAACTCTAATATTTTATCACTCTATTCTGGAGTATTAGATTCACAGCTAAGGTCAGTTGTAAACTTGAAAAACAAATCTTCTGAACAACTCTTACAAATTAAGGATTTTGCTTACCATTTCAAACCAAGCACTATCATTCCTAGTACTAAGCAGTGGCTGATAAATGTTTTTACATCAACAATGAGATAAATATTAACTTATTAGTGTTTTTTTGTAATTGGAGAGTTTAAGGAAACAGATTACCCAGGCTGTTTGCAAAAATGTCTGTACCTCTTCCGAGACACCCTTCTGAAGCAGGCTCAGAATCCACACGGTGCCCTTCACCTTGTCCCCAGCACAGTTCAGGCCTCTCATGTTTGCTCCTAATTAAAAAGGTGGAAAGGGTAGGAGGCTTGTTATTGAATGGAGTCAAAGGTGGTGATTACAATAAAAGTGTCCTGTAAAATAACCTTTTCTGAGTGTGAGTGAACAGAAAAAAAGTTGCTAATAGGAAATGTAGTATTTACATTAGTTTCAGTTGTACAACATAGTGAGTAGACATTTACATAGTAGGAACTGAAACGGAAATTGTCCATTTTGTTCTGTGATACGTATTTGTTCTCAACAATAACAGTTGTTAAGCTAGGCTTGAAAATCTACCTGCTATAAACATGCACATGGAATGAATCTCATTCAAATTTAGAAGTAAACAGTCAGTTTCTCATACCATAAAGAAAAGTGATCTTCATGCTCTGACTGTATGTTTGGTGTGTGTTAAAAAGAAATGAAGTCTGAGGTTGCGAGATATTGTACAATTTGCCCAGGATGACCTAGGCAGGAAGGGGCGCAGGACAGGTGGGTTTAGAGGTGGCGATTCCTCCTCTTTGTCCTTTGTCCCACAGATGCCTTTCCCGTCTCTTTCCCTTCCAGGCTGGTTATTTATGGGCAGTACTGCAGCGCAGTGGAGTCGGCCATCTCGAATTTAGACTATATTTCTAAGACAAAAGAAGACGTCAAACTGAAATTAGAGGTGCCTGCCATTTTTGGTTGCTTGTTTGTGAAATAACCTAAAAGCATTATGTTCCTTTTAATAATCAATGCCACAGTTAATTTCCCCATGCACACTAAATCAACTGATGTTGATTTTATACAATGTATTAATAGGTAGCTTTAGCAAATAACAATATGATAGTCATAATAACAGTAGAAAAACCTAAGACTATGGCTCCATGTTTCCTGTGCACTATCTCATTGGGTCCTCATGATTGTGAAATATATACAGTTTGTTTCCTTATGTTATGGCTGAGGAAGGTGAGGTTCAGAGAGATTATGAGTCATTGACTCCCTGTGTTGTAAGGGGTACAGGATTAGTAAGATATATGTGAGATAATATATATGTAGACTTAAAATATTGATGAACAATGTAAGACATTTAGGGGCAGGTGCATAGGGAGGGCATGGGTAGTGCCCATAAGAAGGAAGACAAGACAGATACAGCTAGAATGAAATAAAGTAGTGACAGGTGCCAGTGGACAAGACTGCATGAGGAAGACTTTGGGGTAGGTGAAAGATGGATGATTTTTCTGAAGGGGCATGGAGTTAGGTCACTGGGGAATGGGGTGAGGCTTGATAGATGAGATTCATGGAGAACGTCTGGAAGAGTTGGTAGGTCTTGACTAGAAGAGCTGGAAAAGTTTAAGGAATGGCTCATGGTTCATTGTCAACAGAACACATAAATCTGGAAGCTGTGTTGTCATTTTTTTCTGTACATTTTTTTTTTTCATAAAAAGACTTTGCACTTCCAACAAACTTTTGAAAAGTGATTATTTATGTGTTACATCAATGATCATCTCAAATATATTATCTGTATGTTTGGCTTGTCTTTAATTTCAGGTAGAGCTATGGGGTCAACTCTTTTTATTTATTTTTAATTTTTTTAAGATTTATTTTTATTCATTACATATTTTTAGAGAAAAGGGCAGGGAGGGAGGAAGAAAGGGAGAGAAACATCAATGTATCATTGCCCTTCACCTGCCTCCAGCTATGGACCTGGCTGGAGACCTGGCTTGCAACCTGGTTATGTGCCCTGGCTGGTAGTTGAACCAGCGACCTTTGGGTTTGCAGGCTGATGCCTTATCCACTGAGCCACCAGCCAGGGCAGGGTCAACTCTTAAATGGCTTTGCATGGCTTCGTAGGCTACATTCTCCTGGCTGCTTTATTCAGCTGAGTAGGGAGGTTGGGGGATTGCACAGGGAAACAAAGAGGCAGAAGATTTCCGCATCAGAACCCCTTCATTGTTTTGGCAAATCAGGTGTGATTTAATAATTCCTAACTCCCGTCAGGGGATGCTACTGGTGAGAAAGTTTGCAGATCAACAGGCCACTGAGTAACTTACTGACCCTCTGTATCATGGGCTATTTTCCTTACCTCTTAAAATCCTTTGATGATGGGGACCTTATCTGGGGAGATGGTTTGAGTCACACCTGAAGAGCATCCCAACACAGCTTTGTTAGGTTAAAGGGTCCCTGCTCCTCTTTGGAGAATGGAGCCTCCTATGTGTACAACTAGAAGCCATCATGACTTAAATTAATATATGGTGGCAGGATAAAACTCCACAACTGAAACATCTCGTTCCTAATTGAACTATCACTGAAGCAGTTTCCAAAAAAAAAAAAAAAAAAAAAGGATATAAATTCTGGATCAAGACAGGAGCCAGCAAGGTGCCCATTAATCCTCTGTCACATTCTCAGCATTGCTTGAATGTTCTTGTCCCTTCTTTCGGAGCCACTGTCAAAGTCCTGCCCAATGACACTACCCTGGGACTGTAGGTACATCGAGGGGAATTTTAGGCTGAGTTTGCAAGGCTCAGGGAGAGGTGCTGCTGATAGTCTGCCTTGCCTCTACTAATGGCCATAGGCCCAAGTAGGAAATATTTATTTATCCAGATACTGTGATACCTCAGCAGGTGCTCTTGGCAGGGATTGTCTTCTGCATGTCCTAGCCTGACAGAGGTAAAACTGCCTTATTCCTAGTATCTTTTTGTCCCCTTCACATCTTCTCTGGTGTGGTTATTTGTGCTCTTGTATTTTTATCTTTTTCTTCTCTACTTTGGAACCAAGATAACATGGGGTGAAGAGTAATAGAGCCTCTTCATCTCACTCTGCAAGCTGGTTCATCCCTAACTTATTGTATTTTCTTCCCAATTAGAATTGGAATTTAGGCTGAGCATGGGACTGGATGTTTGGGAAGAATCATTTTTTCTCATTATTTATTCTCAATGCTAATAAGCATTTTGCACCCCAGTCTCAGGTTCCCGGTTGTAGAAAAACACCTGGAATGTTAAGTTTCTTTACTTTCCTAGTGTATCACTGATGACCAGAAGGAACTACTTTCCCCCCAACAGTTTTTTTTTTTTTAAAGATTTTACTTCATTATTTTTTAGAAAGAGGGGAAGGGAGAGAGGCAGAGAGGGAGAGAGACATCAATGTATGGTTGCGTTTCACCTGCCTCTAGCCACAGACCTGACTGGAGACCTGGCTTGCAACCCGGTTATGTGCCCTGGCTGGGGAATCGAACCAGCAACCTTTGGGTTCGCAGGCTGGCACCTTAACTACTGTGCTACCAGCCAGGGCTTCCTCCCCCCCCCCCCAACAGTTTTTAAACTGACTTCCATCACATAACAAAGTGAATTTCAAGAGTGTAAACTTTGTGTTCCTAACACTGTGTTAAGATGTCATAATATAGGAAGTGTAAGATACATCCAATTTTAAGAAGCTTGAAATGCAGCTGGTAGAGGAGACCCATTCATGACAATAGAATTAACAGTTTAACCTCCTATTTGAGACACATGAACCAGAACTCTCTATAATTTGTTAAAATAGTTCTCTTTCCGGTGACCTGCAGCAACTGACACGACATGAGCTAACATTTCTTCTTGCTAAAGATGTGTTGTTAAGCACCCATTAATTCACTATGGTCGTTAGAGCTAGTGGAGCTTGCTTTCTAGCTTCTGATACTACATATTTTTATGTTCCAGGAAAGCTAAGTGTGGACAAAGTGACACAAAGTCATGAGCTAAGGGGTATTTCCTTGAACATAACTCCTTTCCTGAACTCCTTCCAAATTCCTTGGTCTGGAATGCGCAGTTGCCTGAGGGTTTTGGACTTAGTAAATTGCCTAAGAATAATATTTTTATAAACTTTTGGGTTTTTTTTTGAACTACACTAGAGATATGTGAGAAACAGTGAAATCAGAAAAGCAACTTGTTCATGGTCACACATGCGAGAGTTGCCAAACTTGATTTAAATTCAGGCTTTGATACTGCAACTTCAAAGTATTTTCCTCAAAGTCGTAATTAATATCCAGAGAACAAGCAAGTCAAGGCAGGTTTAAGATAAACTTTTAAGAAAGAAGAGTGTGAGATTAAAAATAAATAACTCTGAGGCTTTTAAAACATTGACTCCTGTGTTAGGTTTATACCTGAGCGTATTTTCGGAGGCAATCATTCCATTTCACACAGCTCAGCAAATACTTATTAAGCAAGTACCAGACTCCTAGAGGTATGGAAGGCGTACTAGGGAAGGTATTATGTACCACAATAATTCAAAGACACACAAGTCACACACAGAGAGAGCACCATTTTGACTGGGGTTATTACAAAAGGCCTCGAGGTATAGTTGTTGAAGAGAATGATGAATTTTGATGGAAACTAGACAAAGCACATGGCACCTGGAGAGAAGGAAAAGAACCAAGATACGGTGGTAGGGAAGGAACCTGGTGGTGGGAAAGGTGCGTGCTGGTTCCGGTGCGCTTGGGCCAAGACTCATGAAAGAAAGCTCAGTCCATATGAGTGGAGGAAACCCTGTTTCTCCTTATCGATCCATACTTAGAGCTGAAATGCTACAAGGTTGTTGGGTTTTTCTGTTTGTTTGTTTTTAAAAAGATTTTATTTATTATTTCCAGAGAAAGAGGAAAGGAGAGAGGCAGAGAGGGAGAGAGAGATCAAATGTACGGTTGCCTTTCACCTGCCTCCAGCTACGGACCTGGCTGGAGACCTGGCTTGCAATCTGGTTATGTGCCCTGGCTGGGGAATCGAACCAGCGACCTTTGGGTTCACAGGCTGGCACTTTATCCACTGTACTACCAGCCAGGGCTGTTTGTTTTTAATTGAAGGTACTTTCTATTTTTAGAAAGAAAACTTGCTAAGAAGGAAAATCAGATATTTATCATATGATAACAGTTTTGTTCATGGCCTTTGCATCTTCGTGTGTCTGTTTTACGACTCCCTTTGATAAAACAACCAAGTTTTTAACAAATGTTTAAAAAAAACATTTCACTAGGAGTGTTCCAAACGAGCCAATAATGGGAAATTCACTCTTCGAGATCTGCTCGTGGTCCCGATGCAGCGCGTTTTAAAGTACCACCTTCTCCTCCAGGTATGTGAGTTAAAACTGTTTGCTCATTTGTTCATTTATTCAGTCAGCAAAATATTGGTGAAGCATCAACTGTGCACCAGGTACCCTGTGTCCCCAATCCCCTTACAATTTCAATGATTAGTAGAGCTCAACGGGAAATAATGGAACAGCCAGAAACCCTATTTTCCTTTTAACAAAAATGATTCTGGAGCTTTCATGAAGTCACCTCTAATGGCCTTCAAACAGAAGTGGCTCCGAACAAATGTAAAAATTAAAAAAAAAAAAAAAAAAAAAACAACCACCCCAAAAAACCAAAAAAACAAGGCAAAACAAATAAAAGGATCCCTTCAGCCGAGTCCTTTGTTGTTAGTAATAATCTCATATTAGAATCTTAATGTTGTACACCTGAATTTTGCAGGTTAATTCCATTAGACCTTTTACCTCATAACCATATACTGAAGAGAATTGTGTCACATTCTGTTTAGCTTTCTGCTGTTGTAAATTATCATAAGACTACATTTATTGTGACGTGATTCTTGTTATAACCCCAAAGCTTTGGGCTTCCACGGTTAATCCTCTAACGAGGGTGGAGAGTCTTATTAACTTAATTTGATAGCTGAACCAAGAGAGTCATTAGTTCTGCTTCAAAGAAGTGTCTTACTGTGTTAGTCTGTCAACTCTGCTGATGCCTGTGAAATGTCCTTTTAAAAAGATCTACTACCTGCATGTGAAATAGAATTTTAAGTCTTCTGTGCTTTGTACATCTTGTATATTAAATTTCTTGAACTGTAGCCACAGAATTATTAGTCATCTCTATTTTTGTTCAACTGAGAAATCAGAAAAATTCCAAACCCTGATTATTTCTTAAAAATGCATTAAAACATTTATGAGGCCTAAATGTAGAGCAACTTAATCAAATTGGATTTGATGAAAAAATAATAAGAAAGACTAAGGCAATCAGTTTCTGAGACATCACAGAGCTGAACACATGTCCAAAATAAGATAATAATTTATTTTGTAATTTGGTAGAGTCAAATATCAATTGAAGAATTGAGAAGGTGTAGTTTTCAAGAAAGATCTATTTTTGTTGCATATAAGATTTTAGACAGACTCATAAAATTATAAAATAGGACTATACTTCTATTAAATTCAGCAAACTTTTTCTTTGTTCAAAAACAATTCCCTTTGGATTGTTTTATATTTTAAATTTTGAAAGTATGTTTAGTTCCAGGATAATTTTCTTAACAGCCCCACGTACACATATTTTTACGGTAAGAAAATATAGAAAAAAATTTTACCACTTTCCTCATTTTAAAGTGTACACGTTAGTGGCACCAGGTACATTTACGTCATTGTGCAATGGTCACCACCATCCATCTCCAGAACTTTCTCATCTTTCCACACTGAAATTCTGCACCTGTGAAACACTAACTCACCCTGGCCTTTGGTAGCTAGCATTCCACTTGTGTCTCTGTGAATGTGACTGTTCTAAAAACCTCCTATAAGAGGAGGCATCCAATATTTGTCCACTTGTCTGTGCCTTACCTCAAGGCTCATTCGTGTGGTAGCAGGTATTAGCATTTACTTCCTGAAGGCTCAGTGATGTTCTGTTATGCTTATACCATACTTTTGTTTAGCTATTCACCCATCGAGGTACATTTTGGTGGCTTGTACCCTTTGGCTATTGCAAATGTGCACATTTATTTTAACTTAAATAACTTCATTGAGGAAAGTTTGAACTTGAACAGTTGAATATAAGGAGATGCAAATCTCAGTGTAGTTACCTTAGTGCATAGCTGATTTAGATCAGTCCCCTTGCCCCATCTTTTTGTAGACAAAACCTCAGAGAAAGGTGAAAGCAATACTAATGAGCTTATTTCGCAGATTTAGATAGAACTTGTACAGATATTGTACATTAGCGATATCAATAAGCAAGAGATGAGATGATGATGAGCAGCATAAGCTGGGCTCCCAGGCCTCAGTGATTTAAATGGAGTCAGGCAATTTTTTGAAACACAGAAGCTCGAGGTTGCCATGCATTTGACCTGAATGTTTCCATGATTACTGATGGAACAGTCCCACATGGGCTGCCAGTGGGGAGGGAAAGAGAATGAAGAGTAAAAGTTCAAGCAGTTTTAAAAGTTATTTGCCAATAAGTTTAACACAACCTTGTACTGCGAAATACTAGAACCATTCTGAGGAGCAGAAAATGGGCAAACAGTGAGGCATGGATGCAACCAACTGCATGCATTGAAAAGGAAACAGAGATTGTTTCATAAATTAAACTCCATGGATGTAGCTGGCTGGTTTCATCTATAGGCAGAAGGCAGAAGGCCTTAGACCAACCCTTCTCCCCACCCACCCCACCTTGTCCCCCTTTTCCAGTATTACGCAGCAGATGCAGAGCTGGGGGAAATAATCCAATTTACCATTATTTGCACAGGTAAATAATCACATAAAGAACACATTCTTTATGGAGACATTTTAGGTGGGTCCCACCTAAATTCTAAATTCTAGAAGTGTGATTCTATCTCTAAACAGTGTCGAGTAGAATTTATTTGTCTGATGTTTAGAAGTCTGTTGAATACATGTGGTATGAATTAGAACACTTCCTACTTACTGCTAAGCTTTCCAGGGGAAGTCACTTCTGGAATGCTTTATGAGTTGAAATCACAGGTTGATAAAATTAGAATATTTTAGAGTGGGGAATTTGCAACTTTGAGACTAATTTACTATTAATATTTAATAAAGGGAAATTAAAAATAGAAGTGAAAACAGAGAAGCTTGACAAGTTTATTATACTTAACAGATTTAACACCAGGAACACGGTTGGCGTTAAATTCAGCCAAGAGTTTTGCGGGCTCCCTGGTTGCAGACACAGCATTAGGCACTTCTGCCAGAAAGCAGCTTCCCTGCACTGGTGAAGCTCACTGTTTAGATGAGGAAAATGACATGTCCCTTGCCAAGTACAACACAACCTGATAGGCATGCACAGGTACATAGATGGTACAAATGAAGGCCTGGCTAATCATGCCTAAGGAGGCTATGGATTTGACTTTTGTCAGGGACAGCTTCACAGAGAAGTGATTTTGGAATTGGGCTTTGAAGGTAGAATAAGGGTTGACCCATGGATCAGATAGGAGAAGCTTTCTAAGGAGGATGCCCAGTGGGTTCAGATCTTAGGATAATTTTTGATAATTGCAATTGATTGAGTATGGATGGAATTTAGGCAGTGGGGGTGGAAGTGGAGTGAGAAAGTAATCAAGATGTGTAGAATTTAGGTCATGTGGGTGTCTAAGAGGTACAGATGATGACCTGAAGCTTTTGTGGGCATCGCTGAAGGTAGAGGGAGGATCTGTTTTCCATTTTAGAAATCTGGCTCTGATGTCAGGAGAGTGAGGAGATTGTGTGTGAAAGTTCTGCAAGTCAGAAGACCATGCACAAACCTAGTATAATGACCCATTTGAGAAGGAGAACGAGCCCGACCAAGGTCACAGCAGTGTGAGGACGGTTTCAAGGGGAAGGATCAACATGAAATCACTGCAAGGTGTCTGGGAGACCTTTCAGGGTTTGGCATAAGCTATTACTGTTGGAGGGACCATTGTGAGAGCCAGTGTACATAGGAACTGTGTAGGGCTGAGGGCAAAGATGCGTGAAGCGTGCACATGTTGGTTGCGGAAGGTTTGGGCCATAAGGCAGCGTCATTTTTAATTTTTTGAGGAAACTCCATACTGTTCGTGGCTGCACCAAATCTACATCAAAAGGTCTCTTTTTAAATGTTGTCTTTCTTATGTTTGGGTGTTGAGTTGATGAAAATAGTATTGAACTGGATCTTTTGATTAGGAACTCGTCAAACACACCACCGACCCTGGCGAGAAGGTGAATCTGAAACTGGCTCTTGATGCAATGAAGGTAAAGTGATGCGTCGTGACCTTGTTTGCACTTTTAATTTTTGCCCGGACACGATAGACTACAAACTGCTAATCTGTATGTATGGCATGCTGATATCTATTATTGTATAAAAAAGTATTTGCACCAGGACATGTGACTTTCACTTTGGGTTTCTATATCCAGGTCAGTCTGAAAGTCAAGGACCACAAGTAGATAGAAGTAGACTCTATGAACAGAGGGGGAATCTATAAAACCCACTTTCCACGTTATGCTGGTCTCAGACTTTGAAAGAAATATCCGTCCCTAATTAAAAATATATGCCAGTGTCTCTCAAAACAAATGCCAATGTGACTCTGCTAGGAACAATGATGATTGCTTCTCTGTGTTGCTGCGCCTTTCGGAGTTAGCTCAGCTGTTGAGTTGGCTTTAATCCCCTGTCGGGAACACTGCACAGTTATTTAGTGTTACAGAAAGAATCATACCCTGTCTGATTTTTAAAGAAATTATTTGTATTGTAGACACATCCTGTGAAAAGTCAGGCCTTCCTTGAGAACAAAGTTAGAGACTGCTTTTTGTCAGAGTTCTGCTCCAGGTGAATGGAATAGGGGTGGGGGTGGGGGGGAGAACCTAGAAAACAGGAAAATCTAGAGCATGTATAATAAAAATAGCTAGTTTCAGTGTGAAAAGATTAGCTAATGTTTCCTCAAAAATGAGAACAGACATTTTAAAATAGGTGACGGCACATGAGGCAACAGTGAACGACATTATCTGTTCACTTTAATTCGCTGAGTTCTCTTTGCTTTCTCTGTCTCCGTTCCTTCTCCTGTATTATTAAGTCTTCAAAAGGGAGCTGGCTTCTTGGCTGATGCTCTCAGGAATGAAGAGCAACTGGTTGCAGAAACAGTCCTGCCAGATTCACTAACTTTTAGTTACTTTTTCCTTCCAGCTGAGCTTTTACCCTTTTAAAATTTATTTGCGGATTTTTAGAGATAGAGGAAGGGGAGAGAAAAGGTTCGGGAGAGAGAAAGAGACAGCTACTTGATGTTCCACTTATTCATGCATTCATTGGTTGATTCTTGTATGTGGTGTGACTGGGAATCGAACCCACAATCCTGGCCTAGTGGCTCTAACCAACTGAGCTACCGGGCCTCTATTATTGCCCTTATTCCAACCCATATAAGATGCAATTCTCACAAGGTCCGTTGTTCATGTGTTTGGAATTGACATGCTCCTGACCTGTTGTTCTGCATGGGGGCATATTTTGTTTGCTTTTTTATTGGGACTCTTCTCAGGGGCATGGAGGTGACAACCTTCTAGTCTTCCCAGCCATCCTGCAGACGGTTCCAACGCGCTTTTGACAAGCAGCTTTGATGGATCGGGTGTTCACTTGATTGCCCCCGGAAGGCTGCAGCATACTTTTGTCACTGTGAAATTAATGATGTGTTTTCTTTCAAACGGTTCTTCATCTCTTCTCCGATCTTATCGTGCCTTCTTTTTGTCCCCATCTCTTTATTATTTTAGGACTTGGCACAATATGTGAATGAAGTGAAGAGAGATAATGAGACTCTGCGTGAAATTAAGCAGTTTCAGCTCTCCATAGAAAATCTGGTATGTAATTATCATCCATTCCATCCCGCTCCCCTAACTTGCACGCCAAGAGTTATGATGGAAGGAAAAATAGTTTGCCTCTAAGTTTCTAATTCTAGTTTTCTTTCCAATTACTGTGTGGTGGCCCCTACATGGGTGTCTGTGGCCTCTAGGATGAGTCATTGTCCAGGGACATTCTGCCATCACTTGTCCCTGTCACCTTTATCCCACTGCGCCTTCTTCCCCACGATCCAATCCTGGAGCTCGGAGTCCACTGTTTCTCCTTGCTCCATGTCCCCCATATGTGCCCATGGCTGATTCCTGCACCTTTTCTTCTTTGTATGTTTTCTGGGTGACCCCTGGGTGCCAGACATTGTGCATGGGGCTGGGGCTGTCACTCCACGCAACCCAGTGTCTTGGTGGAGGCAGCAGTAAAGAGAGTTTACAAATGCTATTTTGAGATAGCACTGTAAACGGAGTGATTCCGCAGAGGATATGGGGGGAGTCCTAGTGCAGATGTGATGGTTAGAGAAAGCCCTTCTGAGTCATTTGCCTCTTGAGCCTGAAGCATAAAAAGAGTCCAGTGGCACGAGGATTGGGTGGGGGTGGGGGCTGGAAGGGATTCCAGGCAGAGAAATGCCCAGAGAGAAGCAAGAGTGGGGGAGGTCAGGACTCTGGGAGGCAAGAGTGGCGGGAGATTGAGGGAGAAGGGAAGAATGGGGACTCCGAAGTGGGGGGTTACCCCACACTGTAGCCGTGTAAGCCAGGGTGCTGACATAGGGTTTCGTTGCCATTGCAGTGGGGCACTAGTGAAAGGTTTATATCAGAGGGGTTTTCAGTCTGATTTGCATTTCAAGGAAACCCTTTCACAGCCCAAGCAGCAAGTAGTTGAGGTGATTTCAAGAGAGGAGGGAGGCCAGGGTGAAGTGTGGGAAGTGAAAATGGAGAGAAAGGGATTTAAGATGCTTCGCTTGGTTGGAGCGGCTGTCTTGCTTCTTTCTTAGAAACATCTTGAGTCTGTCCGTCTTTTCGCACGATTGTCAGCTTCCCCACTTTCAGACCTCACCTGCCTCCTTTCCAGTGACAGGCACCTGTCACCATCTCTTCACTTAGCTGCATTTCCAAATGTGGGTTGCTCAGTTCTTTTTTTCCCATCTTCAGGGACTCAGTCAGCACTCCGTAGCCTGACATTTAGACCCCTCAATGATTTTCCTGCTGAGGACTGCACACACACTTCACCTTGCACCTGCCCTGCTGGGTTGGAAGGTCTCCAGTTTGCCAATAGACATGTGTATGTACACACACACACACACACACACACACACACATTAATATGTTCTGCCTTGGATTGTAATAGTGTCAGAGCCCAGAATGTCTTTTCCCATCATCATGTCCAATGAAAAATCCCTTTAAAGTTCATCTTATACAAACCTTTTCCCTAGTCTCCCATTATCCCTTTCTCTTTGTAATACATAGCATGTTGCTTGGACGGCCATTTAGCATTGAAAAAAAGAATTGTAGTAAAATATATGAACCATCACATTCACCATTTTGAAGCGTATGGTTTTGGGCCATTAAGAACATGCTTAGTGTTGTGCAGCTGTGGCCACCGCCCACCTCCAGAATTCCTGCTTCTCTCAAAGTTGAGGCTCTGACTTTCCATTTCCCCTCCCCCAGCCCCTGGCTTCCACCATCCTACTCCCTGTCTTTATGAACTTGACACTGTAGGAACCACAGATAAGTGGAATCATACAATATTTGTCCTCTTTGGCCTGGCTTATTTCATGTAGCAGATGTCTTCCACATTCATCTGCATTGTTACAGGTGTCCTTTTGAAAAAAAGAATTTCCTTGTTAAGGTTGAACACTAAAACATTGATTGGCTGTGCCTCACATTTTTATATCCGCTCATCCATCTGTGAACACTTGGTTTGTTTCCCTCTTTTGGCTGCTGTGAACATGGGTGCACCAATATCTCTCGGGACCCCACTTTTGGTTTTCCACCCAGAGTGGAATTGCTGGATTGTATGGTAATTCTATGTTTAATTTTTTGAGGAATAGCCATGTTGTTTTCACAGAGGCTGCACTGTTTTATACTCCCATCAGCAGTGCACTGGAGTTCCATCTCGTTCTCACCAACAGTTTTTCTCTTGATAATATCCATCCAAGTGGATGTGAAGTGATAGCTCATTGTGGGTTTTCACTTTTCATCTCCCTAATACTTAGCGATGTTGAGCCACTTTTCATGTGCGTATTGGCCATTTGTATATCTTCCTTGGAAAAAATGTCTATTCAAGTCCTTTACCTGTTTTTGAAACAGGGCTGTTTTTTTGTTTATTTTTGTTGTTGTTGTTGAGTTGTCAGAGTTCTTTACACATATATCCTTTTAGGCATTGGTAACAATAGCCTAAAAGTGGGATAAGAATCCTTATCCCATTTTTGTTTGCATGTATTTCCTCCCATTCTGTGGGTTGCTTTTTCACTTTGTTGATAGTGTCATTTGATGCACAAAATTTTAAATTTTGATGAAGTCCAATTTACCAGTCTCTGCTTTTGCCACCTATGCTTTTGATACCATATCCAAAGAATCACTGTAAAATCCAATGTTGTAAACGTTCCCCCCTGTTTACTTCTTAGCATTTTATATTCTTAGCTCTTTGATCCATTTGGAGTTAATTTTTGTATGATTTTCAGTTAATTCTTTTTTCCCTTAACACTGTTTACATATAGTTGGGTGCTCATAAATACTTAAAACTGTTTTTATTATCTGCTTCTAGGGAGATGGCTCATTATTATATTTTTCATTTTTAACTTTTAAATTATAATTAACATATAATATTATATTAGTTTCAGGTGAACAACATAGTGAACATAGTGGTTAGACATTTATATAACTTATAAAGTGATCACCCTGTTAAGGCTGGTACCCATCTGGCACCATAGTTATTACAATTATTGACTACATTCCCTGTGCCATACTTTACATCCCTGTGACTGTGTTTATAACTGGAAATTTGTACATGTTGATCTCTTCCCCTTCTCACCCATCCCAACTGCCCTCCTCTCTGGCAACCATCACTTTGTTCTCTGTGTCTATGAGCTTCTGGTTTTTTTTTTTTTTTTTTTTTTTTTGCTTACTTTGCTTTTATAGATTCCACATGTAAGTGAAATCATATTGCATTTGTCTTTTCTCTGTCTGGTTGATTTCACTTAGCATCATGCCCTCTAGGTCCATTGCAGCATTACTGAGACTAGCCAAGAAATGGAAGAAACTCAAATGGCTCATTATTTTTAATCATTAAGTCAGAACTTTTCATTCTTAAGATCTCAGCCAGGGACAGCACCCTTGACACCCTGAAGCAAAGTAGGTCCCCAGCTCTGTATGCTTCTTGACAACTTCCTTCATGGCAATTGCATACTTATAATTATATACTTTGGTAAGTATATTTCCCCACATGTGTGTTCCATGAGAACTAGATAGCAGAGACTATATCATTTTGCCCATCACAGTGCCTGGCACACAGTGGATACTCAATAAATATTGTTTTTTGCTGTAACTTCCATGTGATTTGAACTCTTACAATTCATCCTCTTTTGGTAGCTAACATCCTCATTACAGTTCTAAATAAAATTAATTAATGTCCTCAATGTACCTCTGGGATGATCAAGGACAGACTGTTTTTGAAAGTGTATCACAGTGATCTGAACTTTTTAGAGTAAGCATAAAAAATGTAAAAGTGATGAAATGCGCAATATAATAAAGTAGTTCTTAACAAATATCCTCACTGATATTTATTTGTATTTTTATGTGATTATGAGAAAACTGAGACATGTAAATTTTATATTTCAGAACCAGCCAGTTTTGCTTTTTGGACGACCTCAGGGTGATGGGGAAATTCGAATAACCACTTTAGACAAGCATGCAAAACAAGAAAGGTGAGGAAGATCAGTATGTATTTTCCAAACAAGTAATTACTATCAGAAGATTGAGGAGGCCTTAAAAAGAGTTTCTCCAGGACAAAGGAGGGAACAAGGGAAGAAAAACAAGGGGACAAATGTCCTATGGTTTTTATAAAAATTTCATATATTCTGATATCAGTTGATTTGTCTAAATTAGTTTTTTAGTAGGATGTGGCAAATATAGAATGTCAGCTAGGGTAAAAAAGTACACATTAGAACAAGAGGAGAGGTAAAGGAATTGTAGGAAACTACTGGTAAAAGTACAATTGTTTTACTTATATTTTAGTATACATTTCAAAAGAAACTGAAAATAACACAAAATGTCCTCAGGAAGAAATCTAAGTGAGGACCGTTTAGTGGAACTTTCTTGAGGGAAATTTGTAGCTGGAGTTCTGGAAGACTAGTAAGCTTTGGCCTTGTGCCCCTAATTATGTAGCTGTGATTTTGGTGGAAATGGCCCTTTTCTGGAACCCTTAGAAATGAGAAAATCAGCCAGCAGGGGGCAGCATTGGCTCTTGCTTCCACCCTGACACCCAGGCTCTACTTACTGGTAGCTGCCAGGAGACACCCTTTTAGCATCTCCAGGAAAAGAGGCTTTCAAAGTCCTGCAAGTATTAACATTGCACGAATGTATCATTATCATTGATTTAAAAACATGTGCGTGGACATCACCGAGAGTTTTCAACAAGATACAACTATGTATTGGTATTGAATGATAGGATTATCAAGTCCCTCTCCCTCGTTATAGTTTTTAATAAGCGAGAAGAGAAACAACAATTTGTCGAGTTAACCGGAAGGTTTCTGGTTTACACGTGGATTGTGCTGCAGGTGGTCCTTTAAGTCGTGAGGAGCAACCTGCCGGCTAAAAGCTGGGGTTAGTTAGACGGGGTGCTAATGCTCCTGGACAGCTCACTAAGCCTCAGTTCCCTCTGAAGCCTCCGTGCCTGGGTCTGGGATTTCAATGGCTGCTGTGGAAGGGACAAAGGCTCAAGAAACTCTGACTGCCTCCCGACCTGCTCAGAAGTTAATTGCCATTGTTTTCATTAATATTATTCTGTAAATATTTAGCTTTTAAACTAAAAAAAGTAAAGAAAGGGTAGTGCTTGATGGTGAATCTCCATTGTGTCTGTTGTTTTTATAATTTTGCCTGTTTTTTGAATGGGGAAACTGAGATACAGGGAGGCCCTTCATTTAGTTAGGAGAGCACAAGGTGGAAATTGGCCCCGGGCGGGACTGCCTTTTGTCTTTAACTCATAGGAAAAATGTTTGGTGGGTTGAACTGAATTTTCAAGGGAAGAACTGATATCTGCTTCCACACCATTTTAAAACTCTCTCTCTCTCTCTCTGTCTCAGGCATATCTTCCTGTTTGATTTGGCAGTGATTGTCTGCAAAAGGAAAGGCGATAACTATGAAATGAAGGAGATAATAGATCTTCAGCAGTACAAAATAGCCAACAATCCTACCACTGACAAAGAAAATAAAAAGGTGACGTCCTGTAAATTAATAACTGTGATTTACTCATGACTTTGAACATGCAAAGAAAGTATGCGAATACATTCATGGAAGCTTATTGATTTAGATGTTTTTGTTTGCAGAAATTGATTAAGGGAAATAATTGGCAATGTCACAGACAATGTTCGTTGCTAATGCTTAATGACCAAGATAGTAAAATGCATTTGGCATAGAAATCATTATAGATGCGAAGTTTACTACAGCACCCTTGATTGGTCACAGTTTGTTAACGGCACGGGAGTTTGTGGATAATTACCGCGATGTTGTAGTGAATTTGGTGAATGATCCGTATTAACCTGAAGAATATTCATTTCAACAGTGGTCTTATGGCTTCTACCTCATCCATACCCAAGGACAGAATGGGTTAGAATTTTATTGCAAAACAAAGGACTTAAAGAAAAAATGGCTGGAACAGTTTGAAATGGCTTTGTGAGTATTTCTACTTTTAAAAGTTCTCCCCCTCCCCCTGACCTAAATCACTTGCAAATAATGCCTGAGTTCAGAGGCTGCAGACACACTGTGGGGTGACTGGGGTCTCCTAGGAGAGCGGCCGGGGTGAATTTCTCCAAGAAAAAGAAAGAGGGAGCTCTAGCCTTCTGTTAGACCTTTTCCTCCCTTGCGGATTCTGATTCTGCAGCTTTCATCCGCCTGTGGCAACATTAAGTATTCTAACGGTCAACTTTTGATGTAATTACCATGTTTTAAAAATATGTATGTATTTTAAAAAACTTAATACAAACACCCCCCAAACACATGCGCACAACATACATACATTCGTCCACACACACATCTTATTTTTGATAGATAGATTTTTTTTTTTTTTTTGGCCTCCTGTTTGTTTTAAACTCATTTATTGTTTGGATCCTGGCTGAATTGCTTGACATATGCAATGAATGCTTTGCGGCTTGATTTCCTTCAGGGTCCTTTCCTTTTATTGAAGTGGAAGTTCAGCAAAGAGGGGGCGAATAATTCAGACCTGTTTCCAAAGGAATGGCACAAAGAGGTGTAATTATACAAGAACATGCCTTTATAGGGGTTTCTTTTCTGTTTGGTTGTTTGTGGATTAAAAGGTGCATAATGACCCTGGTTATGGAAACACCTAGGTCACCCTGAAATAGAAACAGCAAAAGGTGGAAGAAAGGGGAAAAAAAAACACTTTTGTGATTTCTTCATTTGTATTCTGGCATTATTTACCACTTACAGACAAATTCTGTCATCTTTTTTTCTTTGTTTTATGCTGTCCTGGCTGGTGGCACAGTGGGTAAGGAGCCAGCCTGCAAACCCAAAGGTCACTGGTTCGGGTCCCAGCCAGGGCACATAACCAGGTTGCAAGCCAGGTCTCCAGCCAGGTCCATAGCTGGAGGCAGGTGAAAGGCAACAATACATGGATGTCTGTCTTCCTCTCTGCCTCTCTCCCTTTCCCCCTCTCTAAAAATAATAAATAAAATCTTTAAAAAAGAAAAAAGAAAGGAAATGCTCATGCTAATATAAAATGGTAGTAGGATTGGGTTGTTTTATTTCAGTTCTGCAGTGAGAAAGTAGGGGTTTCTCTAAGATTATTTCATGTAGCATTTTGAGCGATAGGGTTATGCAGTTATGGTATTTTTCAGTGTATAGACTATTCAATGCTGGTAGTGGCACAGTGGGAAGACTGCAGCCCAGGTCCTGATGGCACCCCAGAGAGCCACCACCCTAACCTTGTCTTCCTGCTGCAGACCCCTTTATATGAGAGAGACATAACCACCATCTTGTATCCAGAATTTAGCTGTGTGATTCATGGAAACTGAACAAAATAGAGGGTGGGGCCAAAAAAGTAGGCTTACAGTTGTAAGTACATGAAACACAGAGTTTATTCTTGCATTATTATTTATTAATTATTGTTTTAATTTCCATATGAACAACGGCACACCTACTTTGGCCCCGTACTGTGTTACCTGATACACCTATCACACACAGTCTAAGTCGGTATGACTGCCAGCATTGGGCTTCTGTCCACATAGCTGGTCACCTCATCATCCAAGATGGCTGTTGGAGTTCCAGCTATAGAATCCGCATTCCAGATGGCAGAAGGGGCTTCCTCATGTTTAAGAGTCCTTGGCAGAAATTCCCCAAACCTTTGTTACATCATACTGACCAGAATTTAGTTACATGGCCACATTGGACAAGGGAGCCTAGGGAACATAATTGTTATCCCAGGACAGATTATGCCTGACGGAGAGTCGAGGTTGTCTTACTAGGGAGAAAGCAGGGATGGGTGGCTGCAGGTCACCTGCGGTGCCTGCCTACAGGTGTGTCCAGATGGGAGTGTGGATGGAGTAAGGTTGTTTTACCACAAGGAAGATGGCTGTGCCACACACAGGGCAACTGGGATTCCTCCTCTGTGAGCCTTTTCCAAGCATCTCCACAGGACAGTGAAACAGCTGTAGCAGAAAGTGGTTGTTAGTAGGTTGGAGTTCCATGGACTGACTGTCCAGGTACATGATGAGATGGTCGAACTCTCTTTGAAAATATTTTAAGCACATGGTAAGATGGTAGAAGTATCTTTAAAATTTTTTATTGATTTGAAAGAGAAAAAGGAGGTAGATAGATAGACATACAGGCAAAACTGACAGACATTGATAAGAAAGAAAAACATTGATTGGTTGGCCCCATATGTGCCCCAACTAGGAATTGAACATACAACCTAGGTGTGTGACCAGACTGGGAATCGAACCTGCAACCCTGATGTATCAGGGTGATGCTCCAATCAACTGAGCTACCCAGCCAGGGTCACTAGTTGCTTCCTGCACCTGCACTGACTGAGGATGGAACCTGCAACCTTGCCATGTGGGAATGACCCTTTAAACAACTGATCTACCCAGCCAAGGCAGGGAGTCCCATGTGTTTCAGAATGGCTCAAAGGTGATAAGGGGGCTTCTACACCCAAGGATTTTGATGTGTCTGGCAAAATAAAATTGCTCAGAGTTTTATTCAATCCCCAGGATATTCCATTATTTACTTTCCTCCCATCTTTTTTGAAGCTTATTCAACAGGAAAACCCTGCGCCCCGCTTTGTAAGACAGCCAACCCTGGTTTGTCATTGCTCAGCAAATTGGAATAATCTGAAGGTTTTGACCATGGTTTACATTTTGCTGTTTGAATCCCATTAACCTGAAGTTTTAGTACTCTTACTCTGTCAGCCACGGAGAATAAAAGAAAAAACAGAAATGCTGTGGCATGCATGACCCCAAGTGAAAACAGTAAGCCAACTTCTTCCAAGTCTCAGCAGTAACTTGGGTTCCTGAGTCCTCCTTGAATGTTCCAGGGTGTCACTTTAAGGAGCTCCGGGAAGGAAAGGGAGGCATTGGTCGGAGGTTGGTGGGAAACCAAGGGAGATGATATTTTCAGGCTGATGAAAAGCCTGCTGCTTCTATTTGGGGAAGATGGCAACTCTGCTGTTCATAAGATGATTGGATCACTTTTATTATTTAAAAAAAAATTGCATATTACCTTAGAGGTGTGAACACTGCTCTTCATTTAGAATGTTAAAAAAGACCCCAGGAAAGCATGAACACCAATAAAACAGTAAGTAGCAGTAATGCAAATCCCCAGAGGTGACCTACATCTCCGCTGCTGTCTTTCTTTCCTGAGCACGTCCCACACCTGCACTGGAGCTCTGTTCTCTGACCGCCTTTGGCTATAACCCCTTCCAGCCACTAAAATAGACAGGGGGCCACACCTGCGCTTGGCAAAGATCTGTAAGGAAGGCCCAGCAAAGGGGAAAGCAGAGGTGACGCCCCCCTGGATCGGGCAGGAAGGTACATGTTTTGCTTTCCTTGTTTTGCTTTTGCTCTTGAGGTTGCTGGGACCATTATTGAGTTTGAGAGCCATAGTCCTGGGACCCTGCTCTGAAGAATATATTTAAATCTCTAAAAGGCTGATCGATACACATCACTTATTCTTATTTATTTCCAGGAAGGGCTTTTTGCCTCTGTTCTCTCACAATTCCGTTTTGTTACCTGTGGAATAGGATGGCAAATGTTTTTATTAGCGGAAGATGGCAAATATTTTTATTAGCGGAAGCTTGTTTCCGTAATGTCAGCAAATGTGGCTGTGAGTGCCTATAACAGTGTTAAAAACATTGCTAGGAAGCTCTAACTGTCTTTTCCCTCAGCTCCTTATATCCAGTGTGTTTTTGTGCATTCGGTTAGGTTTAAATGAATAAACATCATCATACCCATTTTATAGCTCCCAGGAAATGGACTGTCACAGGGGCACTTCCGCAAACGTGGGCTCGTTCAGTGCCATGGTCTTTATGGCCCGATCCAGTGTCTCAGGCCGCAGCGTTTCCTTTACCCACCAAGGTGCAGAGAACAAGCAACTTGTCTCCATCCCTGGTCTGCAACTGGAGTCAGATTTCTTTTTCCTTTTCACCATCACTTAGGACCTAGAGGACAGGACACTTTCTTTAATTGTTCTAGAAATGAATCAAAGTTGGGTAAAATAAGAAATAAAGACATTGGATCATAGAATAAGAAGACTTTTAAAATTTTTTATTTATTTTTAAAGATTGTATTCATTTTTTTTAGAGAGGGAAAAGGAGGGAGGAAGAAAGGGAGAGAAACATCAATGTATAGTTGCCTTTCAAATGTCCCTGGCCGGGGACCTGGTCTGCAACCCAGGTATGTGCCCTGGCTGGGAATCAAACCTCCGACCCTTGGGTTTGCAGGCTGGTGCCTTATCCACTGAGCCACCAGCCAGGGTATAAACTTTTTTTTTTTTTAACGGATGAGTTAGAGAAAGAAAAAATAGGGGCAAAAAGTATCGGTTATGGTAGGAAGTGGTAGATTCTGAACCAGCCTTTGGAGGGTTCATTGGACAGAACTGGAAGACCCTCTTGCCTGGAATTTCTTCTGATGCACTTGACCCAATTCCTGAGATACTTATGATTCATATATATGCCCTTGAATGAAGAAAGCCCCTTTGAATACCCTTACACCTTCTTACTGCTGTTTAACAGGGGGCAACTGTGAACTATCTAAGGGGAAATAGCATAGAAATCCTTAAAGTCTGCAAACGTTGTAGTCCAAGATAGTTATCTGTCAAATGCTAAGAGAAGGGATAGTGCAGTGAAGAGGAGAAGGGGGTATGGAAATTCTAGAGCTGGGGAGGGGCTCGGGGACCAGTTCCCACTATTATGTTGGTCATCAAGGGGCAGCCCTAGAGCTTTGTTTTCCTGATGAACCCCTAAAAAGGAATGTTCTCCAAGTGAGAGGGGCAGGGGTGCACATCTAGACCTTCACCTCCATGGATCGCATTTAATCTGAGCTCCAGTGTTTCTTTTTTAATTCATTTGCCATCGACTTCCAGAAGGAATCTGAGGTCACTCACTATAAAAAGCACACGTGCCTCCGAATTAAATAGCAGAATTGAAATAATCAGAGGTCAATCGTACAATGTTTTGAAGCCTTTTCCTCCCACTCAGGCTCCCCTAAGCAGGCATGGTTCCTTGAAATATCCCTTCTGCAGTTTGCACCATTCAAGCAATGAATAATCTTTTCACATTTTAAATATAAAATTATATTGTATCAAACTTAATTTGATTTAATCTAAAGATATTGCTCAGATAGTCTGGATACCAGAGAGATAATCACCAGAGGAAATTGTGTTCATTCTACAAATATTTATGGGGCACTCACTTTGTTTCCAGACCCTGTTGGGAGCCCTGAGCATCTAGCAATGAGGGAGCGATTGCAATTGAATTGAAATACTGTAACTTCTAAATATAATCATTTTTGATTAATGTATAATGGATTGAATGCCAAGACCAAATTCTTGATATGGCTGTTGAAATAGTCTCTTCCTCCCCATCTACTTACTCAGTTATGAATGGATAGAAGCCAAGAATTGCCCTCTCCCTCAACAAGTAATTAATTTCTCACCAATCTCTGCAGATTCAATCTGACTCCTGTTTGTCATCTTCATCCTCACCCCGAGTGTCTCTAATTAGCACCATCATTCCCTGCCCCTCTTTCCATTCGTCTCTTCTTTAGGAAGGATCCAGGGTGCTCAGATTGACTCCTGCCCTACTTAAAGCCCTTTATTGGCTATTCATTGTGTTCTGTATAATATCAGAATTTGCAGCAGGACCCAAGAAGGCCTTACATGATTTCATCGCACCCATCTTTTTGTGCATTTTACCTGCGCTCAGTTTGTCATGATTAGAACAAGTGTGTTTCAGTTCCTAGAACAGTGCCCAGGTTTCAGGGTTCACCCCTGAGGGGTCCCTAATGAGTCCGTCTTGACTCCTGCTCTCTGGGTGGCTGGCTCTTGATCCTCCTGATGGTGGCTGTAAATGTCCCTGGTGAGAGAGATGGCTCCTGACCACTCTGCGGAATTAGCCACCTCCACTTTCCAGTCTCCTCTAGCAACTGCAGTTGGATGATGGGACACCGTTTTTCCAAGGGTCATGTTTACAGCCTTCCTTCCCCCTAACAGTCCCCCTGCTTGTCAAAGAGAATCTGCTCCTTGCCTGCCCAATTGTACGTATCTTTCCTTCTCCTGAAAAGTGAGGGTTCTTGTTTTATTTTAATTTAAATTTTTTTTTTTTTTTTTTTTTTTTTTAGGAGGGAAGCTAGATTGAATGACAGGATTACTACTGGGAGAAAAGGAAAAGAACATTTTACGGGTTTGGGAAGTGGAAAGAAAGCTTTGGGTTTTGGTGTGACTGAGGCCGTGGACTAATTGATGAGGTCTGAGGGATCTGGAAAGTGGAAAGGGGCCTTCAGTGGGCTCTGAGTTCCCTTTTATGTTCTTTGAAATGCTAAGGAAAGAGTGCAGTTACTTTTTTGGTTATTGTGGTTGCTGTCTGGGTACTGTCTGGCCTCCGGCCAGAGAGAGAGCACCTCCCCTGGCCTCCCTGGGATTTACAGGAATAGAACTTAGGTTCCAGGTCCATTTAAGTTGAAGACATGTGAGTGAGTGTCTTCAGAGCGGATGGCCTTTGTTGATGGATGAGAGACCCCTATTTATATAATCCAAGATTTGGCAGCAACTTCGACATTCTATTATGCAAATTTAAAAGACTTTGTTTATATTTGTGCCCAGATGTAGGCCCTCTAATATGTACAAAGCTACACCAGAGGATTCTGTTGTGAACTCAGATTATTGCTGCTGCTGCTGCTGCTGCTGCTGGTTAGATGGTGATACCATTACATCTCTTGCCTCCTCTTCTCCTTCCTCTTCTTGTCCTTCCTCACGAAGTTTGTTCACGTCTTCCCCAATATAGGAATAAGTGCCTGTTGAGACCACACATTTTGTCTCTTAGAATAGGGGGCCGCATACGTGTCCTGTAAGCACCCACAAAGTAAATTTTTGGGGCTCTGTAGACCATGTGCTCCATGCCACAATGATCAAGTCTGCCATTGCGGTGATAACACAGTCATAGGAGACACAAAACTGAAGGCATGCACTGTGTCTCCATCACAGGTGGTGGCCAGCTGAACTTGACATGGGCGCTATAGTTAGAGACCCCAGTTGTGCAGCATGAGGAAGGTGAATCAGGCCCAGGGAACAGAGGTGGGGCCTCCCCTTAATCATCTCAGCTATCCCAGCACCACAGCGTGGCCTTTTGTAGAAGTGTGGTTTTTCTCTTCTTTTTTGAAGTAGCACTCATTCCTATTTAGGTCATCAGGATGACTTACCTACGAATGTTCTCTCCTCCACCCAAACCAGAGTGCCTGGGTGTGTGATCTGTATTTGGCATTATTTTGTACCATCTCACTGAATATCAGTTGCCTGTTGTCATTAAGTTTTCTTATGTGGTTTATTGGAAAGGACAGCGAGGCCCACAGAATCCAGGTCAGTCACAACCATGGGTGAGCTTCTCTGTCCTCAGAAGTCAAGCAGGTGAATGAGGGGAGTTTTGCAGCCAGGGCTGGTTGTCTGTGTTCTTGAGCACATTTTCTTCCCACTGTAACGGCCTTTGTGCTGCTGCTGCTTCTGAACTTCCTGGAGACCTAGAAGATGGGAAGGAAGATGACAGTTGTGTCAAGAGGTGGCCCAAGCAGGAGCCCTCATGGGTGGGCTGTCTTTGGGGGCGACATTTTGAACGTGGTGGCACCTGCTTTGGCATTTTCTGGGTGTCCAGAGCCTACCAGATTCTATTTAGAAACTGGTAGCCTTACTCAAGTAACTATTGAGTGTGTTTGTTTGCCCACATGCATTTTTTTTCAATTATTTTCTCTAAAAACAACCTTTTATTCATTTCTCCTTGAAAGGCTTTTGTTACCAGCTTCTAATCTGAAGAATTTATTTATGGTTATGAAATCCATGTTGTCCCTGGGCTCTGCAGCGTCTTGGGCGTTGACCTAGTCATGGTCACCTCCCAAGTTGCGCCAGCCCCCTTCTCCCTAAATCTAAAGTATCACCTCTAACTTTCAGAAGTGGCAATTGAGTCAGCATGGGGAACTGAACTGCAGTTTCCTGGTGGCAATACAGGAAGCAGGACACAGGACAGTGCTCAGAAAAGTCATAGCTGTCATTAAATGGAAGTTTTGAGTAACCTATATGACCCAGAAACATGCAAAAGCATTCCATGCACAGTGAAGTAGTAGTCAATATTAAATAGTATTCTTGTTCTGCTGTTGCCTGGTGGGGATCAACCTCGCTCCTTTCTCTTTGGTTATTATTAATATTCATTTGATGTTTTCCTGGCATTCCCAAGCATGCTTTTAAAGAAGGAGAAGTAAGTCAAAGGCAGGAGGAAGAATGGACATGTGCCATCCTTTCCATCAACAAATAAGTATTGTTCTGGTTAAAATTAAATGTAAATAAAATGGGTAAGTGGAATGACTGCAGGTTTCTCTGAGCTATGCTTTGATAATAGAGCCTTTAATCTACTGTGTTTTTTTCCTTCTTATGCAAGTAATAGTGGGTCCAGGAGAGTTTACCTGGCCAAGATGGTCACCATGCCGACTCCAGCCTGTCTGGGTAATGTAGAGATGAATACCAAGACTAAGGCTATTTTGGAATCATTTGAGTTTGGTATAGTGAGTCAACAATGTGTATATGGTGCCTCTAAGAAAATGACACAGTCAGCAAATTCTGTAATAGTGAGCAAGTTTTAATTTGTAAGTATGAACCTAATTGTTAATGTTATATGTACTACTTTTAGGATGTTTCTTGGTAAGAAAATACTGGATCATGGGAATTATTAATTTGGCCAACATAATACAAAATAAACTGCACTGGAAGATCGGCCATTCTTACAATGGAAACATGGGAGGAGCTTTGTGCTTTCTCTTTCTTCATGGGGCAGGAAGCCGTAGCAGTCTAGTTGGGGAGATGAGAAAGCCATACTGAAATAATTATTCAGTGAAACTGAATATTGCATGTCTGTATTCCCTCATTTGTTCATGTATTTCTTGAGGGTCTCAAATATGCCCAGAAACTATTCTGAGCATTAGAGATATAACAATAGATAAGACATCTTTTCTTACCTCATGGAGTTTACATTCTAACAAGGCTTGTATTTTCAAGTCCTTATTATTCTGTCAATGCAAAATGGCAAGAAATTGCAAGATACACAGGGTGATTTATATCCCATTATTTCGATGAAAGAGCACAGAATTGGACATTTTAACATAGAAAAGTCCACTGCCTTGTGATGCTGCTGGGAAAATATTGAAAGAATTATTAGCCCTCTAAGGAGCTAAGAAAGGCATTTACACCTGAAAGCTTTTACTCTTCATTTAGAAAAAGTAAGTTTTTATAAGTTAAGTGTGGTTGTGTGTGTGTAACTAAAATAACTTACCATTTGCTACTGATAAGTAATGTAGAAAAATTAATTTGCTCTAGGTGGTTTCCCCCCATATTTTGTAAACACCTATTTGTAATGATCAAGATCCTCAGAAACCATGCTGCTTTATAATCCATAAGCACTCTGATGAGGGGTTTCAAGCTATTCTATTCCAACTACTTAATGCCTGAGACTTTCTGACAAGCTCTTTCCCAGTGTAGCCTGTTCTTGAATGCCTCCTGTGATGAGGAACTCATTACCTTTGCTCATTCTTTGCTCAGTTTGTCTGTAGAAAGCCCTCCCATATAATGAGTTGAAAACTGTCTTTTCAAGTATGATTTCCTAATGTTACTTTTAGAACATATCTAACTTTCTTCCCTTTATAGTAACCCTTCAGATATTTGAAGATAACTATTCTTTCAAGTTTATGTTTCAAGGATTCTTTCCCATGAATAAATAAAAGCAAACTTAATTGGGGAAGATTCTTTCATTAACTAGTTTAGTTGACGGCTAATCTGGATTAGGTAAAGGGATGGGTAAATGGAGTGTTAAATTTCCATCAAGGCCCTGGCTGGTGGCTCAGTGGATAGGCACCAGTCTGTGAACCCAAAGGTTGCTGGTTCGATTCCCAGCCAGGGCACATAACCAGGTTGCAAGCCAGGTCTCCAGCCAGGTCCTTAGCAGGAGGCATGTGAAAGGCAACCATGCATCGATGTTTCTCTCCCTTTCTTCCTTCTACCTGCCCTTTTCTCTGAAAATAATAAATAAAATCTTTATAAGAATATATTTATTATGGGCAGTATATGATACTAGCTGTTATCATCCCCACAAAAACTAAAATCAGACCATTTTAATTTTCAAGGTGTTTAGAAATCAGTGTGAGGCCTTCTGATTGGATTATACATAGCACTCCCCCTGTTCTGAGTATTATAAGGGAGAGGTCAGATTTTGATTCTTTTATGTTAAAGTATTTAGAGTCTGATAACATATTAGGATAATTTCTTGCTCTCATAGAGTGCTTTATAGTTTCCAAAGTGTTTTTGAATAATACCACCTTCCATTCTTAAGGGGTCCTATGAGGCATTATCCTTTAAAAAAATTCAGAAAGTAAAGGAGAGATTAAGTATTACGTGTATTCTTTTTTCCCAGTTACCCAGTGAGAGAGGCTGGTCTTAAACCTCAGTCCAGAGCTGTCTTCTGCCACCACGCTGTCTCCTTTATAGCAAAAGGACCTGCTGTTGTCCTACAGAGATGAAAGAATCCTCCAGTTTGTTTTCTAAATGAGAAGTACTCCTGTGGAGTGTGCCCACACACTAGATTTAGAACTTAAATATTTTCCACTTAGTTTTAGTTGCTGTTGGATAAGAACTGGGCATTTTCACACAATCCAGTAATAAGTGACCTTTTTGCAAATTGTGAACTTTGTAAGGATGCTGTGGGCTTCAAAGAATGTCCTTGGAGTAAAGCAAATTAGGATTTAATTTACTAGTTAATTTATTGCAAGATTTTTGATCCCCTTATAGTAGGGTTAAACCTAGCGTGGCTTATGCAAAGGTTTTATAAAATTTTACTTGATTGAACGGTGTTTTGTTATGCCAGTTGTCTAGATAATGTGATGTTGGTCTCAGGGTTTAAATCCTCTTTTTAGAGATAAAGGAAATGGGGAGGAAAAGCCTCATGGCCTGAGATTAAGCCCTGGCCAGTTGTTTGGTGGATTCAGATGAGCTGACAATAAGTGTGGATGTTTGTTTTCATGCAGCACTCAGGTACCACTGGGTGGGCATTACAGCAGTCGCTGCAGGTGTGGGCACGGTGTGAGAACACTGTCATTTTTCCCCTTCAGGAGAAATTTGGCATTAACCTTGAGTGGCTTCTTCTGCCTGGGAAGAGCCAGATGGGAGGGGGCTGACCCATGTGCTTGACCTGTGTACCTGTCTGTCGCTTATTAGAAGAGCGGACTTTTCTTTCTCTAAGAAAAGTTTGGGAGCTGCCTCAAAAGCGTTTAGAATGTGCCAGTGGTCAGTGGTTCCTAATTATTTTGTCTTATCTGCATCTTTAATATTTGCAACATTGCCGCCTGCACAAGGCAGCCAGTCCTTTGAGGAAAACGAATGTAGCTTTGAAAGTGACAGGTGGCACCCTGGCCGGGTGGCTCAGTTGGTTGGAGCAGCATCCCGTGCACCAAAATGTGGTGGGTTTGATCCCCAGTCAGGGTGCCTTTGGGAGGCAGACTCACATCAGTGTCTCTCTCTTTCTTCCCACTCCTCTCCTATAGTAGACAAAAAATAACTTTTAGTACTTAGTAGTCTTTAAATCTTTCCTTACCTCAGTCCTATAAAAGAATTCACATTCACTGACATTAATATTATATTTCTAAGCACAATGCTACATTTTAAATATTTGTCACATTGAATCTTCACAAACCTTATGATGGGGCAGTCAGTTTTGCTGTTGCAAATGAGAAAACTAAGGACCAGAGATGTAAGTAGCCTGCCTGAGCTGCCCAGCTCCTGGTGGAGGACCCAACCCAGCCCCACGGGGCAGGGCGTGCATTTCACAGCCTTTCCCTCAAAAAGTGTCTTTGCCCAGAGGCTAGGAAGGAATAAAACAGGTGTTTTATTAGACTCAGGTTTTCTATCTCCTAACCTGACACTGCAGACTTCCTGCGTTTTCCTCTGTTTCTTCTCCCTGGATAGTCAAAGCAACCAGAAATGAAATTCATCTATTACTGTACAGCTGGTTCACTTTATGTACTCCTGGACTAATAACTCACTGGTTGGAATCAACTCGGGGATCTGTTCTTTGATAGTGCATTAATAATATATATACATTAAAGCTCCTTCTCCGACAATATTTGAGCTTGGACATATGGAACCCTGGCATTTTGAACGAAAGCTGTTGCTGCTGGTGCATTTTAAAGACCGGCTAGCTCGGAGCAAGTGTTGCATACATAACAAAACAGACCCACGGTCGTAGTTTACTGAGGCAGAACTCTTCTCGGCCTGTTTAACTGTGGTGAGGGTTGGAATTGCATTTCTCAGTTACCGCGATGACCTGAGCATCTTCCAGATCGAGAAAGCATGGAAATGTTTTTGTGGGGATTTGATTTACTGGAAGAAAACGCCATAGGGCAACTACCTGGGTTTTCTACAGAACCACAGAGACTGGGAATGATGAATCAGACACTGTCATGGGTCCTTCAAGCTAGGAAGCATTAAGATTAGAATGATGCCCAGTGGCGATGACTCCATAGAGTCCCGGGCTGGCATAACCGCTGGTCTAATGGACACTTTTTCACCTGGTCAGAGAGCAGAGCATCCTTTTTGCTTGTGTCATGGGACTTGTGCATGCTGGTAGGTAGTTCATGCTGAGCCTTTTCCTCAATACAGATGATCTGGGAACAATTGTGTGTTAGACACATACATGTACTTTTACAGTGCAGTTATATGAACCATATATGCTCATGTGCGTGACAGTTTTCATCTAGGGCCCTGTGACAAAGAACCCTAGATTCAGAACTGCAGAGGTCAGGAGCAATGCCCTTCCCCTCTCACCTCAGCCTTTTCACAGATAGATCAACGAACAGGTGGTTCACTGATACCTATGCGCTGACTGATGGTAGACTATGTATCCTGTTGGATTCAGGTTCCCTGTGTGTGTGGGCATGTGTGTGTTTATAAGAATGTGTATGGACACGCAGGTACCAGACCCTAATGAATTCTGTGCACTTGCCCTGTAAACCATCTGGTAAAGTCCATGAGCCTCATTCCATCTATGGAGCTGATGATTAACTAACACTGCAAATTAGTTTAATGAGGTTAATTATAACGAAGGCCTTGCTACATTTAAAATCATAATGACTAAGATGGATAGTCTATGCCCATTCAGTTGAATATACTCTTCTTTTGCAAAAGTGAAAGAAATTGGCTGAGAACCCTTGATCACATCCTACCACTGATTTTGTCTACCTAGGAACTTCCCCAGGCCCTGGGATTAGCAAGTGATGGATTGATAGTCTCTCTTTCAAGGTTCACCTTTTGTTAGTGGGCTCCTCTTCTACAAAATAGAGGTGTCTGCCTTTTCCTAATACCCCTGTCCAGGGACCAGTGGACTTGGGATAGAGGAGGAAATCTCAGCCAGCCTTCCCCAGTGGATATTAGCAATAGAACCTGTTATTCCACCATCCATTTGATATATGGCTGACTATTGACATTACAGATTTCATTTCAGTGGGCACTCCTGACTCCTGAATACTTGATACCAGCATGAAGCCTTACATGGTCAGGATAGAGCAGAATCCAAAGTGAATTAGAAATTTAATTAAATTTCTTGCTTGTTTAATTGTTTAATGTGTTGCGTAGTCCAACCTGTAATTTCATATTCAATTATATTAAAACTCCCTTTAGACTGAATTTATTTGGGGGTTTAGAAATGACTCTGAAAGGGTATTGATGCTTTAAGAGAATCCTTGGTTTTATAAACTTTCAACCTAAGAGACTGAGTATTTTAGTATTAGGTTTGTATTGACTCTTGATATTGACACAAGTCTGAATGTGCAAATTCAGCCACCAAGGCTGAATCTTGTGGGCTTATGTTTAATTTAAAATATGGCTAGCTGGCCATTTTGAACATATCAGATAGGCTGACAATTTGAATATTTGACTTGTTGGGGAAATAGTCAAATATTAATTTTAAATGCTTATCGGTAGACTGCAATTGGGTTTTTAATTCATTTGGAAAGCGAGAATTCACATTTATGTAAAATTGCCAATAAGCCTGATTTTGTAAAGGTGTTTGGAGGTTACACATCTAATGATTAATTTATGCTTTGGTAATATTTTTTTAATAATTTGGAGGGAAGAGAAGGCAGCTGAGGATAATGTTAATGATGAATAATAAAGGAAGCTTCAAGATTCTGAGATTTAATTGTGTAGATCTTCTTCATCATCCCGCAAACAGAATAGGAAACCAGATGGAAAAGACATTTTAGTAGAGCTCAAAGTGCGGGGCACAAGGAGAAAATCAGTAAGGAAAGACTCTAATCCTACCACTGACTTGCCCAATTGACCCAGGCTGGTCTGTTTCCTTCTCTGGGACTTAATTCATGATCGGTTAAAGATAGGGGGGAGTGACAACTCTTGCAATCAATTTTTTTCTTGTGTTACTAGAAATTTTGCTCTTCTGGTATTCTCTGCGTGGCTTCTTTCTTGACTATGTGGAAAGCTTGTGAATGATAGAAGAAGTTGGGCATGGTGTGGAGGCTAGTTGTGATAGAAAAATAATAGTGTAAGTGTATCCTCCTTTACCTCTACCCAACAGTTATGACATTTTTTTCTTGCGCTTATTTTCTTTTCTCAAAAATACATCAGACAGCTCTTACCTGTGCATGTGTGTGTTTATAAGAATGTGTGTGGCCCTAATCACGTGTGGTCCCTTTGGGAAGGTTAAGGCTCTCATGCTCTCATAGTGATGCTATGCTTTGAATTCTGTGCACCTGTCCTGAAACCATCCGGTCAAGTCCATGAGCCTCATTCCATCTATGGAAATGATGATTAACACCAGAAATTAGTTTAACGAGGTTAATGATAAATGAAGGCATTGCTGACATTCAAAATCATAATGAGTAAGATTGATAGTCTATGCCCATTAAGTCAAATACACTCTTCTTTGGCAAAAGCCAAAGAAATTGGCTGAGAGCCCTTGATCACAAAGCAGAGAGAGTGTGATCCAGAAAACTTGATTAGGGCTAGTTTTCAGTGAGAAGAGCTGTTTGATATTAAACACATAACAGACCAAAGTATTATTATGTAGAGAATGGATTGGTTCCTTTAATCAGCAACCTCTTCCCAGACAGTTCTGGGACTGGATGGGGGACACTGGGAGGGGCCAGCTGGCCATTCATGGGCAGCACCTCTCCACAAAACATGTAGCCTGAGCTCAGAAGCCCTGGGAGAATCCGTGTAGCTTGTGTGAGGAACAAACCTAAGTAGGCTTTCATAAAATTCTGCCTAGCAGGGATTGGTGTATCTTCTGCGAGCGACTTCTTGTTTTGAAGAGATGGATTGATGAACCTGGGTGTGCGTGCCTTCAGTGCTTTTCCTCTTCTGAACCCAAAGTGCTTTGTAAATATCAGAGCTCAGATTTTGAAAAGATCATTGATTTTTTTCCCCAACAGCCCTGAAGGTAGGCTATCACATCTCATCATTTATTTCTGCAATGGAGATATTGATAGCATAATATTAAAATCTTTCATTACAGAATTTGCTTTTCATCCACCAATAACCTAAATTCAGAGGAGGTTTGCTTTTGCCTTCATTTGTTAAAATTGCTATTGGAAAGCATGTACTTCCCAGGACAACATGGCTACCTTGTTGCTTTAAGGTAAAGGAATAGTGTGTGAATAGAAATTGCTATTGAATGAGAAAATTCCCCTGTTAGTCAAATCCTGGCCCAGGAAACCCAAGGAATGGGCTTTGATTAGCTATTGAGATTCGCTCAGCATGACCAGCCTTTTTGAAGCTTGATCTGAAGTCAGCAACCTGGGAGAATGTCGTCCGTCCTCACCAGGGTACCCCATGCCTTCCCTTCCCTGCGTGTGGCCTTTCTCCATGGACGTTTCACGGTCTTGACAGAAAACTCATCACTGGGGTCAGCAGCCTCTGAGTCAGAGGACCACTGAAATGAAGGCCCTGCTCTGGGACCCCACTGGTCACTCAGAATCAGGGGTTTCTGTCATTTCTTTTGGGCTGCTGTTCTCTCAACCAGTCTTCCTGCTCCAGCATTGCCATTGGAAGACCGCACCTTTCTAAACTGCCTGTCTCTACGCCAGCTTGCCGCTCTCTTGTTGGTTTTACCTTTGAGTTTGACTTGTTTTTCACTTCTAATCTCGCTGTCTCAGTTTAGGTCTTAAGAATCATTTACCCAACATATTACAGTAGTCTCGGAAGCTGTCCTCCTGTCCCTGATCTCCCCCATCCACCAATGTGGCAGAATTTTCTTTCTTTTTAAAAAATTATTATTTAAAAATTTAAAAAATTAATTTACTGTTGTTTTATTACAGTTGTCCCCCCCCCCCCCCAGTGCTCTCCCCTGCGCCACCCACCCCATCCCCTCTTCCATAGCCAATCCCTTTCTGACATGCAGAGGCCATCTGGGTGTCTGTAGATGGATCTGTAATGCTCACTCATCACCACGGAAGGGGTGAGACCCCAGCATAGGAACATAGGGCACCCACCGTGGGCCCCTGCCCAGCTCCAGCCTCAGGGTTTTCCAGATCTAAGGCTGCAGCCAGACTGAGCTCCTGGGGCCCAGGACACACCAGGTGCATCCAGGCCTCTGGGCACCACGGTCTTGACTAGCTATGGTCTGGGCTTTGCTGGCATCTATGAGGAAACACCTTTCATCTTTCAAGTTCAGATCAAAGGCAATTGCTCTCTTTCTACGACCTCCACACCCCCACCAACCTGTACTGTAGGCTGATCAATCTCTTTGTTATTTTCCTCCCCGTCTTATACCTCTGGGGCTACTTTATTAGAGCTACTTCTTTAAATTCTTCATTTTCATCCCAGATTGAAAGGACCTGAAGGCCAGGGACTGTGTGTGTATTTTTTTCGCTTCAGCACATTGGGTATTCAGTAAATATTTGTTGAACAGAGGACTGAATAAAGCAGCTGAGAAATAGTATAAGACAATTTTCAGGTTGTAAGTGCCACCTAATTTCAGAGAAAGGACAGGTCATGTGGTCTGCAGTGAGCCAGGAAAGTCACAAGGAAAAGGTGGGGACCTAAACTACAAAGCTAAGTAGGATTGGGAGTCGTGGAGAGAGGGAAGAATATCATGACCAAAAGAAACCGTTTGGAGCTAACACAGAAATGAGTGTGGGAAGGCCACCTTGACCAAATAAGTTTCTTTTGAGCTTTGATGAGATGCTGCTGTTGGAAATATCATTTTCCTATTTCAAGTCTTTCTGTTCTTAGACCCACATAATCATTTACAGACCCCCTAGTATTGGGTAGTAACAGTAGAGCTCCACCTACTGTTAGGTTCATGAATTTGGGCAAGTTACTGAACTCTTGATGGCCTGCGTTAGGATATCACAGAAGGGGGATGTTCTAACTTCCTTGCAGTGTTTGTTGCAGCTTTAATTAAAATAATGTTATTTACCCTTTATTCTGTGCTTGCTGTAAGCCAGGGACACAAAGGACAGGCCCTTTGTGTGAGTGGGCTCATTCAGCCTTCACATCAGCACTGTGTTGATGAGATATCATGCTCTTGTTTTACAACTTTGGGAAAATAACAGTGCCACCGACGTAAACATGTCAATGTGGAAGTTGGGATCCCAGACTGTGTCAGGAGTTGGGAAGGACAAACTGCTCTGCATCAGGGGGTGGCTGGCAGCAGTGTTTAGTTGCTCCTGGGCTGCTGGATCTCAGGCTGGTCCATGAAGCTGCCTGCTGCCTTACGGTCTAACATGGTGTCAGCTTGCAAGGTGAGATGTCCCATGGTTGGTACTCTGAGCTCAGTGGGTTTGGGGTGACCACCGCCTCACTGAGGGTCCTGCCCTGCTGTGGGACATGCTCATGAGCTGGGGCTGTTCTTCTGATCCTCATCCCAGGGATGGGCTGGCTGCAAGTTCCCAGAAACCAGGACCCCTAAAAACCTCTCTTCCTTATTAGCATGGGGGTCATATCAAATAGATGTTGAAAGCATTCATTTTAGAAATCAGCATGCATTTGAATCATGGCACTTCGATTTTCTAGCTAGTTGATCCTTAAAAATTTACTTAAACTCTATGAGCTTCAGTTTCATAATCTGCAAGTAGGGATAATAATAGTTATTTCATCGAACTGTTGTGACATTAGATGAGAACGTGTACGTGACTAACTGTCACGGTGCTGCAGACATCTGGAGCAGTCCAAGGTGGCTGAGCTGAAGACTCAGGTTTCTCCTCCCAAACGGATGTGGACTCAGAGTTCTGGCCTGAGCTGACAGTGGCCAGGAGCCTGTCTCGCCACTTCCCACATGCTTTCGTGCGTGTGGCCAGGAAGTCATCTCTCGGGAATAGAAAGAACTCAAATGAACTATCTTGCTGAGCTGGCCATCAGCGGAGGGGCCAGGCCCAGAGGAGAATCCTGGTAAAAGTCAGAGAGGTTCAAGGGGAGGATGGTGGTGGATGAAGGACAACGTGCTGCAGAGCTGAGCTGCTGGCTGTGGGTGCAAGTTGTGCTCCATGTTCACCTGCCAGTCTACATGTGCTTGTGTACGTGTGTGCGTGTGTGTGTGGGGGGGGGGTGGGGGGGCCCTGAAGGACAGCGACACACGTCAGGGGCTGAGCTTGGAGCTTGTGGCCGTGATTCAGGCTCCTGATGCTTGTGGCTGGGAGGGTAGGCGAGGCCCAGTGGGGACTTTGAAGGAGGAAATGGCACCTCTATGCGGCTGTTCACACCAAATCTCAGGAAGGATGGGTGTTGGAAGGCTCTGCAAGGCTCTAGCTGGTCTTTTACTCAGAAAACCACCTTTCAAGGTTAGGGATTTAAATGTATTTTTGTTACATGTTGTCTAGATTATTGCAGATACTCAAGTGTTTTTGGAAATGAGTCCATTTGCTAAAACATCTGGATATTTTTTGAAGGTGGCAATTTTTAATTAATTAATTAATTAATTTTTGAGGTCCATGTGTCTGTTTTAAGCCAGTGAGCCTGTTCGGGTTTTTGTTTCAGGAAGGGCCACTTGAGGTTTACTGTACTCTGTGCTTTGGGCCTCATTTGGGAGTTTAAATGATTTAAAAATGGATAGACCGCAGGGTAGGGAATCCCAAATCACAGGCCAATCTGAATGAAGTTCATTGACAAGGATGGCGAGAGGTGTGCTTAGCAGAATATTTTACTCGGAGTTTCTCTAACGTGATTCGTTCTGAAGGAAAAAGAGATGTTCTGCTCCAAGGCAGGAACTGAGGCCCCATCTGATGCTTCCCCATGGAAGCTCTTTTGCATATTCTGAAACCCTCAACAACCCCTTCACTGTCTACTCTTTTCGACACCCAGGTGGTCTTCTTGGGTGTGGATTCATTTTCTTCAGAGTCACATGTGGAATAGCCTTACCCCAGTGCTTGTGGACTTAAAGCATTGCGTGGTGTGACTGGTGGCCCTCAGCTGCTCTGGGCTGGAGGCAGCTGATGTGTGCCTGACATTCCTGCTGTCCTTGGTGCAGCGTGGCATGACGGCAGCATTGGATTTTCTTCAGGCCAAGGAAGAGATTCAGAAACATCAGGCTTGCTTCCACCCAGGTGCTAAGGGGAAAGCATGGCATTCATACCGTCTTGTCCTGGAAACCCCTGTTTTTCACACCTATCCAGACTTTTTTCCACTTCTCCCAAACTGCACAACAGTTGTGGACACCAGAATGTGCTGCCTTCTCAGGGCGGTGTGCCCTTTCTTTCCAGATCTGCTGCCAAACGCTTCCCCGAGGCTCTGGACCTTGGTGAAGGCCATTGGCCTTGTGGTTCTTGTCTGTCAGCCCTTTGCAGCCCCTGATTGGTTACAGGAAGTACTTCAAGACCAGTGTAGACATCCAATGGAAGGCTGTACATTGGGATTAATCATCTTACTCTAATTATCTGCTGAATGGATCCTCCAGCCCACCCCTCCAGACCTGTTTTTCTGTTGCTGTTCTGTTTCCTTGTATCCAATTTCTTGTGCCCCAACTTGATCTAAAAATGTGAACCCACCCATGGTTTTCTGGTCCACCTTAGAACTCAGGGCATCAGCTTTCCAGCTAGGCTTTGCCTGATCTAAACCTTTGAACACCAACCAGTTCCTTCTCCCTTACTTGGATAAAAGTTTTAGTTGTGTCAGCTCTGGCATGGGGACTCTCCTCTGACACCCTCTCTCCTCCTGTCTCTAGTTCTTGTGTTTGGTCCCCAAACAGTTCTATGATGACCACTGCACAGCTCACCCTCTTCACACATTGGCCACATGGGAGCCTTGTCTCTTTAGTACCATGAGAGCTTATAGAGGACAAGTGTCTTCCTAACCTTGAAGTCCCACAAGGCCTAGAATGTTACCACACCACTGGGAAAGTCTTTATCCGTCGTCTGTTTTGTCATAGTGAGATGAATAAGGAATATGCCTTTCCCTTTTATAAGTATATTTAACATTTTAAAGTCCTTGATTTCTTTGAAGAGTCAATTTTGGTTTTGGCAAGTGAGAGTAGCCTCAATTCATGCCAAATTGAGACTGAATCCTGCTCAATTTGTATTGAACGTCTGCCCATGGAGTTTAGTGTAAAACAGAGACTTTATGTACAAAGGATGGAATGCCCGTTAACAATTTTCTTCCATGATTACTATTGAAGCTGAAGGGTAAATCCTTATGAAGCCTGTAGGTTACTTTCAGAGTCCCTCTGGTGTCCTCAAAGATTGCTACATGGCTGAGTCTCTCCATCTTTCTGTGTTTCTAAAACAACAAACTTCAGTACTATCAGACATAAGTTAAAATGCACTGCAAGAGTTAAATTCACCATGCCAACCCAGTGTTCCTGGCTCATGTTATTTTGACCCTTTGAATTATGGCACAAGTTTATTGGACCAGAGAATAAGAAAAATCCAGATTCTCTAGCATCTCTCCCTTACATGAAATAACTAACACAATGCTGTTGAATCCTGAACCTTGGACCACTCACTCCTGCAATCACTCTCTACCAAGAAGATAAATAACCTATTTTAATGGAAGAATTGAAGTGAAGCAAGAGAACCCAAGTTAACTGGAGACCCATCATTGGTGGAGATAGATAATTCACTGTTGTGTTCCCAGTGTTAGAAAATGACAGGTGCTCAATCCATTTGTTGGATGTATGACTAAATACATGCTAATAATAAACTTTAATATGCTTACTAAATGTCTAATACAAGAAAAGCTTTATTCCCATTGATTCAGGATATGATGATGGGTTGGTCATCATGTATTTTGTTCCACTTGTACAAGGCCTCTGAATGTTTCATGACATTTTTTGCCACTTATGACCATAGCAGTAATAGGATTAGCATCTCGTATTTGCTTTCCATCGTTTAGTACATAAAGTGTAGGAGTATGTATATACGTGTGTCTTTTATTTTATCCTCAGAACAAATCTGAATGATGCAGTGAACAGGTACCAACAGATGGTAATTCTTCCTTCTCCATTCCTGGGCCAGGCTGTCAATAGCAGGAATGACAGGCATAATTATTTAATTGCTGAAGACCCTATAAATAGAAAGATATGTCATGTGCCAAAAACCATACACCAAGTTTGTAACAAATAAAGACCCAAATTACATGTAGTCTGACACTTTTTCCACTTTAAATTTATTATGGATTCAACTAACATTTTATTCAATAATTTCCTGGAGATGTCCCAAAATTCAGTGATAGATGTGTATTTAAAATTATTATAAAGTCAACATTGAATGAAATAAAGGAGTGTAATATATAATAGATAACAAAATACTATTTTTCAGAGCCAAACATTATCTTTTCTTATTGGTATTTTGAAAGTATTTATTTATTTCCCTAGATAAAAGACTATGCGTGATTTGGAATACAAAGAATAAGATTTGGATGTGATTTATAAATCTCTTTTTTTGTTTTCATTCCTTTTGTAAATCTTTAGGAATAGGTGAAGTTGTCTCTTTGGAACCTTGTTTTTTTAACTTGGTTTTTGAGGGACCTGTTTGTTTTTCATTTTCAGACGTTTTTAAATGCCAACCAGTATAATTTAGTATGTGATGGTGTTGTGGGAACAAATTATAACAAAACAAGTAAGGATTTAGGATAGTTTACTGAAAGATTGTATTAAAAAAGTCTTTCATACTTATCTATTATCTACTTGGTGGATTTAATTTCACAATATAGGATATTTTTATTTATGTTTAATCTTCCCTCAAGGATATGTTTTTATTGATTTTAGAGAGAGAAAGAGTAAGTAAGTGCATGCAAGGGAGAGAGATATCAGTGTGAGAAACATCTATCAGTTGCTTTCCATAGGTGCCCATACTGGGGATCAAACCTGCAACCTGGGAATTGTACTTGCAACCTTTAGGTGTGTGGAATGATGCTCCAACCAACTGAGCCACCTCAGCCAGGGCACAATATAGAATATTTTAAAAATAAATAGTTTGGTTGTATTTTGTAATTATTCATGTTAACAGAAGAAAGGAAAAACAGCAACAACAAAACTTACTACTTCCTGGCTGGTGTGGCTCAGTGGATTGAGCACTGGCCTGTGAACCCAAGGGTCACTGGTTCAATTCCCAGCCAGAGCACATAACCAGGTTGCAAGCCAGGTCTCCAGCCAGGTCCCCAGCTGGAGGCAGGTGAAAGGCAACAATACATTGCTGTTTCTTTCCTTTTCTTCCCCACTCCTTTAATGAATAAAATCTTTCAAAAAAATCACCATTTAACAAGACCCTTAAACATTGAATCTTATAGGGGAGTCTAAACGTGAGGTATACAATGATCCATCTTATTTTAATTTTTGATGAAGACTTGCTTGAAATATGCCTTTTCAGAACTGGCCTATCAAACACCAGCTCTGGGCCCAGCAAAGTCCTAAGCATTTTACATACATCCTCTTACTTGGTGTGTGTGATTGGATTTGATTAGTATTCCTGGTTTCCACTGACTGGCTTGCTCCAGGTCACACTGCTGGAGGTTTGGAGACTAGGATTGAAGCCCAGGTGGAATTTCAGACCCTGTCCTTGGTTCTGCTTTTGTATTCCACCTCGCCCCAGTGGCAATTCAGGGTCAGAGGGTTAACTTTCACTCTTTAGTGTTTGGTTTTAAATTTTAAAAGTCATAATGCAGTTCAGGTTTCAAAGCATTCCACTAACTCCTCCCTGCTGCTCTCTCCAGGTCGGATCTCCCTGATGGCACCCGCTGTTAATACTATTTTCAGAATTATTGTCTTTATTATAAGACTTCCCTTTCTGACCTCGCATTGGGATTCTCCTCTCAGCTTGGCGTCTTCTGAAAAGTCAGCGTATCCCTAGTTGGTGAACGTGTTAAATACAAATGGTCCAAGGTCAACTTGAGCTGACCCTAAGAGAAAGTTGTGGTGCCTATATCCTGGGCACGTTTCTAAAATTAATTAAATTCTTACCTGAAGGGGACCTTCTTAGAGGCTGAAATTACAGGCTGATGAATTCTTCAAGATCCAGGACAGAAGCTGACAGCCTGTCTGTGTCTGTACCCCCTGATGCGAGGGGGATGTGGGCAGCCCTGCCTGCCTGAGGCCATGGGGTTCAAGGCCCAGCGCAATGGACTCAAGTGTCCAATGGGTTCTGAACAATGTGAAGCAAGCCTTGTTTCCAGATTCTTGTCTTTTCTCTACTCTTCCCTTCACGAAGGAGAGCTCTCAGTTTTAATCAGTGACCCAGAGTGCCGCTGCGGAAATGGTGGTGCTTTTCCGCACGCTGGGACTATTTTCCTGAAGCGTGAGGTCACCAGCAGCCTGGGGTGGAGATCCCAGATAACACTTGTGTTTGATCTCCTTTGGAACATGCTCACATTCAGCCCATGGATTGGCGGGTGGCCTCTCGGGCCAGCCACCTCACTGCTGCCACTCCCCATTACCTGGGCGAATGTGTTTCCATAGCACGTCCCCATTCCCAGCTGGCGCCTGGTCGCCTCCTTGCCTGCTGGTGCTCTAATTCCTTAAGGCTGAGGCTCTCGGCTTCTGTAGAAGGGGCTACACGAGCCTATCAGCAGCTCAGACTTTCCCTATAATCCCTCAAATTGCTTATAAGGTCTCTGAGAGCATCATCTGAGCTTTCTGGGTATAACTGATTTGTATCTCCTTTTAATTTACCCTTTTCTCACTTTTTGGCTTTCTTCTGTGACATGGGTAAATTATGACCATATAAAAAATCCTCTTGAAATGGCTACAGTTAGCTATTTCAACATATGTATTAGACACACACACACAAATCTGGTGATAATAAGGTGATTATTGCATAGCTTCAGTGGCACAAAACACACAGCTGGATTGGAGTTCATGACTCTGTCATTTTATTTACCTTCGCCTAAGCCTGATGTGTCCCAGTTCCTGGACTAGTGGCATTATTAGTACTGCACAGTGAGGGCTGGTGTGAAGGTTCAGTATAATAATGAACAGCATGTGGTTGTCACAAGTATCACTACAGAGAAAATGTGCCAGCATTGTCGGCTGGTAGTACACTTGATTAATTTTTGTAAATGTGGATAATATAAATAAAATAGAAAACCCGAGTTTAGTTTTGTTTAGTTTTTATTTGCCAACTATTTGTTAAGGAGGCAGTCTTTAATGATCAGATTGGAGCTTTGTTCCTGAACTTCTCATGAAGTTCTTGTATTCACTTTAATAGACCCCTACAACACACACAGGAGAGGTGTGCTCTTGGAAAAGCAGACCCCTCTTTGCTCCTGGCCACCCTCTGCTGCTAGTTGGTGTTTCAGGGATGTGCTAGGGCAAAGCGTGATCCCAGAGGGGACTGCAGCAGGTCCTGTGTTTCTCCTGCCACATTGACTTATGGGCCTTTTCTGTAAAGTTCTCTGGGGACACTTGCTCTGAGCAGGACCAGGTGGCTGGCTCTAATGCAGTGAGATTTCAGTGCATATTTTAAGGCAAACAACACTTTTGGCTTTTAGAAAGCATTGCATGTTCAGTAGCCTTCTTGCTTGAATCAGATCTCTGTCCAGTAGAATGAATATTGATGCCTTTTGGTTTTAGGTGACTGGGCTTTGTGACACTGTCTTCAGGAATTTCCTTTTTGTCCTTTCTGTAGATCTAACATAAGGCCAGACTACGCCGACTCCAACTGCCATGAGTTTAAGATGCATACTTTCACCCGGGTGACCTCCTGCAAGGCCTGCCACATGCTCCTCAGGTAGGCTTGATGGGACCTGGTGTCACTGCCAAGTGATTCAGACTTTTCCAGCACCCCAGCCAAGTGTTCCTAAGGGGATAGGTTGTCTTCATCGTTTGAACCCCCAGAGCTGTCCTCAGCCTTGAACCTGGACAGGTCCTCCGAACCCCAGGGAGGTCCCCTTCCAATGCTCAGAGGACTTTGCATAGAGCACTGTGTTCCCTTGTTTTTCTGTCTTGCACTTACGGTTTCATCAAGGTGGAAGCAAACACTTTTTAACCCCTCCCTCTCCCATTTTACTTCACAGGGGCACATTTTACCAAGGCTACCTGTGCGTTAAGTGTGGTGCGCGAGCACACAAAGAATGTCTGGGAAGGGTAGACAACTGTGGCAGAGTTAATTCTGCTGGTAAGTCATGTTTACTGTTGTGATTCTGCTTTTAATTAGGACGCAAAACTCGCTAACCGTAACTGAGGCCAAATTTACTTTTCATCTGTGTTTCCTGGGACATACCTGCTTTGCACCGGTCATTTCGAAGCACAGTTAGAAAATTGTTGAGGTTCATGTGACTTGTCTACCAACCTGGCAGGTAGAGCTTCATGACCCCCACTTCACCCTCCCCAGCCTCCCAGACTCACGAGCACTGGACAGGTATCCCTGAAACAGACAAATGGAGCGACAAAAGCCAAACAAAAAATGTTTCATCATTTCTGCCTTCAGTTCCTGAATGTCTCCCTTGTTCCCTTAAATATCCAGCTCAGAAATGCTAATGATGCCCGAAGTAAACACCACACAGGCTAATTCATGAATTAACGAACTGAATACATTGCCATTTTCCGGCATTTAACAAAGAGCACATACTCTTTGGATTTTGTGTCAATATTTTCCCCTTGGTTTTTAAAAATAATGCCCCATGATGGCTGCACGAGCCAGTTTCTAAGCTGTTGGCGATTACGCATTCAGTAGCCTTTTGCCTCTCTCTCCCCCTCTTGGGCTCGCTTCCTTCTTTTTCTGGCCTCTTTATTCTTTCTCTTTCTTCTTTCTCTTTGTCCTTTTTCCCCCTGAGTTTCTCTATGTTTTTATCAATCAGACCTTTCAAAACCAGTAAAACTTTTTGAAGAGAAGAAAGGGGTCTTTAACAGCTTGAGTTCAAAAGGGAGCCATCTCAACCTTTGATTTTCCCAAAGGAAAAGGTGGACATTTAATTATTTTGGATAATCGGAGAGAGAGGGAGCCGGAGAATAATAGCTCGTTCCAGGGCTGACTTCAGAAAAGGTGTGAATCCTATTAGAGGGCCGCGATCACAGCAGGCTCCTCTCCCTCTGCTCCCTTGGAGGACACTGAGGGCCCCACGAGCCATTCTCTGTGCTGGAGATAGGCAGTCGCTTGGAAAAAGGTTTGACGTGAGTAGACCAACGGTCCTGGGCCAGTCCCTCAGGCTCCTCTGCGGGGTCAGGTGCTTCTGCGGCTTCCTTACAGCCTGTCAGGTAAAGGAGACAAGCTCACCATCCCCTCATGTTTCTGAAGGTCACAGTCTACAGAGCTGTACAATAGGGAAGAAATAGGATGTCGCATTACCATTATCTGTTGCCTACCCAACCTGAATGAGCCCTTCAATTTTGTTATTTTCCTGGACCCCATCCTTTCATGTGTTTGAGGACGATTCATGTTATTTGCCCACAGAGGCTCATCTATAAATTCCGCATCCCGGTTTTATGAGGTTCGGCCTTGGAAGGACCCTCCGGAGTTCCAGAATTGAATCGGTCCGCGTGCCGCATGGTTCTTCCATTCTCTAGAGAGCTGAGTCAAGCAGGTGCTTGAAATGCTCACTGTGCTATTGACTAGTTAGGCATGTTGGCGGAAGTTCAACATTCTGACCTTCCATTTATTCATTGGTAAATTGACAATGGGTAGATTCTTGTGGGGAGTCACATGAAATAATGCTGATGCTCAGCACAGAGCCTGGGCACAGTTGGGACTCAGTATTTGGATCCAAGGTGTATTGAGAAACTTTTTTTCCCCCTGTAATTTTCTTGTTGTTTTGGGGATGTAAAGTATAGGTGGATAAAAAAATTTAGTGAGTAACAAATTTTGCAGTGAGGCACAAAAATGACATTTAAAAGATTTTCAGGGTTTTTTTTAAAGATTTTTTTTTTTTTTTTTTTTTAATTTATTGCTTCCAGAGAGAGAGGAAGGGAGAGAGGCAGAGAGGGAGAGAGACACCAATGTATGGTTGCCTTTCACCTGCCTCCAGCTACGGACCTGACTGGAGACCTGGCTTGCAACCTGGTTATGTGCCCTGGCTGGGTATCGAACCAGTGACCTTTGAATTCATAGGCCCGCGCCTTATCCACTGTGCCACCAGCCAGGGCAAGAACTTTTCAGTTTTAACTTTTATGTTAAACAGTGGTCTGTGGAAAACAGTTGGGATTTCTGGTCTCATCAGATATAAATAAGAGCGCTGCGTTTCCAGCATTGATTCCTCTGTCCTTTGCCCTCTAGCCTTGTGCAGGGAGGGAGCCGGCAGGTGATGGTGGGAAACCAGCCTCGCTGGAGTCTTGTCTGGCTTCAGTCTGGCCCACAGCTAACTTGCAGGATGAGTTTGGACCCAGTTACTTAATCTTTCTTCCCTTTTCAAGTAGGGATAATAATGGTACCTAGCCTTTAAATTTTTCTTTTTTAAAAAACTAAATATGTATGAAGTGTCAGGTACTATTCTAAGTACTTTTCCACTGTTCACTCCTTTAGTCCCTTTTTTTTTTTAAAGAGTTTATTTATTAATTCCAGATTCAAAGCGGAAGTTCTATAGGAGGTGGTACAGGTTGTGGTTCCACCTTTCCGGAGACTAGAGCTTGGCTGGCTGCAGGCTAAACAGAACAGAAACGTATCTGAATCCCTGGCTGGCACTTGAGGAATGAATGATCGAAAACTGAGCAGACCTTTCACATTCCCTTCTAATATTTGCGCAAGGCAAGGCTCCTGTCCTGAGCGTTGACCATCAGCTCTTTGCCACTTGTGTTAGGGTAATAAGTAGCAGGAAAGTGAACCAGCTGACGGAACACCTGATGGACAAAAATACCTTTATTTCTGGAGGAATCTGTCCCTGATCCAGCAAATCCATTTTTAGAATTCTCGCTAGGCTCTTCCTGTTACCTCCCTTTGAAATGTACCTTCTTCTCTCCCTATAGTTCCAAGATTATACTCTTCCTTTCCTTTCTCTTCTCCCAGCTCTTGGCCAATCTTCTAACCTCCCCTTGACCACTCAATGCCGGTCTGACTTAAATTGTTCTCTGGTGAGTTTTTGTGTATGTTTTACATATTTGCCAAAGTGAGACTGTGTTGTGGGGGCCTAAGAAGCCTCACAGTCTCCCAACTGCTCTGACACATAGCAGTTTATTTCTCACGCACACACAATGCGGTGGGCTCCTGGCCCTCTGGGAAAGCTGCCTTTTAATGAATGGGTCGGGGACCCATCTGAGATTATGCCATTTCCACACGCGGCCTCCAGAGTTGCTGCTCTTGAGACCCATGGGCTGGGGGTGAACAATGACATTTTGCGTGATCACAGCCCTTGGTTAAAACTGGTCATCTGACCTCAGCTTAATGGCAAGGGACATTGGACATTGGTGAGCCCTGTTGTCCCTGACACTTCTCATGTCCTCTAGGAGGTGATAGGCTCCTTCATTATAGGGCAGCCTTTGTGTCCCAAGTCAGGGTGCGTCATACCAACTAGTTAACCCTTCTTCCCTCAGTAGGAGTGTTTCAGCCCTGCTGCAGTCTTTAATAGTGTTGGATGTGGCTAAGTGCTAACCATTTAAGCATTAGAAAGAACTCTGAGGTACCTTGTTTTGTGGAAGTTAATCCTTTTTTGGGTGTTGTCTTCCCTAGGATCAGAAACCTTTTATATTTCATGCTTTAGATCCCCTAAATTTATCTAGTCTTCATTCATCCTTGAAATAATAATTACTTGGCAAAAAATGCCATGCATTTCTGAATGAAGGAAGTAATTCATTCTCATTAATATCGGACTATGACAGATTATGAACTCAAGTACATGTGAAGGATGAAACAAAAGGTATTTTAGTCTGTTTAAAATACATTTATAAGACAAAGTAGGCCACTGGGAAACAAATTTGAAGGTTGGGTGATTAGTGTATGTCTTCATATTTGAACATTTGCATGGCTGTAAAGAGCAGGCCGGTGGACTCTCTTTTCCACTGAACTTGAGTTGGCTCCTTTGCGCTCACCATGGCAACCTCAGTGATCAACATGCACGTGGACTTTGAAGTGTGCCACCACAACTTCCCAGCTTACCAATGAATAGGTATGAGCTCCCTTATATGAGGCTGTCTGAACAAGTCCCTGCAAAGCTGATGCAATTTTGGAGCAGCATTTCTTTCTCACAATATTCCACCCCTGTGAAGGTCTCATCCAAGACTGCAACTCCTGGGGATGTTTGGGTTTTCCCCATCCCAGAATATATGGCCAAAACCCCGCTTTGGTCCCCATTTCGCCCTGGCATTGATCCATGTAACTTGCTTTGCACCCTCTCAGGTTTAAACAAAGGAAGTAATATTGAAGGCAAATATTGCTGGGGCAAATGACTTTGGCTTCGCGCACCTTTGGTTTCAGGCACCTTTTCCTTCCGTGCAAACACAAGCCCAGCGGCTCTAATATTAACTGGAGCAGATCCCCATCTGCTTTTCTGGTTACTTGCTCTTTCCTCTGCTCTGGCCACCCCTTGAGTGGAAAGAAGTTGTCTTGGGATCCTAATGACTTAACCCTGCAAGTTTGCTCCCTAGAAACTGCCCCCTGAGTTGGCATCTGAAACAGCTCTTTTATAAATAGTATTGCAGTACTTTCACATGAGCTAAGCAACTCGAATAGAATCTTCGTTCAGCCTTCCACCACGGGGCATTTTGTGACATTACTTTCTGCTAACTAAGGCTTGCTCCTCCGTTACATAACCAAAACCTGGCATGGGTGCCGCTTCATATCACTTAATTCCTTTTTACGTAAATCAGCCCTCTTTTGTAACTGAGCAAGACAATTTCACACTCAAGGGTCATTTTTATTCCTTCCATTTGACTATTTGGGCCAGTTGAATGATATATTAATAATTTGTAAAGTGAACTTGAAGCTATTATATGGTTGGATTCCTTTTAGAGCTTCTGAAATGACTTGAAATCAAAGCCTCTTTCCAACCATTGTTTATAGTTTTCTTTTTTCTCCCCCCAAAATATTGTTGTAGATCTGAGTGGTGAACATAGTACTTATGCAACTTCTTCCCAAACTGGATCAGTCCCATCATCTTTTAGTATTAATGTTTCACAAAAATAGTGCATTTTAGCTATCAAGACAAAGGACTATCAAAAGCTCTACTAGTCGTGACTTTTCTGTGGCCCCTTTGGAGACAAACGGTCTCACTGGCTATAGGTTTGTTTAACCTTAAGAAGTAGACCTTCAGCTGAGAGGCAGAGTGAGTTGTGCAATAATGTACGCACCGGGAGTCGCTTGTATTCGACAAGCTGTGATAGGCTTGAATTTTTGTTTAAACCAACGAAGTACACGATGTGAGTCTAAAGCCCCAGTGAAGCGAAGACCATTTCTCTTCAGCCAGCATGCAGGGTGAGCCCTGCAGGGCATCAACCTTGAGGCTTGGCAGAGGCCCTGATGCCTTGGTGTCCGCTTGTCTGAGTCACACACGCTAAACCAGTCAGGACACGAGAGAGAGTGAACGAGAGGTACAAACCCCTGGAGGGCCTGGGAGGCACCATCCAGAACGAGGCTTGACAGGGGAAGAACATTTTACCGTTTGATCGGGGGGAAGCCTGAGAAATAGGCTGCAGGGTGAAGCTAAGTTGTGGATTAAAAACTTTTGGAAAACTGGATGAATTGAATCATTAACTTAAGGCAGTTCCCAGGAGAAGAAGACAGAGTTAGAGGTTTTTTCTTCACATCTCAACCCTCCTAGGAAGTCAGAATTCAGCTGCAGTTGCTAGCCCTCCGGGCCTGGGTCCTGGTGCAATGACTTGAAGTGGCTTCTACCATCGCAGTTTGGGGCACTTACCAGAAGGGTTGGCTGGTGGACTGGAGAATCTGAGGGACATTTCCCCAGAGCTTTTTATCCAGAGAGGTTCTTAGCTCTATCTTTTGGGTTTTGCCCTAGCTCCCCAAAATTCACAGAACCCTCCTCTGAAAGGTGACTGAATAAAGGTCTGACTTTCAAGAGACTTTATTTACGTTCTGCCCATTTGAGCAGATCTGAGTGTGAACGGCTGTAGGCCAACTCCAGGGAAGAAATGAGCTTCTTTCCCAGGAGGCAGAGTGCAGGGTGACAACCATGAGGACAGGGAGTGGCAGTGAGGGACAGGGTCACCCCAGTGCAGGACTCTCGTCTTTAGAGTTGGAGTTGCATCCAGCCCATGGCCCTCTTCCCATGTGTCCTCTGTGGGTTGCAGAAGGAAGCTGTGGGTGGAACATTTTTCAGCACCTCCAGTGAGAGTGATAAGGAAAGCTGATTCACTTAACGAGACCCCCAAGGAAGGGAGGCAGGGGCAGCAAGAAGTGGGAGAACTGCAGGAGGAGTGTTGAGTAGGGTGAGCAGCTGAGTCCGGTCCGTTTGCACATGTGCCTGCAGGGACCCTGCATCCTCCTGACTTTGGTGACAGAGGCTCACTTGTGCAGGTGGCCGGGCAGCAGGCACTTGAACCCTATACGACAAGATCTGAAGAGCTGGAAACCAGGTTCTTTCTGTTCCTGGACCCATTGTCAGTGTCTACATAACTCAATGGCACCTTGGAGACCGTTGTCTCCCTTGTCCTAAGGAAGCTTCCAGGTGACCCTCATGGAGCTACTGCCATGTGGGTTAGCCTTGGTTTTATGCTCAAAATAAAACAAAACAAAACAAAACACCATTCAAAACATGTGGTTTAAGACCTACTTCCCCAGCACATAAAAACCCTTCTATACAGAGCCAAAAAAAAATAAAGATAGTTTTGGACAGAAGTGAGGGTGCACATTCAGCTGTCAATACTGAACCCCCGTCCTGTTTGGGACTCTCACAGTTTCTGATGTCCTGGTCAGGCTCTCTCCGGCTCACTAGTTGGAGAGGAAAGTAGTTCAGGGCTGTTCCAGCATATAGGTCTTTTTGGTCAAACCGGTGAGACAGGAATTCCAGCTCAGGTTCACCTGGCCTGGGCTGTAAGTCTAGACACAGCGTCCAGCCAGATGGTGCTGGTCTAGTCCCTGAACTGATCCTTTCAGGCAGCCTTTCTTCTGCAGCCCTGCCTGTTTCTAGGGGGGAGGAGCAGAAGTGGGGCAGCTTTCCGTCCAGAAGCCCCTTCGCAGAGAGAGGCAGGCTTCGGACCTGCCAGGGGTCTGTGGAGCGAGGGGGAAAGTGTTGGAAGTTGGCAAGGGAGGCAGACTTAGCTTTGCTCAGGAAGGCGCCTTTTAGCCCATGGACCTCCCATTTCCATCAGTCAGGAGTCGTCCTTCAAGTCAACGCAGAGCAGGACAGGACCTGTTCCATGCCTCAGGCAGCCTTTCTGCCCAGCACAGCCTTGGCTCAGGTGTTCTGACCTGTGTCCCCTGGAGCTCTGCTAGGTGGGACTTCTTGGAACCTCTGTGTGAGGCTTCCCTTAGGCCAGCTGAGCTCACATTCAGGCCTGACCCCTTTAACTTGATAGTTTCCCCTTGGTTTCTTGTTCTCTTTTCAGGTCCTTTTTTAAAGGATCATTTTGGACGGGAAATGTGTGGGCATAGTCCCAACATGCCGAGGTGTTTCCCTGCACAGTGTAGAGGAGCTGTAACATGTGCAGCTGCTCCTGGGTAGGGGGAACGGAGCACAACCAGCATCCACTGAGTTTTCCCTGTACAGCCCAGGTCTCTAATTACACGGCCCCCCTTTGCCTTTCTGCCTCGGTACTCATCCGAAGAGCCCCAGGCCCTTTATGCCTGTTAGTCATTTTACAGGCACTGAAATGTGATGGAAATTGTTGTTCTACATAAAGACAGGTAAACTGAGGAGGAGAGGAAAATCTGCATTTGAAATCCAATTCTCTCTCTCTCTTTTTTAAAATTTCCATCTTTAAATCAAAATGTATTTCCTCAAAATTAAAAGTAAGACAATAGCCCTGGCCAGCTAGCTCAGTTAGTTAGAGTGTCATCCTGATACACCGAAGTTGTGGGCTTGATCCCTGGTCAGGGCACGTACAAGAGCCAATCAATGAATGCATAAATAAGTGGAACAACAAATAGATACACCCCCTTCCCTCTCATTCTAAAATCAATGAATAAAAATAAAAAATAAGAGCTGTAGCCACTTAATGAAAAAAAATCACATGCAACATTGTTCTGTGCTCTGTTTACAATTGTTAAAAATATACTGATACCTTTGTAACTCAGTGTGTTGAGAGTCTTAAAACCAGGTGTATTGAAAGGAAGTTCCCACCTCGTTTTTTCTTATGCACATCAGTGTAGTGCAAGCCTCCGTTTTAAGGAGCTTTCTGTGGTTGGATTGACGTTGCTTGACAAACAATAGAAAAAGTGCAGCAGAGCCGAGAAGTCATTTAGAACTATGAGTCACTTTCCTGACAAACCAATAAGGCAGGAGAACTGAAGTTGCAAAACAACTCCTCGCCCAGCCCCAGGGACCCTGGCAGTGCGTTACAGGTATTCGTTAAGGAAGTAAAGCAGTCTGGAGCCACGCTGTGTACACAGACCCCGCGGAGGCTGCGGACCAAACCCCATAACCTCACACTGACGATGCCCATTTTTACGTTTGTTTCAGAACCAGGGATGCTCAAAGCACCGGAGGTAAGATTAACATTTAACATTTTATTAAAAATAATAACTTTTGCATCTCAGATGGTTTGCCAACTTAAGCAAGCTTGAGCTTTTAGAATGTTAAATGTGCCGTTGAAAATGGATATGGAAACAGAAAACAACCAAGTGCTTGTGAAGGAGACACATAGGTTTGATGGGAGCAGTTTTCACAGTTGGGATCTTAAGTAGTGGGAAGATACTTAGTTCAAGCTTAGTGTGTGAAATGGAACTTTCAGACTTAGTATAGTGATTCAGGTACATGCCAAATAAATCCCGTAGCAATGTTGTGGCATGAATATGGGGATACGTTTTCCCATTTCTCTGCAGAATTCCACAAAACTCCAAGGTTTAAAAAAATGCAGTGTGTCCGAAGGCATTTCCTTAGAAGGAATAGGTTTGGTGGTGTTCCTCCAGGAGGCAGGGTGGCCTCATCCCAGACCTGTCGCTGTCATGAATCATGCTGCTGCCCAGGATTTGCTGGCACCAAAAAAAAAAAAAAGTTCTAACATTGCTCATCTCTGGTTTCATGCTTCTAGTGCTTTTTCATTTGAATGCAAACATGATTTGTATCACATCTTTTGATCAATTCCAGATCTGATAACCATTTCCTTTTGGTTTGAACACAGAATTTTTTAGGTCCTGGCTTACAAGTATATGAGCCCTGTTACCTCTTAGAATAAAGCTGTTTTTTTTTAAAAAAAGAGAAAGGATGAAAAATATGGCCAGGTCTAGGCAACCCTTGCCTTGACCTTCAACTAAAAGTAACACATTTCTTACCTGATTTCCCCCAAATAATGTCATAGCAAAGAAAATGAAAATATAAAATATGTGTGCTGTTATGTGAACCTGAAGTACAGCCATCTGAGAATTTCAAAGACAAAAACATTCTACACCAAGTTATTTTAAGAAATAATTATATCTTAAGAGTGGTATAATATTAGTATACTTTGAATAGACTGGCATTTATGTAGTTGTTAAAAATAATGAAAAGCTCAGCAAGATGTCAAATAAGAGGTAAGTTTCTACTTTTTTTTTTTTTTTTGCATAAGCACATCATTTTTTGATGTAGGATATCAAGAGTGTGATGTGAGGTAATTCATACGTACCTCTTCAGTGAATCAGTAGACTGTATTTTAGAATCTAGATCAAGGGAATATATAACATTCTACATTAATACTTTAAAAATAGGAAGCGTACGCTTTTTTAGGGCTGAAATAAGTCACTTTTAGTGTTTAGTCAACAGGTAAGGTTTTTCATCAGGACTCTGAGGATTGTTCCAGAAGTTCCAGTGAACACCTTGGAAAGCAGTTTTCTTTCTCCTCCTCTCATGCTGTTCTTAGATTACTGAGACAATTCTCTCTGCAGAGCTCCGACTTTAACTCAGTGTCACTTTCCAGTTATCCTATTAGATATAGACATTATTTTTTTTTTCCCAGGGGAGATGACTTCACTTCATTCTATAAGTTATGTGCAGTGGGTGCATTTATAGAAAGAAAGCATGCTCATGAGAAGTGGGTAATAATGTTCACATGAGCCGAAATAATGCTCCCCAGGCATTTTTGTACACTTTAAGGTTACATGTAAGTCTGTTAGGAAAGGAATTAATTTTCATGTTGATTTTTAAAAATGTAGCATCGGTGTTTTCGTGCCTTGCTTATTAACTTGTGATGACAATGATATAATTTTTATGTAACATGCGATCCTGCTAATAATCTCTACTGGAGCCCAGTGTAAGGAGAGCTGTAGCAGACGGATGTTAGGAGGAATCTTTCACTCTCCAGATAGATGCTGTTAGGATGCCCAGGACTCTTTCCAGGACTAAACAAGGGAGTCCTTCTGCAAGCTCCGTATATTTTATTCCCCCTCCCCTTGAAGACCTTTTCCCCCATGTACCAGTGTCAGTATTATTCTGTTCCCTTTTCAATAGCCATGCCTGTGAACTTTCTATCTTCATGTTATACTTCATTCTCAAAGTAGGTCAGCATTTAGTAGCCACAGGACCCATGGGTGCTTCCTAAGCACGCCGGGCTTGCTCACCTCACTTCCACTCCATTGTGGATCTGCAGAGCCCCCTCTGGCTCCTGGGAGCAAGGGTATCATGGCATAGCCATTGAATACACATCTTCTTTAAATCTACCCCTTCACCTGGGGCTTTCTCCCTCAAAAACAGGCAAAAGAAGCCACTTTCAGAGAGTGAGTGAACCTTTGCTGTTTTGTTGGTAAAATCCACAGAGAGAATTAAGCTTGCCCCCAGCAAGGCAAGAAGAGAGTTTCTTAGACAATTAAGGTATTTCTTTCAGAGAAAGACAAGGGTAATAGGCAATGGATGGAGAAATAAAATTAGGTTCTTTGTTTGTCCCCACACCCAGTTCTAGGTAGGTCAGAGGAGCTAGAAAAGCTCTGAAGATTGAGTCTCCCGAGTTTGAGGGGTATCACTGAGAGTTCTCAGAGATGCCCACTAGGTGTGCCTTCTCTCCCACTGGGAATAAGGACCTATCTGGCTCTGTTCCAGGCTTTTGAGACTATAGAGAGGGGAGGAGAGTATGTTTAATATGTTTTGCTAAACATTTCTAAATAGTTTATAATATAAAGTACTTTTTAAAGTGCTTTTAAAGTGTAATAAGTTTTAAACTCTCCAAATGCACTTGGACTAAGTAGGTGAACCCCCTCGCCCTTTTTATTTTAGAGAGAGGGGAAGGGAGAGAGGCAGAGAGGGAGAGAGACATTAATGTGTGGTTGCCTTTCACCTGCCTCCAGCTACAAACCTGGCTAGAGACCTGGCTTGCAACCTAGTTATGTGCCCTGGCTGGGAATCGAACCAGCAACCTTTGGGTTTGCAGGCCTGGCACCTTATCCACTGTGCCACTGGCCAGGGCTACCCCCCACACCCTTTTTTTTTTTTTTTATTCACCAGGTTATGGCTTGTCCCACTGCCTGCTCTTGTTGCATAGATGTTTCTGTTCTCATGGTCACTGATTTCAATGACTTTCTGGAGGAAGAAGCTAAAATGCAAGCAGTAGGGCAACAGGGAAATAGGACAATAACTTAGTAGGAGAATTTGTCCTTTATGCCAACTTAAACATTTAAGATATCATAGTTAGTAATGCCAATAAATAATAATAATAATAATAATAATAATAATCTGTCAATAATCTTTACTATGTGTCAGGAACTGTTCCAAGCACTTAACACAAATAATTCATTTTAATTCTCACCACAAACACTATAGTAAGTGCTATTGTTATCCCCGGTGGGGATAGTATCCCCATTGGAAATTGGGGATCCAAACAGACACAAAGATGTTAACTAGCCTATGATCAGACAGGGGCTGTGATGATTTGAATTTGAACTTGGGTAGCCTGGTTCTAGAAATTGTACTCTTAATAACAGAACCATGTTCCTTATTTTAATCCTAGTTTGTAAGATAATACAGAGATACTCTTGAATCTGTGTTCTTTCTTTCACACTCTAAGTTTATACATTTTTTGCTTTATTTTTATTGTTGAGACTATTACAGATGACCCCATTTCCCCACCCAGCCCTTGCCCACCACTTCCCTCAGGCCAACCCCACACTTGTCTGTGTCCATGGGTCGTGCATTCATGTTCTTTACTGTTTTCAAGATTCTAGGAGTAAGGCCCAAAGGTTTAATTCCTTGTTTGACTCCCAAGCACTTGGATAATAGAGGTTGTAAGAGCAGTGGAAAGACAGCTTTCGTTGTACATTGGTAAGGTGGAAGGCCAGATAGGAAGTCCACAATCAGATACCCATCCTTATATAGAAAAGATGGTCAGTAGTGTTCATCGTCCTTTATATAGAGAGTGCCAAAACTTTGAATAAAATTTCAGGTAGGAAAGTGTTTCTCTTTGGAAGCAGTTTTCTCCCAAGTCCTACGTGACTCTGCAACTCACCATGTGCCTCCCTTTGGGCCTGGGCTGTCTGCTTACTCCCAACGGCTCTCTTTACAACTGGTCTTTCCAGTTCAGATACACATCTTGTTCACCGTGCTGATTTTAATGATCCCGTTGGCCTTTTTACATATCCATTGTGAAAATAGTTGGGTTAAAGACAGAAGTTATATTTAAAAGATTTCTCCAAGTTGCTTGCACCTGAGAACTCTGAATATTTGCTTAAGGTGGCTTAAAGGCCCTTAGGAATCTGTAAGGGTTTCATCTGTGGAAGGAAACAGGAGGAACCCAAAGCAGAACCCATGGCTAATGTGTGCTGGGTGAAGCCATGTGCTGTCTGAATGAAACACCCAGGAACCATCTGGTCCCCAGCACACATCAAAAGAAAAGCATTGTTGTGAAGATCTGAATTCTATGGTCATTACGGACTCCACATTTCATCCAGATGTATAATAAAAAGTGAAAAATGAATCCTTATTAATTAGCAAGTCTACCATAGTTGTTAGGCAGGAATGGATTGGATACGAAATAGAACTTGTTACTATGCATTTTCAATGATTTGAAATCTCTTTTGTCTTGCATCTTCTCTCTAGTTTTTGTAATGTGCAGTTTTTCTTAAAGGTTCCTTTTCTGGGATAAGAATTTGCTTTTATGGCTCATGAACTGTATGCCTGTTTGGTCTCTTAAAGCATTAAGATACAACTGACTCACAGTGAAAGTTCCATTCTCATTTAAGTGTCTGCTACAGTCAGAGGCTTGAGGCCTTTGTTTTGAGATACATATTCTCCAGCCTCTGGTCCGTTGGGCCTCAGAAATAGCTGATTAGGGTTTGGAGATCAGATGCTTTTGCTGGGAACATTATCCAACCAAGATGGGCTTTGTTCTCGTAATTCCTGTAGTCATTATGGCTTCAAAAAAAAAAAAAAAAAAAAAAAATATGAGTCATAATACCAACAGAAGGCAAACAGAAAGCCATGTCTTTCCTATAGTGTTATGAGCATGAACTTGTGGAATGTGATGGTGATCAAGTGGAAGACTTATTAGAGAAACAGAAAGGTCAAATGATAAAAAATAAACTTTAGAACCAAATGTATTAATCAAAGTTAGTCATACTCTTTAATGGAAAAAGTACAGCATCCGTTAGCCTTCCAAAGTGTCACAGAGGAATATACTTTTTTGAAAAAAAAATTAATCAATTAAAATTTTAATTGAAAAATGTTAAGCACACCTTTGAGATGTTAGTGTAAGAACCTCTAGGGAGCCATCATTGAGCTTCAACATAACAATTTATTTTTTTAAGGGTTTGCAGTGTTTGTTAGACCCTTTCCTAAGTAAATCACTTTAGTAATACAAAATTCTTTGTTTTACCTTTCTGCACAGAAACGGACCAATGGAGTGCGAAAAACCCCGAGACCGGTGGATCCAGGTGCGTTTCTGGTTCTACACCTCTAATTGTGACTTAGTTCAGTGACTAGGACAATACTTGGGAATGACTGTAGACAGCTAGGCAGATTCGCCTTTGCTTCTTGCAGTTTGGTGCACATCATGTGACTGGGAGCAAAGGTTTAATGTGTCAATCATTTACATGACAGTGCTGCCTAGGACAGGGTCACCTGGTGAGTCACCGCAGTCACACTGTTGCCACAATCAGCCATGGAGCCAGTTATTTGTTTTATTGAACAGCTGCCGTAGGCTCCCTGGTTAATGCTCCCTGGTTAATGCTCCCTGACCCAGCACATTCGCATTCACTCTGGTCCCTCCCAAGTCTGGGAAGAAAATCAGCTACCACTTAAAAGTTAGCATTTTCTATGGCAGTGAGGGTGGGGAGTTCATAAACCAGTCACTACCAGGACTCTCCCCATTTGAAAGAGGACTTCTTCATCCTGTGTGTCAACGACTTTATCAGGGAAGAAAACATGGAAGGACTTGGTTTGTTGGCAGGGAGTGCTCAGTTATTTTCCACATAACATGCTGGGGGTTGGCCTGTTGTTATTTTAGTGCAATTATTTAATCGTCCATTAACTCATGCCTTCCACAGTTTAATTATCCCAAGATTTGTTATGTATTCTATGTGGTCCTATTATCGTGGGTAAAAGGTATGGCTCAAGGAGTCCAAATGCATGAACTTGATAATAAATTAAGTGAATTAAGTGAAACGTGAAATACGGAATTACAGTCCTGCTGGGAAGTCACCGGGATTGTTTTGTTTCCACATCATCAACCTTGTTTCAGAACGTTGTAACTTTTAACTGAAACCACACCCAGGGTTCCACTGGGTTTCCCAGCTGCAGAGAAGATTTATGGAGTTTTGTGGCCTCTGGCTGGAAATTGCCTCTCTGGCTTCCTGAGATCCATTTCAGTCTTTTAACTGCAGAGCAAAATTGAGGCCGTTTGAAAAAAAAAGAAAAGAAAAAAAAAAAAGGTTTTTGTTGACTTTTGAATCGTTCTAATTTTCCAAGACACTACCCTTGGCAGAAAATTATACAATAATATTTAGAAGTGACTTCCGTTTAGCAGGAGTGTATGGCTATGAACATCATTCTTTTTTCTGATCGTGGGGGTTGTGGTATTTCTGTTTCAAAAAACTTATCTAACTTTTATAACTTATTTTCAAAATATTTTCTCTTCCATGAGCATTTTTGTTTAACCCACCCTTTCAACAGGAAAATGCTTTTCTTTGTTTACTGTATATCAGTAGGAACACATTTCACTATTACCAATTTACTTGATAGACAAAATTTTAGGAGCCTTTACATTCACAGATTATAAATATGACCAAGTGAACCATAATAAAATGGTTTATCCTCCTTTATCTTAAAGGTGTTAGCTTTGTATAGGTATAATGATTCTGAATATTCTTATTTTCTCTTCGTATAAAGATCATGAAAAACTTCATGAAGAATAAACTTGGAAACTCAAAAGAAATAGTATTATATGTTATGCTTGTAATTTTATCTATTTATCTAGAGATCTTTCCATTAGTTATAATAAATATATGAATGTTATCTCATTTTTCCACATTTTTGAAAAAAAAACCAAATAATTAGTGGTTTTTCCTATTGTAACTCGTACTGTGATGACAACTATTTCTCCCTGTCGACAGCTATTGATGTTAGCTTTGAATTGCATGTTTAGAGCTGGTTTCCTTTGGGATCTTTGCCTTTTTCTCTTAGCAAGTTGCAATGCTTTTCTGTTCCAAGTTAACCCTTGCTTGATCACAGCCTCACTTTGCGTCAGTCCTGATGTAACAGTGTGTAAACCAGAGATCCATAAAACCAGACTTCCTGGGCACCGAAAAACTGCCTCCCAGGGCATTGTTTTCTGTGAGTGCTTTTCCCATGAAGTTCCTTTTCATTTTCTCATCCAGCTAATTTAGTTGACTTCTCCATGTGCTCATGAACTAGCTGCTCTCCAGGCCCTTGCTGGGGTAGGGGGAGGTGGTTGTAGAAAAAGTGATTAAACAGTTTGGGAGGTCACATGTAACCATTTCATCAGATCCTAGCACAGAGGTAAATCTACTCTGGAGACCCTGAATTTTGGATAAGAACTGAATGCATAGTTCTTTGGGTAGTAGATCATTGCTTCCTAATGATTTTTAAATGAATGAGGATAACATTTTTTGCATGCATTGGCTCTCTTGCTTTTTAAATTCTTTGTGCTGGCGAAGTAGAACCAATGTATTAATGGAACGTGGAGTAATAGTTGTAGAAGGCATGGCTGTGAGCCACATTACCTGGGCTGGCGACCCTACTCAGCTGTTTCTTGCAGTTGATCTTGGGCAATTTGTATCTTCTCTGCACTGTAGTTTCCTCATTATAAAAGGAGACTAATAAAGTACCTGCCTTACAAAGTTGTTGGTATGTGGAAGGTACTTACAACCATGTAGTAAATGCCAAGGTGACCATTATTATGATAATTGCTTTATGGGACAGCATGTTATTTCATATTGGACATTTTGTCATGTGTAGGAGAATCAATAATATTTGCCAGTTATTTCTTTTCAAACAGAGCCAGAATTTTTTTATGCTGAATTTCCATTGAAGCTAAGAGTTATGTAGTCATTTTCAGACTTGCTTTTGTTCCCTGCTTATGCCATGGCCTCTGCGATATTTTGCTTATTTTTAAGAAAAGACACCAGTCACCCACTTTGGTGGTCCAGAGTTTTTGGTGAACTTAGTAGTGTTTGTGATTGTAATAAGTTTGAAAACATCTTCAGTGTATCATGAAGTTCTTGTCAAACCAGAAAAGTATAAGCTGTAGATTGGCAATGTGGCTAGTTAGCATTAAAATATTCATGCTTGGTTAATAATTACAGTTAATCTTTATAAATAACATTTTCAAATGGCCTTGCAGTTTAGTTTACATTTTCTTCTCTGTTGCTGTGTGCTCAGAAGTTTACCAATTTCTGATCTTGACTGTTTTTGTACATATAATAGTGTTAGATGCAAATTCTGGTGGCTCTTTTGGATTTTTTAAATATAGCAAGGTATTTTCATCAGTTTGTATTTTTCTTCCTGAGGCATCAGATGTTAGATTCAGGAAAATAACACTTGGAAGAGACAGATCAATTATTTCAGGAACACGAAGGTGCCGGGCCTTTTTCAAGAACATGAGATCATAAATCTCAAGAAAATCTGAGCTCTGGTGCAATATTTTCTCCCTAAAGTGGCTCTCAAGGTCAGAGTTACCAATGAACTTTAACATGGAGCTTCACAAATTTCCTTCTAAGTGGAGCAGGTATAGGATTTAGTTTGCGTGTGGCAAGTCTGTACGCCAGCATGCATGTTGTTTTCATTGTGCCCATGTTTTTAGACAAGTTGCTAAATTGCCTGTATCTTCAGGACACCTAGCATCTTATATTTCAGTCCACAGTCACAAGTGTTTAAAAAATTCAGGTCAACGTTCTGTGCTGTGCTCCCTAAAGATTAGATGAAGCAGAGGGAAATAAATGTACCTCATCTCTTTCTGATCTGAGGTTACTCCTGTGATTTGTGATAACCTTGAATAGTGAGCGGACGTATAATGGTTAAATTGATAAGTGCTTTTTCTCTGGGCTCATCTGTTGACTGTAAAGAGCAATGTGGCTCTGAAACGCTGTCTTATTCATGGCAGAGGTGTCTTAACTGCTTCTGGTGGAGTCATCTATAAAGACGGTCACTTTCTCTTTCAGGGGTGGCATTGATATAAAATTCCATTCTTATTTTTTAAAATATTTTATTTATTTATTTTTAGTGAAAAGGGAAGGGTGGGGAGAAAGAGAGATAAACATCCATGTCTGAAACATTGATCCCTTGCCTCTCCCATGCTCTCAACCAGGGACCTGGCCCACCCAAGCATGTGCCCTGACCAGGAATCAAACTGGTGACCTTTGGGTTGGTGGTATGAAGCCCAGCTCGCTCAGCCACACCAGTCAGGGCCATTCCTTCATGTAAGAAGAAAGGAATTCACGTAATCTGTCTTGCATTTCCAACAACAATTTCCAAGTGTTATATAGAACGGTCAGCACCAGCCATGTCATTAATTATTAAAAACAAGCCTCCTCTCCACAAGGAATTTATATTCTGCGGGAGCAAAGAGACACAGTCACAAGTCTTGATTTATGTGTACAAATGTACATATTAAAATATTTTAAGATTACATATATCACTTTATATCTGGATTCACTATGGTGTGCATAATGTCATAAACACAATTAGTGAAGAGTCTGATGAACATATAAGAAGATGTAATTATGAAGTACAGAAAAAGCAAAGGAATTGGAAAAGAGAAGCAAATATGGGCTCAAATTGCTTTTAAGCTGGGTTATCAGTCTATGTTTTCATTTACATAAGTAAAAATTTTGCTTTACTGGTTTATTGTGTTGAATGATAATTTATTACAGTTTTCCCTAATGTTTTAATTTCAAAGGACTGAAAAAATCATCTCAAATCTAAACAGAATTCTTGATTTCTTTTAGATGTGATTTTAAGCATACTGGCATTGGCTCAATAGAGAAATTTTATATTTTTCATTTCTAAATAGAAATCATTGCAGAGAAAAATGCCAACCTGGGATTTTTAAAATCGCTGATCTAAAAATACATTTCATTCTTTCTTTTTCTTTCCTAAGGAGATAGATGTATATTCTTGAAGGCTTTAGTAACTGAATTTTTGTTTATAATAAATAAGTAGTAATGTACCCATGGATTATACTGGTTCCATGTTAACCAATCAAACCTACTTTTGTCTTTTCTAGCACCTCAAAAACTAGTTTCTTATCCTAGGTAAACCCTGATCTAAATATTGGGAGCATAATTATAAATGTGCATATTTCAAATTTAAAGAATGAACTTGAAAAAACTGGGACAGTAGAATCCAGTGATTAAGATTCATTGCAGAGAAGTGAGAACATTTCAAGTCTCATTCTGAGTTTGCAAAGGGTCACAATTGGTGTCCTCTGGCCGGTAGGCCCTGCCTCGCTTGGCCAGCCAGCCTTCCTACCCCTGACTCAGGTGCCTCCAGCACGGGAACAGGGTGAGATGACTGGCCACCGACTGCTCTGCCCACAGACTTGCACAGGGAGGCCGCTCCAGGTGGGAAGCGATATTGGTAATGGGGTTATTGAATAAGGCATTTGCAATATTATATATAGAACTGACTTACAGGTCACTTATGCGCTCCTAATTTATAATTTCTGTTAGTATAGTGATGATGTTTTTAGAAAATACAATGTCTGCCTGTAAGGTTTTAGAAAAAAATCTGAAAAGAAAATATCACTTGGTGAGCAGCTTTTCACATTTATTAGGGGTAAAACATCCCTTACTTGGAAGGTTAGGTGTTATGGCCCAGGCTTCTTTTGCTCTATCAATGGCATATTCTGTTTCAGGAGAGAAAAGAACATGCTGTGTAATACTAAGTAGACAAAAATTTTTGAAATTTCTGTTGGGCCAACAACCTCTGAGAACCAAATAACCTTGTTTTAGAGGTTTAGTGGGAAGTAAAATAAACAAAATGAACCAGTTGAGCCAAAATTATTATTGTCTTCAAATAATTATATTTAATACAAGTGAAGTCCACCTAATACCAGAAAAAAGGACATTGATCAGGTAATTTTTAATATCCTAATTGTTTATAATCTTATAACACTGTAGTTCTGTATATAAATAGTAAGAATGGTTACCAAATTAATTAGAACATTGGAGTCTAGGGTATGGAATTTTTGTCGCAATGACTCATATTGGCAATTATTTACCTGTAAGTGCCTGCAAATCATGTTGATTTCAAAAATTTGCATTTGAAAAGGAAGGCTTATTGTTACAGAAAATATTTCTTTTGAGACATTTTTTTTTTTCTGCATAGATTTAAAAAATATATGGAGGTTTCCCTGTCTTTGAGGAACTTGGTATTTTATTAGAAAGATAAGATACACAAATGGAAAACATGTTGAATAATAATACTGTCAGGTAAACGATGACTCAACCAGGGCATGTGATGTGTGTTCTGAATGGTGGGGTTGACCAGAAAGCCTGATGAGGGACCATCCAATGTGTACACACAAGACAAAGGAGACAAATAGCTGACAAATAAGCACATTGGTGAAAGTAAATTTACTTAGAACTGCCGACGTTAAATAAAACTTACCTGTCTGTCTGTTGCTAGCTTTGGGTCAGCTCAGCTCACTATCACCCAGTATGCTTTATTTTTAATTAATTATTTATTTTCTACTTTATTTTTATTGTTGACATTATTGCAGATGCCCCCCCACCCCACCCCATGCCCCTCTTCCCAGCCCTGCTGCCCTCCCCTCTGGCCAGCACCACACTATTGTCTGTGTCTGTGGGTTATGCATATATGGTCTTTGGCTACTCCCTTGCTCTTGGGTCTGTCAAGTGACACCCTTTTCAAACTAGTTTAACACATTGATGACTGGTAATTTTATAGCAAAAGCTAATGCAAGTGCAAGCATGAGTTAACTCATTCTTGGTCAACAACATTTGGGCTAGAAAATACCAGGGCTTTTTTTTTGTTGTTTGTTTGTTTGTCTGTGTGACTGGTCAACAATGTGTTAAGGGAAAAAGAAAAAGGGTGAGGGACCTCCTGACTCAAGTGCGAAGTCCAGGGTGTTTTGGCTTCAGGCAGAATTGGAACCAGGGGCTGACATGGTATGAGGGTTTCATTTCCCCTTGTATCTCAGTTCTCTCTTCTTCTCTGTTGGCTTCTGGTCACCGACAGACACCTCAGACAAGCTCGTCTCACTGGGAAGTGCAGTTGACCACTCGCGAACCTCAGTATCCATTGTCCCACAGCGAATAATCCCAGGGAAAAACAGAACACCTCTTCCTCAGGACATGCAACAGAAGCCCCAGTCAGGTCTTTCACCCGCCTGGCCTAGACCAACCGCTTATCTCTGAGGTGGTGGTGGCAGCTGGGGTGACTGGCTGACCTGGCTGCTCTGCCACCTTCCTGGGAGCCAGGCTGACCCAGCGTGTCCTCATGAAAGAAGGGCTACGTCCCCAGAAGAATGGGGAAGGAAGAAGGAGAAGCTTGGCTTGATTATAAAGAGCATCTGTTACGGTATGGCAGGGTTTTCCACCTTGTCCCTATTCCATTTGTAGACTCTTCTGCTTGTTTTTTGGTAGCGAAAGAGGAAAACCCGGAGGATTGGGTCTAAAACAGAAACTACCATGTCCCACCAAAAGTGCATCTCTCCTCACAGCTTTAATTTGCAGAGATACTGAAAAAACCGTAGTTTTCTTGCCTCACAATAGCTACTTGTAACCCCATCATTATACCTAAGATATCCATTTGAAATTCTCCTTTGGATCTAGCAGGAACTACGTTTCTGGAAAGAGATAATTCTTTGTTCCACTATTTCCTGCTCCTGTGTTATGATGGATCGGTCCATCAGGCAGAGACCAGGGGAAGCAGGACCTGACAGCATGTGTGGTGGAGGCTGGGGGAGTCCAGGTGCCCTCCATGTGGGAGGGGCCAGCATGGGGATGTTGGAGAACCAGACCAGGCCGCCCTTGGGGCATTAAGTTTTAGTCACAACCTGCCTCTATGTCAATGAAAGCTTAACAAGGAGAGAAAGAGAAGGAAAACCTTATTTTTGTCTGTATTGGGTGCCTGCACTGATGTTGACACTTAACCATAGAGATAGCCCTGCATTTTGCTGCAGGCTCTGCAGTGGGGTTGGTCTGGGTGGTATCCCACCCTCCACTTCTTAGTTGCACAATCTCTGTTTTCTCATCTCTAAAGTGAGGGCAATAGTAGCAGACATACCTCCTACCATCACTGTGAAGCTTGAACACATTAAGAAAGTATTTATCAATAAGGTTTTGCACATAATAAGGGCTCTGGGAAATGGTGGTGGCGGGGATGGTTACTATGACTTCGTACACATTCCTGTATTGATTTTCTAGTGCTGTGTTGCAAGTTAGCCCAACTTTAGCAGCTTTAAACAATATCCATGTCTTATCTCCCAGATACTGTGGGTCAGAAATTGGGGCGTGGTTTAAGCTGGACCCTCTGCTTCTGGCTTTCTCCCAAGGGCTATATCTCATCTGAAGGTTCCAGTGGGGAAGGAGGCATTTCCCAGTTCATTTAAATACTTGGTGGCAGGGCCTATATTGTGGGGGCCTGTTGAACTGAGGGCCTCAATTCCAGCTGCTGTCAGCCCGAGGCTGACTTCTGTTCTTAGCCACTTGGGCCTCCCCATTGTGGCTGCTGGCTTTATCAAAACACAAGCCAAGAAAGTGACAGTTTCCCAGCAAGGTGGAGATTAAAATCTCATATAACACTGTCATGGAAATGCCACTCCATTTCTTACAAGAGGCAAGTCATAGGCCCTGCCTACCTTCATGGGTGGGAATTGAATGAGCTTTGAATACAAAGAGGTAGGAATTACCGGGGTTGATTTTAGGGTCTGTCTGCAACAAGTTCTTAGAGGAGATACTGCTATTCATGATTTTCAGTAGAGGGAACCACAGCTCTGGGAAGTGAAGTGATTGTCACGCAGCCCGTGGCTGGTGCCAGGACTTCATTGCCACATTTGGATCCAGGGACCTCATTCTTCCAGAGGTCTCCTGGGTACCCTTCTCATGCCAAGCTTTGGACAGAGGATTGCTCATTTCCTGTCACTGACCTGGCCAGTCCAGTGCAAACGAGCAGTGCATGCGGGTTAGTTTTGCAGAGTTCATTAGTGGCTGCTGTGCCAAGGCAGATTTATGGGCGAGTTTATTTTATGCATTCCTAATTTTGAAAATGTTAATCTGAAATGGTTACAGTGCTTCAATTAATTTGGACGATAAAAACTGAGCACCAGAAGAATCCTTCGAAGAAGATAAGGCAGCTAATTAGAGGTTATCAAACAAACAACTGGGGACACGCAAGAAAACCTGCTGAGTGGGGGTTGCCCGGTGAAACTCACTCGCTCTGCTAGCAGTCTTGGAATGCAAAGAATGGCTCCTGGCAGTCTAAATATTCCATTCAAATGCAGCTGAATTTTTTAAAAAGCCATTTAAAGGAGTTAACTGGCTCAATTAATGTATAACTTAAAAATATCAGCCCAGGCTGGTGGCAAAGTGGTTAAGGTGCCAGCCTGTGAACCTAAAGGTTGCTAGTTCGATTCCCAGCCAGGGCACATAACTAGGTTGCAAACCAGGTCTCCAGCCAGATCCATAGTTGAAGGCAGGTGAAAGACAACCATACATTGATGTCTCTTTCCCTCTCTGTCTCTCTTCCTTCCCCTCTCTCTAAAAATAATAAATAAGATCTTAGAAAAAAAAATCATACATTTCTGGAAAACTGCTTTCAGATTATTTTGGAATGTTTTCTTTTGGATAACTCTAGTGGTGAGAGACCTACAATAGTTAATTGTTATCAAAGCATTTTCCATCTCGTATATGATATTTCATACTTTTTATAGATATTGTTTCATGTTTTTTCTGAATTTAAAGGTAGGAGAGCACGTAGTTCTTAAAAAAAAGAAAACAAAAAACAAAACCATGGGCCTTATTTGATAAATTAGAGTTTTGCAGTTTGAAAAATTCTAAAAAAAATTAAGAAAACATATGGAAATCTATAGCAAAATTTTCCGGACAAATTGCCTGTAATCACTCACTTATCTAATCACCTTTATTTCATGATTTTCCCCTTTGTTTTGTGTGTGTGTGTGGCTACCAGATGTTTATTAAACATTTGTATTGTCAGTGTGATACTCTGCCTTGGTCACTTAAGGTTGTTTCATGAGCATATTTGTTTATTCATTTGTTCACTCAACCATGTGACAAGTCTGCAGGCTTGGCGTTAAGTTTGCGACAAGTCTGCAGGCTTGGCGTTAAGTTTGCAAGGACAAGCAAGATGTGTTTTCAAGATGGTGCACTCAGGGTCTTGGAGCTGAGGTCAGGTTTGACAGCAGGGACATGCAAGGCTCTGCTTAGAAGGGACACAGACTCCACGGAGGTGACATCAGGAAATGGGGTCTAAATGGAGACCCAGGATGAGAGTCAGGGCCGACAGCCTGTGAATGGGGACAGCCAAGGCCCCACGTCTGGGGAAGCGTAGACTGGCTGGGCTTGTACAGAGAGCTGTGTGTGAGGAGCATTGGAAGGCAGGCAAGCCGAGATCTGGGTCAGTTCACATGGACAAGTTGGACGATATGCTCAAGAGCAGGTTGTGCCTTAATGCATTGTCCACTGGCAATTTTATAGCAAGAGCCAATGCAAGCACAAACATGAGTTAACTCGTAGTTGATCAACAACATCTGGGCTTGAAAAACATGAGGTTTTTTTTTTTTGTTACCGATCCACAATGTGTTAACTAGAGGAGAGACATGGTCAGCTAGGTCTGGTCTCAGAGATAGTCCTAGCCACACTGTGAAGGGTTCCTCAAATCACATAATTCTTCAAAAAGGTATAAAATGGCTTCAGCATCATTTATTGTTGGACAGTAGTCTTTCTCATTTTCATTATTATTATAAATACCGCTTTGAAGGGTTTCTACACATGAATGACTTTGCTTATATGGCTAATTATTATTATTGAAAATGGGGTCATAGAAGTAGAATTTCTAGGTCAAAACATGAATTCCTTGATATGAATAAATATTCCTTAATATATAAAAATAATATGTTACTAAATTATCTTTTGGAATTATTATACTGAATTATATAGCTCCACCATTATTGATATATGAGACTCTATGTCTCATATATCAATGCTTTACTTTGCTTACCAAAACAGTATAATTCTTGCCCTGGCTAGTGTGGCTCAGATGATTGGAATGTCATCCTGTAACAGAAAGGTTGCAGATTGGATTTCTGGTCAGGGCATGTATCTAGGTTGTGGGTTTAATTCCTGGTTGGGGCATGTACTATAAGAGGCAGCCTGATGGTTCTCTCTCCCTTCTTTTCTCTCTAAAAACAATGAAAAAATGTCCTTGGATAAAGATTAAAAACAGCAACAACACCAAAAAACCAGCAGCATAATTTTTTGTGTTTTAAGTCATTCCATGAGAAAAGTGTATTACTATTCATATGGTATCATAGTAGTTTAGAACCTAATGTGTTACTTGAGTTCCATTAATACAGGTTCTTTTTAATATTCATTGGCTATTGGTATTATTCTTCTGTCTCTTTATACCTTACTCATTTTTCTGTTCAGGTTTTAGTGCTTTCATATGGTATCAACCTTACCATGTTTATTGACAAACACTTCTGGCTTATTCATTTCTATATAAAGTTTTAAATTTGCATGTGGTCATAGTGATTGATATTTAATGTATGATTTTTTTTTTTTGGTTGCTCTCATACTTAGAAAGATTCCCACTTCTGAATTCTATTGAATATTGACTTCTAACTTTATTGTTTAATTTATATAGCATTTGACCCATGCCTTTTAACTTATTTTTATTTAACTAGTACATTAAAATGCTGTGAACAGTTCCAAAGTGTACATCAAAATATTTTTGAAGGATTTATGGTACAAGGTTTTACTGAATTTAACTTTGCCTTTTTATATGTTTTTTGACAACCACATTAGATCGTGTGCTTTTTATTTTGTGCATTATTGCATACATATTTGGCTCAGATCATAAGTTATCCTGTATAAAATATGTCACAATATATGTTCTGTATAGATTGTAAGGGAATACTGTTTTAAACAAATACATGCATTTAATGTTGAGATTTTTAGGCCTTTCTGGTTTGTAAACAATGACAAACTAGGATTACTTTCCCAAGCCTTTTTGGAGGGAGGAGGAAGATATATTTTGTGTCTATTTTATTTGAGTTCCAAGAATCTCCACTGTTCTTTTTCCCTTGCAAATATACATTTTCCTAAATTTTACCAATCTCTTCTCATCTTAATTCATGCAGCTATTCCTGGAGCTGAGACAAGACCTCTTAATTTTTAAAAGCTCTTTAGTTTTAACAATTTTTTAAATCAAAGTAAGAAAATTTCAACTTCTACTTTATTTGAAAGACACTGTAGGCATGTCCCAATGAGGACCAAAGCAGTGTGGAAATTCTGTGTTTTACACCTTTAATCTGGGACATTTTATATGTTGCCATGAAAACATTAGGTGTTTAATAAAGAGTCTTTTCTTGGGGAAGCCAGTTGCAAGCAAGTAGCATAAGGGCTTTGGTTTCCTGCCTGGGACCAGGGAAACACCCCTTTGGCTGTCCAGATGCGAACAGTTTTTTGGGTAGCTTCTTGTTATTTTAAATGGTCCAAAGGAGAATCTTGTGATACCTTTAACTCTGGGCAGAACTTTCCTTGTTGAGAATGAGAATTCTCTTTCAGTTTGTTTAGAGCACATGAACAGGATTAGATGGATAAAAAAAATGAAAATATTCATGCATTTCTGCATCACCACCTGCTATTCTAATGCTAATAGTATAGCTTTTTACCTCCCAGAGGAAGAATCTTACCATTTAAAACATATAATGCTATGCTTTGGGGATCCCACATTTTAAAAGTTATGCATCTTCCATTTACATTCAAGCAGCATCCAAGAACAGAATCTGGCTAATGGCTTTGAGAAAATGAAATGGCAACCCCTTCTTGGAATCTGACTGTTCAAGGATTTTTTTCCTAGCAACACAGGAAGAAATTGGAAAAAAGCATATGGACTCATGTTGAGCATATGATGTATTTTCAACTTGAATTGGCACTTTACTCATATTTGTAGTGTGACCTAAAATTAATTTCAGTGAAGCATCTAGATTTGAGAAAGAGAGAAAAATCTCTATCTGAGACTAAATCAACATTTGTGGCATCTCATTAATCACTGTCTTATGTAACCATTTTCCCCACCTAAAGAGAAGCTAGTGGGATGAGAAAGGTTTATGATAGTAATGCCAAGTGCAGCTCTTACGTCTCCAAAAAAGAGTTCATTAATCATCATCGAAGCACAAGAATAAGCATACTTCATGCCTCTTGCCAGTTTTTACCAATAACATTTCTGAAAGGCAAAAACTCCCTTATTTTCCTACTTTTTAATCTTCATCTGAAAAGGTTTTAATTGGACTATTATTTGATTTGCAAGAACATTATGTAACTTGAACATGCTCTGAGATCGCCCAGCTCAGGGAAGCATATTGATTGAGTTTGGGCAATTGAATCACAGGAAAGTAGATTCAGATTCCTGGTTCAGCTGCCTCCTCCGCCTATGTGGTCATGATGTAGAGATGTGTTTAGTCCAGGGTAACTGGCCACCAACTGGCACCGATAGAAATTTGTATCTCACAGGTGAGAAGCAGTGTGGGGCTTGAAATTTGAAAGCATGGGTTTCGATACAGGCTTCTGTGTAAACCTTTGGGCAAGTAAATAGCCTCAGTTTCCCCTCCCCACCTATAAAATGGAGGTAGGAATAGTTGCCTTACCCGTATCACAGGATTACTGATGGGCACAAAAGAGCTAATGCTCTAATCAAGATAGAGAACTGAACCTAGTCAGGACATACAAATGAGTGTAATGCAATAAAAATAAGTGCCAAGTTGTAGAGTCTTCATTATTTTCCTATAGCTCAGCCTCTCAGTGTCAGAATTATGTTGCTGATTAGTCATTTTGATGGCATTTTAGGCCAGCCGTATAGTTAGCATAACCTCTATGCGTTTTTTTTTTTTTTTTTCATACCATGCACTGTAAATTTTACTGCCCTATTTTCATAACTGTCTTTACATCATTTTTCCTGTCTCTTAATTTTAAAAAATATTTACAAAAAGGAAAAATAATGAATACAATGGCCCTTAACCAGTAGATGAAAGCAATGGCAATCTGAAACAAAAACAAAAACAACCAAAAACCATAATATGAACCACATGTGAGAAAATGCTGCACCAACTGAAATGATCCTAATAGAAAAAAGTAGATGTACAAGAAAAGGTGGCTCCTGGTCACTTTGGTTTGTAATCTTCTGGCTGCCAGGTAGAAGAGGTAGGAGAGAATCCATGGTGAAATTTTCAGGCCCTTCAGAAAACATGCTGATTTCTTGCTTATCCCTATGTGAAGAAAAAACGGTGAAGTCACAGTGGAGGATGCAGCTGTGAGGTTTTGGAAAATCATAGAAGACAGGCACAGGGAGGGACCAGCAACAGTAGTGGGGTAGCTCTTTTTTTCCCCCTATAAATGAAGAATACTACAATTGAAGTAAAAAAATAAAGAAGAAGAGATCATAAGGACCCCAAACCAGGCTTAGTCCTCCCTATGCCCAGCCCAAGGAAGCGGTTGAGCCAGCTAGCAGAGGTTTTTGTTGGAAGTGCAAGGGAGAATTTTTTTGTCTTCAATTTTAAATGGCATTGACCTAACTCATCTTTCTTTTCTGCCTGGGATCTTCTTGACCTTCTTATCAGCTCTTGGCTCTCCCCATCTGGGATATTCTCTGCATAGTCAGCACTGACTCCCCCAGAAATCCTGAGCTCCACACCCTGATTACGAAAGAGGAGGAGAGAATTTGAAGGGATGCATGGTGATGAGTAGCTTGGGAACTTAACAGAATGCTTCTGTAACAAGACACTGCCAGCCAGAAGCCAGAAGTTCCATTTCATGTGTAGCAACCCCCCCCCCCCGCCCCCATAGAAGGTTTCACTGGAAAACATCAGGTTAATATGATGTTTTTACCGAACCACACACAGCATTCCTTTGAGAGTCAGTTTTCCTAGAATGGTCACGTTCCTCCTTTTCAGATTGCACAAGCATAGATGCTGGGATCTTGCTCTAAGGTTTTTATCCTTTCATTATAATAAGGGAAAAGTTGATGGCTTGTTCATCTTTTATGCTGTGCACTTTATGTAAACCAGAACTATAAATTTAAACACATGTCTTAACACAACCATTAGCATGTTAGTGAAGTAGGCATGGATGGGTGAATCCTAGGGTGACATTTATTCATGGACTAGGATGAATAAATGTATTTTTAATTCTCACAAGAAAACCTGTGAGGTAGATATTTGCCCATTTTACAGATCAGAGAGCTGCCCTGAGAGTTTTAGGCAGGTACCCAAGCTCACAGGAGTTAGAAACACTGGAGCTGAGATTTTAACCACAGTTATATTATATGTATATAAACTGTACAATAAACAATATATAAAACAAAAATTTAAACAGGAATGCATTAGGTATTTTTACTTCACTCGGGAGTCTTAGAAGGGCAGATTCACTAAATCAGTGCCCTTTATCCAGAGATCCATGTCGTGGGTGGCGTGGCCCCAGACATAGGTCTTGCCAGGTGCTTGCAGTGGAGGATGCGGGGGTGGGGTGAGCTCCCCTATAGGGAAGTACTTCTGGCCAGAGGGAGAAGGAGGAGCACTTGGAATTGCTTATGGCCGGAGGAGGGAACACTGATGCTGGACTTGCTGGCGAGGAGAGTTCTATACTTGTGTGAACTTCTGGGTCCTGGGTGGGACCCAGCTGTGGGAAGGGCTTTTCTGAAGGCTCAAGTTTGCAAGGAGAGGTCAGCAGGCAGGTGAACGGCCCCTTGGGTAGTGCCAACCTTGGGTCACTACAGTTGAGCGAGGAAGGAAGCTCATACCATGTAGCGTGCTAGATCTTACATTAATACATCTTTGCTTTAATTTTAATAGAATTAGGTAATAAAGATCATAGCCAGGCATCAGGAAATGACCCCAAATGAATGGAATAAAAGCTGTTTCTGTTTTTCTTTATCCATGTGGTCTTTTTCTCTTAAGGTCTTCATTAGGATTTGAGTAGAAAACGGATTTTGGGCAGGACTTGGGTGTGTTAGATAATTTATAGACAATTAAGTTTTCCCACCTTGTGCTTTATTGTTGGTTCTGCCTGGGTGCATACATCATAACATACACTGCCAGCAGCCCAGGCTTTCGATCCTCATTGCCATGGTAGTCTTTTTAATACATCTGGTCTTACCCTTTGTGAAAAATTCGCATACATGTCCCAGGCAGATCCGGAGACCTAGTTGGATTGCTTTTCCTGCCTTGTTGCCTGGTAACGGGTGCCTACGCTGGTAAGTGTAGTGTGGAGGAGGGAAGGCACTAAAAAATATTAAGAAATTAGGCTTTGCATCTTCTGCCCAAATGGCAGAGTGCTCATGTCCTCTCATGATCATATCAAATTTACAATGAAATTCCACACCAAGCAACCTGGAGAACACCCTGCAGACAGACCAGCTGAACAGAAATCCTGTAACTTAGGCTATAAAGAGGAAGCCACATCGAGACTGGACTGCAACTCAGACAAATAAAGAATGAAGCTCTGGAGTTGGCATCACCCAGCTCAGTGCGTAGCTCCATCCCTTAGTGGTGCGCCCCTGGGCAGCTGGTCAACCTGGTTTGCCTCAAACCCTACCTCTCTTGAGTAGGGGTTAAATTGCTATCCACTTTCCAGAATTGGCGTGTGCAGCTTACCTGAGAGAGTGCATTGGGGAGCGTGAGCCCAGTGTCTGGCCCTCTGTAAGCACAGAGTAGGGGACAGCTGTTGTCATTGGAGTTCTGTCTTCAGGAGTCAGGATCCAGGCAGGTGCAGAAGGCGAGCTGAGACCTGCAGAGGTAGGGCCTGGGCTCCAGGCTCCTGAGGTCCGTGGTGACGCTATGGCCTTGTTTGTTATACTTTCAGGAATCCAGTTCCATCAGAGGCCCCTGAATAAGTTGCTGGCTCCTGCATGTCTTGCTTGCAAGGCTTTTGTGAAAATTAATGGTCTGGGGACTTCAGAGCTAGGTTGCCTCAGATTTCAATCCAGCATCCACTACATACAAGCTCTGTGACTTTGCTCAACTTACTTAACCCCTCTGACCCTTAACTTCCTCTTCTTTAAAATAAGGGTTGTCGTAATAAGATTCCCTTTATAGGATAATCATGAGGCTTCAATGAGTTAACATATATTAAGCTCTTTGAACAGGTCCTGGCACATAGTAAGTGCTATGTAAGCTTTGGCTACGGTTATTTATTATTATTATTATTATTTTTTTTAAGAATTCATATCTTTTTTTTCTTTTATTTTTATTGTTGTTATATTACATCCATCCCTTTTTTGCTCCCCTCTGTCCCCCTCCCCACCCACCCTTTCCCCCCAAAGTCAATCCCACCTGTTGTCCATGTCCATGGTTCCTTTATACTAGGTTCTTGTCTAAGCTGCTCCCCTTCTTTGCCTCTGCCTCCCCCCTCCCCCCAACTATTTATTATTTTTTTTTAAAGACTTTATTAATTATTTTTAGAGAGAAGGGCAGGGAGGGAGGAAGAAAGGGATAGAAACATCAATGTAGGGTTTGCCTTTCACCTGCCTCCAGCTACAGACCTGGCTGGAGACCTGGCTTGCAACCTGGTTATGTGCCCTGGCTGGGAATCGAACCAACAACCCCCTGAGCACTGTTATTTTTTTAAGGAAAATATTTTCAGTGGTTTCAGGATAATGATAGAGGTGTGCCATACCCGGAGATCATTATAATAGTGAAAAGGTTACAGAGAAACATTGACGAGGGCTGACAGTGTGCTGGGGGGTGGCTAGTTCCCAGCATCAGGGTGGGAAGCTAGGCGTAGCTGGACTGTTAAGAGGATGCTGGACTCCGTGCAGGATGGCCCTAAAATGACTTACACAGCAGAAGGCAGCTGGGGGGAAGGTCAGTCCTTACACTTAGGAGGAAAAGAGATAAAGTCATTTAAGTGCTTCCTTAAAATCAGCTTCATTCCAACGTTGAGCCTGTTACCCCCACGTTGGAGTTTGAGGACAGCTCGTCCCTATCCCTGTCCTGCCTGTTGGGCAGGGTGGTGTCTGATCAGGAGAGTGAAGCCAAGGGCACAGCCTTGTCGGGGGGCCGAGCCTGCTGGTCCCCAGCAAAGCCACAGAACACTAGGAGGTTCCTGGTGCCCCAAGCCACCAACCTCCCTCTGCTTCTCATCGGGGCAACCTCCTCCTTCCTTGGTTAGTTTGACCAAAGGCTGATTAGTCTCTCCTCTCTGGGACACACAGCCTTATCTCTTCAGTAGGTCAGGTTTTACAAAGGGCAGGGACAATTGGGGATTTCTAAAAGCCTTTGCTTGGCCACCACCTGTGCCAGGAAATAAAGACCTTACTTAGCTTTCTGCTTCCAAGAGAGAGGCCAGGCAAATGCTGGGGAACCCCAAATTAATGCCTAAATAGATGATCATGCTACAGGTGTACAAGCAATTGAGTGGAAAGTCAGCAGACACAGGGACCCACTGAGGCTGCTCTTGAAATAGAGGCACGTATCCAGATCTTGTGGATTCCACTGCCCCATCAGCTTGCCTGTGACCTCAGGAGCTTTCTCAAAAAAAAAAAAAAAAAAAGAGAGAGAGAGCAACCAGAAAACAAAAACAACAAAAAATCTAACCTACTCCTTCCTATCCCTCTTTTGATTCTGGAATGTGCCCTGATCTTACTGCCTGCCTTGAGCAGTTGCATTGGCAGCTAATATCCATTGCCTTATTTTGCCCAGCGAGTATGGCTCAGTTGGGTGGAATGTTGTCCTGTGGCCGAATGGTTGCAGGTTCCATGCCTGGTCTGGGCATGAGCCTTGGTTGAAGATTTGATCCCTAGTCAGGATATGCATGGGAGGCAACCAATTAATGCTTCTCTTTCATCAATGTTTCTCTCACTCCTTTACTCTCTCTCTGTAAAAGCAATGGACAAAATACATAAATGTCCATGGCCTAATTTTGTTTCCTTATTTGGGCACCACTAGTGTGGGCATAAAGCAGAGACAGTGAACTCATCCCCACACTTTCTGCCTGGTGTCTTTTCAGTGGGGAAGAACATGGTTTGTACACCACAATGTGGGCACAGAAGAATCATACCTCCCCTCAGGGGCAGGTTGGGTTGGGGGTCCCTGCGTTGCCCCCTGGATTTCATGGTTTGACTGGTGAGGGACAGATGTGTAGCAAGTGTGTTGTGAGTTTTGGTGACAGAGCTCTGTGCCCTGTCTCCGCTGTTAGATGGATGGGTAACTCCAGGACTACTACCTGGTCCTTACCTTTCCCAGGTGGTTTTCTGGCAGGGCCCTTGAACTCACGGGCGCCCCAGGAGGACAGGATGGTGGACATGGCCCCCCAAGTGTCGGGGAGGAATGCTTCATCACTGATATGACTCACAGTTCCTGGCCCATAGTGATAAGAAAAGCCAAACAGACTTATAGATTGTTTTATTGTTGTTTAAAATTTTTTCACAGACAATGTGTGCCTTATTACCTGGCCTGGTGTGGGCTAGTCCTAACACCTCCACTTCCCCCTAACCTTCCGGCTGCCACACTCACACCAGGGGTGTTTAGTAAATTATTACTCGATTTATTGACTGTTGTCATGGCCTCTTAACTGCTCCTCTTGCCTCTGATTCTAACTTCCTTTCCTGCCCCCTCCCCACTGTCAGAAGAATGATTTACCTGAAGGAGAACATTGCCCCTCCTCCCTCACACTCGCCACCTCAGAACTGGTCTATTAAATGTATCGTAAGAACCCCAAGGCCCAGCTCATTGTGAATGTATTCCTGCTCCTGTCCTGTCTCCATAGCTGAGAGCAGCTGCTCCTGAGCTTGGCTCACACCTTTGCTTCTGGCCACACTACCCTTACCCCCTACTTCCTTACCTGGCAGAGTCCTGTCTGTCCTTCTGTCCGTGATCCAGTGAGCTTAGTGCGGATACCCGCTGTTCCCAGGATCCCATAGCATCATGCCTCACCTCTGGGGAGCTCTTTGAGTTCCTCCCGCAGGACAACATGGGCAGAGTGATTTTTACATTTTTTGAAATGATCTGGGAGTGTGTGTACTTCCTAAAACTCTTCATAAGCTCCTTGGTTAATAGCTAGAGTCTCATCTTTTCCATACTCGTACCATAGTAGGTGCTCAGTGAATATGTATTGAACTGAATTGTAAGCCCAGCTTTATAAAAGGGAACCCAGGGTTCTGGATGGTAAACTCTCTAACCTCTTGAAAAGTTGTATGTTTGTTTTTATACTTTGGAAATTTAGAAAATGGTTTGTTTTTGAGGCTAGCAGACCTATATTTTTATTATATACATACTTACATACTTTTCATATAAGTGTGTACAGAGTATGGCCAAAGTAGGGTTATAGTTTTTTATATGGAAACTAATACAATAATAAGTAATAAGACAAGGATAAACTCTGGACTGTGGATGGCAGGACAGAGTAGAGCAATGGGGAGGGGGGCAACTATAATAGAACAATAATTACAAAATATAAATGGAAAAGAATAAACTCTGTATTGAGCAGTCACAACTATAAACCCATTTTTGCCCCATCCTGTATAAGTAATGAAAAGCATTACATTTATATTGAAATGTTGGTGCATTTACATCAGCATTTTTTTTCAGACCACAAGAACAATGAATAAAAGGTAAAGAACTCACAGCAATATAGAATCCTGGCATGCTTATATAGTGATATTTTTGATAAGTTTTGCAAGAATCTTCCAGTGAAATCATTTGTCTTTAATATCAGCTACTCAGAGCTAAATTGAAACAATGGATTCATTTAGGACACATACTAGCTCAGGTAGAGCATTGCTGTAATGCTGTTTTCTGAAGTTATAGAGGGGAGTTTGCTAGTCCAAAAGGGCAAGGTGATCAACTTTTCCACCGAGGTAAAATACTAGCACACTCTCCATTTTGCAAATTGGGATTTTTCCGAAACAATTTTTGTAAACACTTTTTTTTGGGCAATTAACTTGAATCACATTGCATGTAATTCTGTTATCACCTTCTTCTCACTTCAACATGCTTAGTGAAAGAGTTTATACAGTCACTTTTTTAAAAGTATTTTATTTATTATTTTTAGAGAGAGGGGTAGAGAGAAAGGGGGAGAGAGAGAGAGAAAGACATCAATGTATGGTTGCCTTTCATCTGCCTCTAGCTATGGATCTGGCTGGAGGCCTGGCTTGTAACCTGGTTATGTGCCCTAGCTGGGAATTGAACCAGTGACCTTTGGGTTCGCAGGCCAGCATCTTATCCACTGTGCTACCAGCCAGGTCATTTTTAGAAAAATATTTTATTTATTTTTCTTAGAGAAGGGAATAGAGAGAGGCAGAGAGGGGGAGAGACATCAGTGTATGGTTGCCTTTCACATGCCTCCAGCTAAGGACCTGGCTGGAGACCTGGCTTGCAACCTGGTTATGTGCCCTGACTGGGGAATGGAATCAGCGACCTTTGGGTTTGTAGGCCTGCACCTTATCCACTGTGCCACCAGCCAGGGTCATTTAAAAAATTTTATCATCTACCTAGAGTTTAAAAATCTAGAGAAAGTTTAAGCTTATGGAAAATACAGAAGACCTGGAGGCGTTTCTAGAGCCCTTTCAATGGAATTTTATACACATTCATTTTGTTAAAAGTGATTTTTCTTTTTGGTATAGAAACACTTGATCTAGGACAACGCTTTCCTCTACTTTTTAATTATTAACCCAAGTTTACAAAGTACTGTTGAACAATGTAAAAGTTAGTATAACAAAGTTCCCATTGAGTATTCACACATGGAAAGCATATTTTAAGTCACTGAATGAACTTGGCATTAGGTGACTACCAACCAGATGAAGCACAGGAGCACTCAGCCCGATTATAAACACATTCCTTGGTTTAATCAATGGTTTATACAGGGGTTACCACAGCTACCTTTAAAACATGGATTCCCAGCATCTATAAAACATGAGAAGTTTATAAAGAACAATCATCAGAAATCCCAGGGAAACTTCAGGACGACACAGCCAGTTTCTGCAGCCTGGGGGACCCACTGTGAATCACGGGAGCCTCACTCAGTGGGGGGATCCTTGCTTTTGGGTCAAGTTGACCCCATTCCACATGTGCTCTTTATGGCCAGCATTTTAATGACTTGTTGGATGAAACTTTCAGCTTCATTTTCTGGCCCATTCCTCAATCGCCACTAAGTCTTTTCCTACCCACTAGGCGCACAGAGAATGTGTCCCACTTAGCCCTTTTCTCTGAGGCTTGGGATGGCCCCGGCTTTCATTTGGTTAGTAACTGTTCTTGCTGAAACCTCATCGTGCAACCTGTCAGGCTGGTTGCATTTGGGACATAAGAAAGTTGCAAACCAATGGCCCTGGGTAAAATCCATCCAACTCTCAGTGCTCTTAATAAAATAGGAAAGACAGCTTTTAGATTCCCCAAACATTAATCATGGAGGAGCAGCCACATCTGGGCTCGGAAGTGCTCAGTAATAACATAAGCCCAAGTGACTTATTCTCTTTCTGGTTTGGGCAGATACCTCTTCTTCCCCTATTGGAATTCTTTAAGGAAGCATCCAAATTGAAGAGACTAAAAATTGAGAGTGTTTCCATGCATGTTTTTTGAGCTACTCTTCTTTTTCAGTCTTAACTATAACCTTGTTTTTTTAATGAAAACAATTGTCATATTTTTAAAATGTCCTTTTAATTTGAGAAGGGGGATTAGATGTGTGTCTCTCGATGACCTGTGGGAATATTAATTTGGTTGCAGCCTCATTTTGCAAAGTGGACTCAGTGTTGATAAAAGCAGAGCAACTCTTTTTCTTTTTTTAAATGACATAATCACTTTAAATACAGGGATCTGGTTTTAGAATTTCAGGGCTACGTCATGTGAGCAGTTAGTCAGGTTATGAATCTAAATTTCATTTGCTTTCTGAGCTGTTTCATTCTTTGCTTATAGGCACATAATGACTTGAAAATCTAAACAATTATTGTTCATTTGGGAGAGAAAAAAAATACTTTGCTCAAGCAATCTGGAGCCCCAAACTTATTTTCCTTGGCAGATACAGCTGGAGAAATTGGTTATTTCTGAGCCCTAGAGTGTGTCAGACACAGACGAGAATTGCAGTTGTCAGAATCTTTGTTCTGTGGTCTTACGGTTGAGATAGAGAATTTGGCAGTGCATACATGCAGCAAATAGCCAGTTAGGCCGTTCTATTTGTAGTAGCAGAATTAGTCAAGAAATACATTTTGAAAAAGTATTTTTATAAATGTTTTTTAACATTATTTTTCAATAATGCACATTCATGCAGCCTTTCATTTAATCAATGGGCCCTTATCAAGAGACTCTGGGGCACCAAACACCCTATTTACTTTGACAGTCGAATAATGTGTGGTTTCTAGCTTTGTGATGATTGCATTCAAGTGGGGAGGAAACAAAATAGTAACATACAACTTATGTGCCTTTCACAAAGGTGCCCAGGGACAAGGGCTCCCATCATTGTTCCCCAGGGCCTGGCATGGCTCCGTATCTTCCCAGAGAGACCGCGACTCTTATGGAGCAAATGAGCCACTGCCTGCATGTCCACCCGGAGAGGGTGCCCATGCTCAGTCACCTGCAGGTGCAGTGTGATTCGGGGTGGCCCTGGTGGCTAGCGATGGGAATGTCACCATTGATGACTCCGGAGTTGTGCCTGTGGCTATGGTCAGGACATGGAGTTTTGGGCTGTGTTTTTGCAGACAACCCGGGTGCCACTGAAGGACCTGGTGTACCAACAAGAAACAGATTTTGACTAGATAAAATTTAGATAAGCAGCAGGTTCTTCTAATTTCTTAGCAAACCTAATAGAGCTACTATTGACATGGGGCGTGTGCTTTCACACACCTTTCCCTGGGCCTCCCTCCCTGGTCTTTAACCAGAACTGTGGTCTCCTTATATGCATTGCTGTATTGTAACCTACTTTTTCCCCTTGACAACATATGTGAACATGATTCTGTCTCATTAAGGCATCTTTTATACCATTATTTTTAAATTTCAGCTTGCTGTGCAATTATAAGGAGGTAACCTAGATTTGATCTACCCAATTTCTATTTGCTATTTATTTAGATTGTTTCCAATTTTTTTTTTTATCATAAACTGTCCTGGAACAAATGTTTGAAAAATAATTCTAATTATATGTTGTGAATTACCTTTCCCTTATTATTTAAAATTTCATGAATGTTTGTAATTTTATTAAGAGCTTTTTTTAAGACCCCATTTCTTCCAGGAGAACTATCTCACCCACATCATTACACAAACCAGAGTCATGTTGGCAAGCTCACCTAGTGACAGGACTGTTTCCCATGGCGGATCCCTCCCACTCCCGGGTCCTCGGTGACATTCTGTCCTCTTGCCTTCTGCTTCCATAGTACTCTTGACTTTTGTACCATTAAACTCAGAATGCTTTATAATAATTGCCTGTATAATTTCCTTTTTCTCTGTTAGAATTCAAGTTTTGTGAGGGCAAGAACATGCCTGTGTTGTTTATCATATTCATTTTAAGCACAAAAAACCCTGGAAGATTTTTTTCTTTAAACTAATAAATACAGGGATACATGGATGCCTTAAGAAAAGACAAAGAAACAGAAGCTAAAAGGACCTCTGAGGGTCTCCTTCACTTTGCTCCCATTGGGAAGGAGGGAAATGGGTGAGAGGTGAGCTGGGGTGTTAGAGAGGGGCGTGTGAGGCCACTGGTCACTGTGTATTTCTCTCTTTCTGTGAAGAGATACATGGATGTCTAGAAAAACTGGCACGAGTTGGTTTCTTTTCTGGTTACCTCATTTCAAAGCCAAGGGAGCTAAATCTTCCAAATGCCTTCCCACTCACATGTGATAAGGAACATGAAAATAACGATTGCACAACATAGCCCAGCAGAAGAGAACTCGTCCAGTTTAGCACTTTGAAAGTGGAATTCACTGCCGGTGCGGTTATTTAAGGAATAATAGCTGTGTGGACAAGGTCTGCAAGCCAAAGAATCCATCCACCTTTCTAAGCACTGCAGAGTTTGATGTGCTGTGTAGAGCCCCAGACTGAGAAAGAATAAACTCGGAGAGAGAAAACATGAAGTGGGAAAGAAGTGAGTACATTTACTTGGATCCAGTCATCCATGGGAATAGTTTTTGGATGCTAGATAATTTTAATGGTTGGAGAGTTTATTTTTTTTTCATAGATGTCAGCATTTTAGGAGCTTTCTTTTGCACAGAGGTGGGAGAAAAAAAGGCATAAGAGAGTTTATGTGATTACAGCTGTCCCAATTTTTCTCCCTTTGCTGCCCTCCACCCTGCCTTCCCCACTCCCTCAAGGAATCCCCACACCATGGTCCATGTCCATGGGTCATGCATATGTGTTCTTTGGCTACTCCCTTCACCTCTTTCACCCATTGCCCCTGTCCTCCTTCCCCTCTTACAGCTGTTAGTTTGTTCCATGTTCCCATGCCTCTGACTCTATTTCTCTCCTTAGTTTATTTTGTTCATTTGATTTCACATAGAGTTGAGATCATAAGGTATTTTGTCTTTCTCTGATGTGACTGTACCAATAAACTGATTGACTATTTCAGTTGCTGATCATACGTTTTCAACGGTACCTGCAAAATCCCTGCAAATGCTACCTGAAAATGAGCCTAAAAACAATGTTTTAATTTTCAGCACTGGTTCATGTTTACAGGTAATGGAACTTTCATCACAAGATGTGTTCAGTGAATCACAGAGCATATTTTGTCAGGCTCAGCATCATATCAGCCAGTGTATTGTTGCTGTGGGGAAACTTGGGTGATCTTGGGAGCAGCATCACACTGAGATCACAAGTAATCTGTTCAAGGTTATATGAACCAGTGCGGTGTCTAAGAGAATATACACACAGAGGCAAGTCTCAGGACAAAAATGTCAGGAAGGATTAAGTCCTTGTGCCTCACAGTTCTTTCCTAGCCTTCCTCCTCTAGAACACTCATTATTACCCGTGATCACCAAAAAGGGGAAGGAAAGAAAAAGCAGGCTATGAAATTTGAAATTCTGCTGTGAGGGGAGAGGAAAGGTTCTTTTTAGGACGTGACTTTATAGATACGGAATTTGCTCATAAATGTCACCTTTATATCACATTGACCTAACCTTGGTAAGATGGTAAGATGGTTTTGTTTCATAAGCTGAAGTTTTACTTTACTTATTCAAAAAACAGAAATAATTGTCTTTCCTGAAAATTGTGCTGAGGCTGGAGGTTAGGCCTGAGTGCAGGAGTTACGTTGACTGAAGTTCCACTCTCTAGGAACTGTCACTGAAAACAATACTGAAAGACAGAGCCAGTAGTCAGAGGGGGAAGGGCGGAGCCTGCACAGAGCTGGGATCACTGCCATTAAATTGGGACTCCTGTTCCCTACCAGTTCAATACTTTCTGCTGTCATCTGCTGCATCTTAGTCAACAAATCCAGGCATAATCAAATGAAGACGATGTAAATAAAGTTCAAAGTAGCAACAGCACTGTTTCCGTGCGTACAAGTTGTGTTTGCTAACTTACATTCACCGAAAATAGTGTCTATTCTGTGGCTCTTATAGCATTCATGACACCTGCAGGGTACACCTCTATTTAAGATCATTTAAAACACTTTGAAGTAGTATTTTCTTAACTAAAGAACTTTCAAATAAACTTTAAAAATCCAGTTCATTTTGAAGTGAAACCTGGGCTGCCTCACGTCACCTGCCATTGATCTTTTCACCCCCAGTGACCTCTGCCCCGGCACATCCCACAAGCCACACCTGGGCCTGGTCATCACCCCGAGTTGTTGTTCCATTTCTACAACAAATATCTCATCCTCACCCTGATCTTAGAGACCTCTTGCTCCTTGACCCCTCTGTTAGTCATCACCTCCCTCCTGTGTTCACTGACTGGGCTGATCAACTTAGTTTTATGGCCCAACATTTGAACCACTCTATTGTTAGAGTCCCAATCAACCTGCCTTGACTCGCCTGGTAGAGTCCTGCTGAAGAAAGTCATTCAAGCCCAGAGCTTTGCCACTCTAGATGTGGGAGCTTATAGGCCTTCCCTACATCTGGCTGATGCCGACTTCACATGAGAGCCCACTTTCCTTCAAGTCTCTGAGCTCCCCAGGTTAGGCGCTTTTGCTTAGCACTTCCATGGTGGCATGTCTGATATTCTCATGGCAAGGTCACACTGAGCAAGACCATGTGTCTTCCCTTCTACTGGATGCTGATTGCCTGAAGAGAAAGGACCTGATCTCTTAGTCATTGTTGTATCCCTACTGCCTTTCATATCTCAGGGCTGCATGAAGCTGCTGACAAGGTGTCCAGGAACCAACCCAGCCTGTAGATGAATATGTTTTTAAATGTCTGTAGACTCCAAAGTATTATATTCATGGGGGGGCAACTTATCAAAACATTTTCACTTATTTTCTCAGTTTTATGCAAAATCATTGATGAAGTTGGGCAGAAACAGAGATATATTCTGTAAGGAGCCTTCTATTGGGGAGACAAAAAAAAAAAAAAAAGAAGCAATTTGAAAGGCAATAGAAAATGTGGTATAGATAGTTCACTAGAGAAGGAGCTTGTGAGTTTATTTGTTTGATGAAAGTGTCCCTAGAGAAATCTTAGCATTGAGAAGTAATGTGCTGCTTCCGTTGTTCAGATGGACACCCTGCATTTTTTTTTTTTTTTTTTAACTTTGTGTTTACCGTGCCTTCTTGGATGTCTTAATTAAACTTGATCACTAAAACATAGAAGTTACTGCCTCAACTTAGACTTCTCAGTGGTTAAACCAAAGTGAGTATAAGAACAAATATCATGAATTGTTAAAACCTTAAAGATAATAGGAAAAAGAAATCTTGATTTGGTTCTATCCCATATGTTTGTCTTAAAATTGTCACTCAACTCTCATAGTAAAACTTTCTCTTGAAAATTAAGTCAGTTTTTTTTTTTTTTTGTACCAAGTTTTTACCACATCCAAGCACTGTGCTTGGGGTTAATTAAACAAAGGTGAATGATTTACACAGTCTGTGCTAAAGAAAAAATAAAAAACATTGATTTTGTGATTTTTTTTTTTTTTTGAATGATGAAAGTATTTTTTCTATAGAGAGGTAAAGTTTACAGAAAAAATAAAAAGAACTTTACTGAGTAAGATATCCTTACTGTCTTTGGAAGTTAAAAGAAAATTCTGTAACTAGGTTTTTCAGGAAAGGTATAGCTCTAAGATGATGGAAGCAAGGGACTCAACAAACTTTTACTGAGTTTATTGAACAGAGAGATACTGATGAATGTCCTTTCACCCAGCCAGTGCCCATGTATGGATTTACATGAAATGTTCTTTTCTTCAAAAATTAAATATGCCTTTGGCCATACTTGAACTTAATCAGACCTTTGTGTTGCGTGTCAGATACTCAGTACATGTATATTGAAAGAATTGTTTTGGCACATAATGGGTCAAACCATAGGAAATTGTTTCATACTTTAAAAACAGTCAACAGTAACCAATTGCTATGATTCAAGCCTGTATCTACCCCAATGCTTTGATGGGGTGAACCTTGGCCAGGAAGAAGAAGTTTTGGTCATTGTCCTGGGGGATTTTGTCTTAAGAAACAAGAAACATGTAAAGGAAATGACCATACTCTGTCCAAGAACTCATGAGCAGGCTATTTTTATAGTCACCAATTTTTCATGGTATATAAAGTAAGAAATCAGCTCTATGGTTTTAGAATTAAGTGCCATATTAGTATTGGTACAGTATGTGTTGTATGCAGGTGCTTTTGTAAAGTATAATTGCATATGAACTGCATGTTCAGTGTCACTGGTATTTTGAGAAGTGGGGCAGAAACAAAGTTCAAGTTCAGTAGGTCTTTTCTATGCAGAGTCCTGTTTTGACCATTGTAAGTGCCTTCCAGATGACTCAGGACTTTTTGGCACAATTCCTTACTATTTTGACATTTTGTATTTTTCTTTATAGTCAGCAGTTTACATTTCAATAATTATCACTTTTATATTTTTTATTATGCCCTTGGGATGTAGGTTCCTTTTCATTTTTGTTATTTTTCAGATAATTAGAAGCAACCGTATGTCTAATCATTTAAATAGCTCCTTTTTTTAAAAAACTTGTTTTGACATTTTTTTTTTAAGATTTTATTATTTTTAGAGAGAGAGAGGAAGGGAGAGAGGCAGAGGGGGAGAGAAATACCAATGTATGGTTGCCTTTTACCTGCTAAATCGCTTCTAATATTAAGTTTGAACAAGTTGAAACCATGGCATAACTTTGATATTTGAGGTTGATGAAAGAAACTCTTTATGTAGAAAAAAATAAGAAGCTAAAAATTTGGAGTGAGAATAAAGCTACCCTTAAGGCAGTAACAGGAAAAAAAAAAAAAAAAAAGACCAAGAAGAGTGGTAATAATTTTTGAATTGATAGAAGAGATGGAGAAAAAATATCAAGATTTTTTTGAAGGGCTAACAAATAAATAAAACATTTCTATTTCTAAAGCCAATATTATGCATACATTTAAAATATTTTAAATTGAATAATTTAAATTGAATAAAGGACACAAGCTTTATAGACTAACGCCTTAATCTTTTTATTATTCCCAATTAATTTATAAGAAGGAGGAAGAATACATACTCCTAGTATGATAATTTCAGGGTTATATAAAGATTTTGAAATAAAATCTCTGAACTTCCTTTAGTAATTTGAAGGGTCTGTTGTTATTTATAAAACTATCATTCCCATTGGAAAATTTTGAACCTGATTCTTTTTCAGCTTCCTTGGGAAAAGATAGTGATTTATTCATTTAAGTATTAAAATCACCAACAATCATGACTGGTCTTATAATTTTCCCTTATTTTTCTTAGTCAACCAGGATTCCATTCTCACTGGTTGACAGGTTGCTTTTAGAAAGAATGCGGTTTTGGGTTTTTTTTGTTTTTGTTTTTGTTTTTTTCTTTTAGTTAGCTGTATGCAACTAGATTTTGTTTTCCATGAAAATAAAATGTTTGCTTTAATTATCTGAAGAAGCTTCTTTGATAGAATCACTATTCCATGCTAGTAGACAGTGTTTCTGTTGCCAGAACAGTATTATTTGAAAAGCACACACAACTCCATCTAGCTTCTCCCGCTTTGTTATGATATTAAGAAGGAATGTTCTTGAGAGGGGGCAGTGTTTTCAGTTTCTACATATTTATATATATATATATGTTTGTTGTTGATCTTTAGCCCAAGTGAAAGGGAATGTAAACAAACATTTTACCACATTAAAGAGAGATGCAGAGCCAGCCTCCTCCTAAAAAAAATGTCGTTGGATTTGAGTAATAATTATTCATTCATTTGATTTCAAAGTGATAAATTTATACACACAGTCTGCTCCTATGAATCCATTAAGATTGTATCTAAATGGTCTAACGTGAATTAGGTTTTATTTCTGAAAAACATCAAGGAGGAAAAAATAATCAAGGTGACAACAGAGGAGAGACTGAACCTCAAGGTTACCTGTGAGGTAACAGTGATGGCTGTGGGTCCTCAGCATTGGAAAGTGGGCTCATGAAAGTTCATCAGGCCAGCAGGTTGGAAGTTCCTCCAGATCCGTAATTTCAGTGTAATGCCATTTTATAAAGAGGTTCTTCTACATTTCCTTTTTTCCTATGCCAGAAAGTTTAGTATAGAAGAATGTTCACGAGAAAGGTAGAGAGACTGTTCACTTTCTATGCAGTTTTTGCAGATGTGTTGATCCTCGGTCTCTAACCTACAGGCCCTGGGCCTCTCAGAAAATCAGCACATCAGAATGCAGGTCCGCACAATCAGTGTCCTCCGCAGCTTTGCCACCAAGAATACCAATAGCGGCGCTCTACCTTCAAGGCGTAAATCAATAGACCAGATCTGCGCACACCAGGGTCTTTGGGGGATGCCGTGAAAGAGGCCTTCAGCTATCAAGCAAGTGTATTGCAGGAGGGAGGGAAGTCAAGAGAAAAGCAAATAGAGGCAAGAAAAGCGGGGAGACTGGAGCTGACTATTTTTAGAAAACATGAGCTGCTTTCACGTTAGAACTTGTAGTTTTATGCCAATTCAGCCATAGAGTGTACAGAGAGAAAAGTGTTCTTTTCCCATTCATGATTCGAGTCACCTAATTCAAAGGATATTTGGGATGAATGTAAATTATCAAAAGAGTCATTCTTAAGGACTTTTAAGAAACACATCAGCAATTTTGCACATTAAAAATTTTATTTCCCACAAAATTTCAGTTGCATGGAGCATGTTGACATAGATGAAAGCACAACTAGATACAAAGCATCAGAAAGCAAGCCAAAACTAATGATGAAGTGGTAGTTGTCCATTAAAATCTGACTATTTTTGCCCTGGCTGGTGTCACTCAGTGGATTGAGCACCAGCCTGTGAACCCAAAGGTCGCTGGTTTGATCCCCAATCAGGGCATATAGCCAGGTTGCAAGCCAGGTCTCCAGCCAGGTCCATAGCTGGAGGCAAGTGAAAGGCAACCATACATTGATGTTTCTCTCCCTTTCTTTCTCCTTCCCTGCCCTTCTCTCTAAGAATAATGAATAAAATCTTTTAAAAAATCTGACTATTTTTATTATTAGAAGCTAAATTTAATGATGAAAATAATAAATGGTTAACACACAAATATATAGAAGAGGAGAGGAGAGGTGACAGATGAGAAGTTTACAAATAACAGGTGAATTATAAATTAAGGTTCATGATACAGTTGGATCCACTTGCTGTGGGAGTTTCAGCAACTCCAAAACTGTCAGGATGATGAAAAACAGTCAATAAGCATGAGATTGGAACGAGATGAGGTTGGACAGTTCTGGGGCCCAGAAAAGACATGGTTTTGTAGGCTGTAGCCAGGAGTTTGGATTTCATTCTAAGGACAACAGAAAGGGTTATAAATAGGAGAATACGGTTCTATATTCATTTTTAAAATATATACATTTTTTATTTTTCAACCACAGTTGGCATATAGTATTCTATAAGTTTCAGGCCTACCACACAGTGATTGGACGTTTATAGAACTTATATGGTGATGGAATTTCGTATTAAACAATAGCAGTCAAGTGAAAAGTGAAAAGAAAGCACTTGCTCTACCACAGGCATTTATAGTGTGCAGGCTGGCTGAACACCCCACAGGGAAGAGCTGTCAAGTGTTGCTTTTGGGGGGATAGACACCAAATCCTGCTGTTTGTACAAGGGCACTGCCCTAGAACATGGGGTAGTGAGGCATACCAGGAAAGATGGGGGATGGAAGTCACTCCTCCTAAGTCCAAGGGCACCAGGACAGAAGGCAGGAGGAGGTGTGGTGACTCAAATGCATTCCAGCAGCTGCAGCAGCTCCATTGGGGTGAAGAGTGCAAAGTTTTTCTGCCTTCCGCCTCTGATTGATCAGATGAGTAAGAACATGTTGATGAAGGGATTTTTGAGGGCCTGCAGCTATTTGCCAGGACATTTCATAGAGATACTGAGTTTCTTCTAGGTACTTTGAACACCCAGAACTCAACATTCATCCTGCCTTTGCCATTAGTTTCACCTTTACCATGGTCCGTCCTTGGAATAAAAGCTCCTGTAGTGTCATTAGCCATGCCTTCAGTCCACAGATATGCCACAGCTGTCATGCTTATGAGTGGCCTTTTATAGGAAGGAATGGTCTCACCTCTCAATGGAAAGGTGACTGTGAGGTTGTCCGTCTGGGACATAATGAATGCAATTGGCCCGTGTGCCATTGAACCTGCCCTTCTCAGAAATGTAATGTTGCCCTAAGGCCTTCATTGCAAATTCAAAGAAATGTGGAGAACAGAGGTGCACCTGGGTTTCAGGTATTGTTGGTGCTATTGGCTTAGACATGTTCCCTTTGCTGAGCCTATGTTGCAAGCCTGGATTGGAGCCTGAAGAATTTCTCCCTATAAATGTCTTATGTATCTCTCTGGCACATCCATCACAGCTTTGCTTTTGAATTGCAAAGATAACTTTAAGATATGAGCTTTACACTGGGCAGTGCACCTCATGCACAGAAGGGGTGTGCCGGCTCCATGAGGAAATCAGGCAAATGCCCCAGAGGAGAGTAATAGGCAGGAAGGAGAGAGCTGATGAAAAAATTGATTCTTTTCCATTAAACCGTACGTGATGTGTGTTTTATGAAGCAGGCATCAGCAGAAAGAGAAATATTTTCTCCACTAAAAATAGATTGATGGTGAGGGAGAGGGGCCGGGGAAAAATAGGTGCCTTACTGCATTAGCATCTCCAAAGATGAGAAAGCTGAAACACATTCCAATCGAGTTACTTCAAGTGTTTACCTGGACTTGGGGCTATTAAAACTTTTTAATGTTAATAATGGTTCTGGTTTGTTTTTGTTTTTTTTTTTAAGCATATTTGGACTTCACACATTATTATTGCCTCCATTCTGAAAGTTGTGTTGTTTGTTTTCAGGTTTACCAAAGATGCAGGTCATTAGGAACTACACTGGAACGCCACCCCCCGCTCTTCATGAAGGGCCCCCATTGCACATCCAGGCTGGGGACACGGTTGAACTTCTGAGGGGAGACGCACACAGTCTGTTTTGGCAGGTACAACCATCTAGTAGACTTCACAAATGCCCTGTTACTGCTTCGAGAACATAGCTCTTGTCTTTAGAAACTGGCAGCGTGCTTTCAGCCTCAGAAGTTTCACATGACATGAGAAAGAAATAATTCTTAACCTTCCTTCTGTTTATCAATGTCAAAGTGGCAATGAGTGTTGGAACACTGAAGAAAAGTAGTATCAGTGTGGTGAATCACAATGTCATTTTTTATTAAAAATTGATATTTTGCAAGAACATTTTTTTTCTTCCCAAGTCTATGACCTATGGGTACAATCTAATTTGCATGGCATTCATGTTTTGTGGTTCACTTAAGGAGAACTACTGAATTAGCTTGGTAGTTTCCCTGTGGCAATTCATGGCTATACATGGGTTGTCCGCATCCATAGTATTACCTGAGGTTCTCACATGTGCTGGGCATCATTCATGGAATGTATCAAATCTGAAAAGTAAGTGAGCATTCAATGTTTGCTGGTGGTGAAATCTCTTTTGTCCACTAAGGCTATGTTTGGTTCCAGGATTTTCTTAACTCAGGTAAATCTGGCATCATGTTAAGATTTGATAAAGCTGGGTGGTAGAACATTGCTGCTCATTGAATTAATTACTCTCTATAGTCATGTGTATTGTAGAAATATTGTCCAACAAAGTTAAAGAGTTTGTTAAAGATTTATAGACCATGAGTGAAATGTGGTTGGGGGAGAAAGATAACAGAGGAGGACTGGTGGATAATAATCCATTGTGTACATGTGTGAGTTTGCTTAAACTTTGATGGTGTGCCATCATGTTACAGAAAAATGCTCCTAGATAGAAAGTTCATCTCTGATTACAGTTCAGTTGCTGTAGCCAGTGACTTTTCCAAAGCCCCAGCTAAGTCTTCTTCTTCTCATACTTCACCCTTCTCCCCAAAAGAAAGAGAATGATAGACAGAAATTCTACTGTTGCACCAATTCACCCTCGAATCTCCTAATCCAACCATCCATGTTGGTGCCCATAAAATTCCTCTTATTCAAGACTTATCTTTCTTGAATTTTCCATACCATATTCCATCTGCTGTCTCATGATCCCTGTATTTTCAACTTCCTTCTCTCCACTGACTCTTCCCCTTTGAAAACACATGAGATTTAACCCTTTGTCTGATTATATCTTTCTTCCCCCTTGCAAAGCACATGGCCTTGGGAGCATGCTCTCTACTGTTTCTCTACTTCCTTATGCTCTGTTCACAATGCAGCCTTCTGCAGAACCCATCCTGATGTAGATCACTTTAAAATAACAGCTTTTTGATATGCAATAAACTATTCATATTTAAAGTATGAATTTTGATGTTTTGATAAGTATATGTATAAGTGAAATCATTACTACAACCAAGATGACAAAGTCAGCCCTGGCCAGGTGGCTCAGTTGGTTGGAACATCATCCTGTACATCAAAAGGTTGTGGGACCAATTTCCAGTCAGGGCACATACCCTCGATTGCAGGTTCCATCCCACAAGAGCATTTTTCCCGCCAAATCAAGGACCTGTGGATATGATCTAATTTGCATGGCGTTCATGTAGTAACAGTTCACTTAAGGGGAACTACTGAGTCAGCTTGACAGTGGCGTATGACAGGTGACTGATAATGTTTCTCTCCCACCTTCCCTCTTTCACTCCCTCTCTTGCTGAAATAAAAAAAGCAAAACAAAACAAAAAAAACATATCTTTTGGTGAGGATTTTTTTAAAAGATGACAAAGTCAGCCCCCAGAGTTTTTTAGGACCCTCCTGTCCCTGCCTGAGTGTTCCTCCCCAGCCCCCAGGCAATTCCTGCTTCACTTTCACATTGTAAGTGAGCTCGATTTTTTTAGAATATTCTACAGTTCATCTTATCATATGTACTTCTTTTTGGTATGGCTTCTTTTACCCAACATAATAATCTTGAGATTTAACCATGTCACTGTGTGTAACAAAAGTCCTTTCTAAGCTTTCTAAAGCACCTTGTTGAGATGTGATTGACAGAAGAAGCTGCACCTATATAATGCATGCAGCTTGATGAGGTTGGACATCCGTCTACATCCTTGAAATCATCACCACAATCTTGGCCAAAACCACATCCATCACCTTCAAAAGTTCCCTCCCATCCTCTTTAATTATTTTTTTGGTGTGTGTGATAAGAATGCTTAACAAAATGCATGGTCATAGCACATTTTAAAGTCTATAATACAATATAGTTCTTGACTCTGTGCTGCAGTAGGTCTCTAGGACTCATTCATCTTTCAGTGATTAGAGCTTGGTGCCCTCCAACAAAAACTCCTGTCTCCCTCTTTCCCCAGCCCCTGGCAACCAACCACTGTGCTGCCCTCTATTTCTATGAGTTTGACTAGTCTAGATTCCTCATGTAAGTCTAGTCAAGGCATGGAAGAAACGCTAGGTGTCTATCACTGGACAAGTAGAGAGAGACATGTGGTATATCCATACAACAAGGTATTATTCAAACTTACAAAAGAAAGAAGTCTTGCCATTTGCACAAACATGGAAGAACTTGGAGGAGGTTGCACTAAGTGAAATAAGTGCGCCTTCATTTCATTGCTGATTATCATTCTATATATGAATGTAGCACAATTAATTTATTTATTAGCCTGTTGATGGACTTTTAGGTTATCACCAGTTTGGGGCTATTACAAATAAAGATCCTGTGATCATTCAAGTGTAAGTCTTTGCACGGACATAGACTTTTATTATTCTTGGGTAAATACTGAAAGGTGGATCATGTATAGATATATATTTAACTTTTTGAGAGACAACCGAACTCTTTTTCTAAGAGATTTTACTATGTTACATTTCTAGCAGCTATATATAACAGTTCTAGATGTGCCTTCTCCTCGCCAGCATTGGGTATGATCAGCCTTTTAAATTTGATCTATTCTAACAGGTGGATAGTGGTATCTCATTATATTTTGATTTGATTTCCCTAATGACTAATGATATTACACATCTTTTCATGGGCTTATTTACCAACTATATGCAGTCACTAGAGATTCCCATGGATTTTTTATATGGGCATATGATCAATAAATAAATAGTTTTACTTCTTCCTTGCAATTGGCATGCCTTCTATATCTTTTTGTAGCATTGTGACAATGGCTAAGAACCTCCAGTGAAATATTGAATAGAAGTGGTAAAAAAAAAAGTACATACTTGCTTTACTCCTGATCTTAGGAGGAAAGCATGGACCCTTTAGCATTAGGTATGATGTTATTTGTAGTTTCTCATAAAATCTTTTTAACAAGTTGGGGATAGTTTCTTCTTGTTCTAGTTTATTGAGAGGTTTTTTTTGTTGTTGTTTGTTTGTTGTTTTTTTTTTAAATCAGGAATGCATGTTGGATTTTGTCAAATGTTCTTTCCTAACCAATTGAAATTATTTCATTTTTCTTTTTTAGTTTGTCAATAGGATGAACTACATTGACTGATTTTCAGATGCTAAACCAATCTTCCTTTCCTGGGATAAATTGCAACTGCTAATGATAGGTTGTCCTTTTTGTATATTGTTGTTTGATTTTCTTGTCATGGGTTTGGTAATAGTTGAACAAAGGATGAATTGGGGACTATTTCCTCCTCTTAAATTTTCTGAAAGAGTTTTTATATACTCAGAGTTATTTTTTCCTGAAATGTTTTGTAGAATTTACTAGGGAAGCTTTTAGGCCTAGAGGTATCTTTGTAGGAAGATTTCTTTTGAGTTACAGATTCAACTTCTTCAACAAATATGTAGTGATCCAGGCTATCTGTCTCTTTCTGAGCAAGGTTAGTAGTTTATTTGCAGAATCTGTGGCTGTATCATTGCTCCCCTGTTTGACATTTGTAACTTTCATCTTCTCTTGTTTTTTCCTGGTTGATCTAACTAGACGGTTCTGCATTTTATTGACCTTCTCACAGAACCAGCTTTTAATAACATTGGTTTTCTTGTTGTCCTGTTTTCTATTTCAATGATTTCTGCTCTGCTCTGGTTATTATTTCCTTTCTTCTCTTTACTTTAAATTTAATTTGCTCTTATTTTTCTCATTTCTTAAGGTAGAATTTTTGCTTATTGATTTGAGAACTTTTTTTTCTAACATAGACGTTTAGTACTATAAATTTCTAAGTACTACATTTTCTATCTCCCAAAATTTTGTTATGTTGTTTTCATTCTCAACCAACTTTAAAATATCTCCTAGTTTCTCTTTACCTTTCTTCTTACTGGTTTTTCAGAACTACATTACTTAGTTTCCAAACATTTAGAGATTTTCCAGGTATATTTCTGTTTTTAACCTATAATCATAAGAGAAACTAGATTGTGTGCCTTCAATCATTTAAAACTTCTTAAGAATATGTTTATGGTCTAGCTTATAAATGTTCTGTGTGTACCTGAAAAGAAAGTATATTCTATTTTCTTGAGATGGGATGTTATATAAGTGCTAATTAAGTAAGAGTAATTGATAGTGTTGTTTAAGTGCTCTATATTCTATTAAGGACATAAGCTTTCTATCTATGCATTGTCCTACACTCATACCTGAAATCTTTGTACATTCTCAGTTCTTTCTGCTTTCTCCCACATTTCTTTAGTCATTAAATTTTACCTTTTAGATCAACACTCAGTGCAGTTCTTTCTCTCCATCTCTACTGTCACTACCTATTTCTACTCCAATCAACTATTACATGGCATCCAAGGTCACCTTCTAACTGATCTTACCTTTAGAATTTGTTATCCTTCATACCAGTGCCAAGTTCAGATGTAATTTCCTAATCCCTTGTTAAACTCTTTTGGTGTCTTCCTTCCAGCCAGACAGAAGTCACATCTCTTTGCCTGAATGTAGGAGGCACTGTGAAGTAGAGGATTGAGTTGCAGCCCCTGCTGACCTCTCTGCTCCATCTCTCACCGCTCTCGCACCTGCCCTACACTCCTCCTCATTACCGTGCACCCTGCCTGCCTCTGCACCAGCTCACCTGACACTGTTGTGAACCTTCTGCTCCTATCCTGTCCACCTTCCTACTCCTAGCCTTATTCTCAGGCAGAACTGGACAGAATTCCCTCTTACCTAGTCCTTTTTCTTGGTGTGAGTGTATGTGATAATAATGGCAACCATAGCACCTGTGACTATGTATGCCCATTATACACTTTTTATGTACAGGTGGAGTCCTCAGCACTCGTTGCATATATTACCACATCGAGTACTAATGAAAATTCTGTAAAACAAATAGTGTGGTTATCTCCATTTTACAGATGAGTGAACTGAGCCACTGTGAGGTTAAGTAACCTTTTAGCCATGCCTTGTTCATTTTTCCTGCTAGCCAGATGTGAGGTACTGGGTCAAAGGCATGGCTGTGAGGGGACCTGCAGTGACCCATTGGTGAGGTGTGGGGGAGGCAGAGCATTTCCTGTCCTGTCATTAGGTCTCAGTCTTTGGGGAGCCTATATCTCTGGACCACACTCTTCATGGTAATTTCTCAGCTTTTTCCTCCCCTCTGAGTTGGGACAGGATGGCTGGAGGGCTAAGCTCTGGTAGTACCCCAGCAGGATAGGCTCCGCTCAGTTAAGTAGCTCCCTCCTAGGACAGGCCTCCTTGAGAACAGTGTTTTCCCCTTCCTCTGCCAGAGGCCAGAGGGGATCCATCCCCCCTTTCTCCTGGGGTCACCTGGTCAAGCTCCTGAAGGTATGGGTATAGGAATGCAGGTTTTCCAGCCCCAGCATGGACACTGGGTGTTTGCTTGTCTCGCTCCAGTGTTGGGGACCAAGGTTTGCCCTGTGTCTTCCCTGTTATGGATCCAAAAAGGGCTGTTGACTTCAGTTCATTCAGAATTGTCATGGCAGAGCAAGGACTCCCAGCTTCTCCCCGTGGGACTGGAAGCCGGCATCCTTTCGTTACCTGATCATGCTGCCTTCTGTTCTTTGTAGACAGTGAGAAAGGCATTATTGTTTGCTGTGTCCTTTCAGCAGACTTGCAGACATGCAGCCCTCCTAGGACAATGGTATAAAAATGGCTCCGGAAGCTCTCAGGAGACATGAGAACCATTTGATGACTGAGTGTGTGCATGTGTCTGTTGAGGGGACATATGATAGGAACAAGGAAGCTGATGTCTGGACAGAGAAAAACAATTAACGCATTTGTTGCAGATCAGCAGTGTGTATTGAGTGTCAGTTCTGTGCGCGCTTGCTCCTTAGACACAGCTCCCACTTCCGTTACCCACCCTGATTGGCGCTGTGACATCTGGTCTCCTGCCTTTGGAAGAACCACTCATGCTGGGTGGCAGCTAGCAACATGTTTGGATTTTCAGAGAAGTGTTAAAAGTTCACCTAGCATTTTCCATCAAAGAGGTAACATGAGTCAGGATTGTCTTAGGAGTGCCTCTAAGCCAGTCAATGGGATTTTTGCCAACAGATATTGGGTTGGCCAAAAAGTTCATTATGGTTTTTCTGTACAATGGCTCTAGCAGTGCTTACTTAGTTGTCTTTAACTTCATTTCAAAACAATCTTATTAGGTTGTATTGTGACAGCCATCATATCAGTGTGCATTTAAGAAAACTTACCAAAATTGGTGAATTTTTGTGCAGCCATTTTAAATATTGAAGATGGAAGAAAAGATGCAATATTTTGGGTGCATTATTCTTTATTATTTCAAGAAAGGGAAAAATGCAATGGAAAATGCAAACAAAGATTTGTGCCGTGTATGGGGAAGATGCTCTGATTGATCCAATGTGTCAAAAGTGGCTTGCCCTGGACCAGATGGCTACACAGGTGAATTTTACCAAACATTTAAAGAAGAACTAACTCCTATCCTCCTCAAACTATACCAAAAAATTCAGGAAGAGGGAAGACTCCCAAACTCATTCTATGAGGCCAATATTATTCTAATCCCAAAACCAGGGCAAGACACAACTAAGAAAGAAAGCTACAGGCCAATATCTCTAAT